>JALMGA010000008.1:66266002-66753401 GCA_023333525.1 Aspidoscelis tigris stejnegeri
TTCATCCGAATTAGGACATTCGTACACAAATCAAATGTTACGACATTCGTGCGAATACGGAAGTTCCCGACATCTGCACAAATAGTTTGGACATTCGTTAAACTGGGGAGGTGGGAAAGCGACTGAACCAGTGACATCTGCAACAGATCCAGACTGCATTCGACATGGAACGAGAGCAGATTAAAAGTGGATTCAGGTCGGATTTGACACTTTCGGAGCATGGATATATTATGGGATACGTTACGGGATACGTATTCGTTCGTATTGGCCACGTATCGGATATTCATCAAATTTGTATCGAATAGAATCCTGCCACATTCAAATGAATATGGATTTTCTAACATTCAATTAGTTACGAATCAAATGTCAAAAAACCCACTTGTGCAAAAATATCAGAGAAATAGCCCTGTTAAGTCTAATTTGAAAAGTCCAGCAAGGTAGTTAGTAGCACTTGGAGTCTAACAGGAGAAGGGTTGGTGGTATGAGCTTTCGTAGACACGTCTCGTTCTTCAGATGTTAGGGGGTTCAATGGGCACGTCGACTTCTTCAGATGCTAGGGGGCCCAATGGGCACGTCGATTTCTTCAGATGCTAGGGGGGCGAACGGGCACATCTACTTCTTCAGATGCTAGAATTGGGTCCCCTGGCATCTGAAGAAGTCGACGTGCCCATTGGGCCCCCTAGCATCTGAAGAAGTAGAAGTGCCCATTGGGCCCCCTAGCATCTGAAGAAGTAGATGTGCCCATTGGGCCCCTTAGCATCTGAAGAAATAGACGTGCCCATTGGGCCCCCTAGCATCTGACGAAGTAGACATGTCCAGTGGGGCCCCCAGCATCTGAAGAAGTAGACGTGTCCATTGGGCCCCCCAGCACCTGAAGAAGTAGACGTGTCCATTGGGCCCCGTAGCATCGGAAGAAGTAGACGTGTCCATTGGGCCCCGTAGCATCGGAAGAAGTAGACATGTCTACGAAAGCTCATGCCACCAACCCTTCTCCTGTTAGTCCCCAAGTGCTACTGACTACCTTGCTGGACTGAAGCAAAAATGCAATTCTGGTCTCTTCTTTCAAATTTGCCAAAAAGAACATTTTGTTCTCGGCTTCTTTTTACAGTGCTCATCTCTCTGACAAGAGAGAGGGCTTCCTGATGCCCCCCTCCCCTCCCCTCCCCTCTCCTCCCCCACCCCACCCCCCACTCCCGCCTTTTAACAAAAGTACATCATGGAGTGGATCAAACCCACAGGAATTCCTCTTCGGCATGGCCAACTCTTACTATACTGGGAATATTTTCTAACAAATATTCAGCCCAGATGTGCATTCCACTCTGATTTGAACATCTAGCTTCCAAAAAGAAGGAGGGTGGAGGTCATGGCAGAGCGGGACGAGCAGCGGGGAGGGCGGGTGCAGCTCAAAACAGCCCCACTGGCTCCCAAAGTGAACCGGAAGGAAGGAATGTGGGCCTTAAGATAGCAAGATAGACTAGTCCCCCCACTACCACCCCACAATGTGTCATAAGCAGGAATTTTGCAGACGGAGTTATCTACGGCACCTTCTGTTTTGAGATACCCAGCGACAAGACAAGAAGGATCCCAAAGCAGACGCAAAGGTTCAGCAAAACCTGCAATCACAAAATGCAGTAGCAGCAGCCTTTGCACACAGAAAATCCACCACCACCAGCACCCCCCTTCCCCTTGCCCCATAGAGAATGGGAAGGTGGGGATAGAAGAAAGTCAAGATCTTGCTCATGAGGATTAATCCCAAATCATCATACAAAGATGATAGATTTCTACAGCCTACTGTAGCATGGTGGCATGAGGTTTACCTACTGCAAACTACAACCCACCCACCCTGCCAGACCAGGAGGTTACACCAAACACAGCATAGGGTGGAAAGGAATCTAAGGAGACATTAAAGTCTCATCTTCTCCTGCTTCTGTCACCAGCGATGGTGCTGACCAAGGCTACAGCCTTGGACCTTTCTGCCCTTACCTTTGGACCATATTAGTCCTCTTCCGGGCCTCATCGGTCCGCATGTTAATGCAGGTCCACACGGTTGCAGTCAAAGAAGCGTTAATCCAGATCGGGGTGAGGGGCTGATCAAGGTCCCCAGCGGACCTCAATGCCAAGATCTACCAGCAGGTCAGCTGGACCTAGTCCAGAACACAGAGGTGGGCAGAAGACATGCCTCCTTGTTCCTGAACACTGGGGGACTCATTTCAACAGCACACCAAAGTACCCTGCCAAAATGGATACCATATGGGCTCTGAGGCTAGGCCTTTGGAGCTGGTCCAGACCAGCACCATAATACAGATGGCCCTGTTCTAGACCATACCTTGCCGTGTTCTGAATCAGCAGGCCTCAAAGATCCAGACCCACTGACTGCCCTGGAACAAGGCAAGTGCAGAAACGTCCCAATCCAGTACGCAGCAGAACTATCACATGGCTAACATACATCTTTCTCTCCATTCCTTCCTCCAGTAAGAAGATGATTCGACAAGTAGATAATGCTTAAGAACAAGAACATAACAGGAGCCCTGCTGGATCAGGCCACAGCCCATCTAGACCAGCATCCTGTTGCACACTGCGGCCCACCAATTGCCCATGGGTATCTCAAGCAGAGACAAGGGCAAACCTTCTCCTGCTTTCCTCCTCAATCTCCTTGCAAGGCACCAACAATGCCCACGTGCTCACACGCAAGCTTTCTGGACAAGTGTGACATTAAGCAACATCCCTGTATGTGTTATGGAGACTCCTGGACATCTATGACAGAGCAAAAGCAAAGCCACAGTCCCTATGACAGACCAAAAGCAAAGCCACAGAGCACCAACTGCTTACTTTGCATAAGAGTTTGCAACCCATGTTCACACAAAGGAACTTGAGGTGCTCCAAGAGACAGAGTGAATGCCATAAGCAATAATAGCTTTGGCAAAGATGGGAGGAACCATAGAGTGAACACAGCAATAGCCTCTGCCATGCTCTGGCACTGAACGTAACAAAAGGCAGCAATGTTGTAAAAAGCCAGGGCAAATTATGCAGACACCGTTGCAGCATCAACAGCGAAGGGGTCCTCTTTTACACCTCAGTCGGTCACTGACCAGAGCTTGAGGCCAGAACCATCCTTTCCCAGTTTGCCCAAGGGTAAAATTGGCTTCTAGCGGCTAAACCACCACTTAAAGCCATCCAAACACTCAGTTTTGGCCTCAAAACTCTGAATCTAACAGGACAAGGGAGGGAAGAACAGTGCTCTGGTGCATGTGCAGAGTGCCCTGCCTGTCTCTACTCAGCACCAATAGTCTATGCATACAGAATAAGAGGCAGAGGGAACAAGATTCCCTTTTGGAGAGACACTGAACTTCAGGCTCCTGTTTAAATAAAAATACAAATAAGGGTTCCTCTTCGGCTGGAGATTATGCCTTGCGAAAGAGAGGTTGAGGGACATTTGGCTGAAAGATTTCACTGGTCCTCTAATGCCAATCGGACTAGCAACCAACACAAATTGTGCCAAGCTCCACAGATCTCCCTACTAAAAGGGTTCTGAGCTGGCAATAGCATCTTCCGAGGCTTGTTCTACGCCCACCTAACTGATGCCAGCCAGGTGGGTGCCCAAATCAAGGTGGGATGACTTGAGGCAGAGTTATACCCTAAGAAAACAAGCAATTCATACCAATGGCATGGAGTTACATGCCCACGTCTCCATAGTCTTCAGCCTGTTCACACCCACCCACCCGCATGAGAATTATTTCCAGATCCTACTGCTGTAAATAACAGCACTCAGCTTCTTGATTTGTGTGTGTGTGTTTGGGGGGGGGGGAGATATCATTAAATCATACATAACTTGAAGAAAACCTTCTCTGTCTCTCATAGATAGATGCAGCTTTCCTTCCAGCCGGACATAAGAACATAAGAGGAGCGCTGCTGGATCAGGCCACAGCCCATCTAGTTCAGCACTCTGTCTCACACAGTGACCCACCAATTGCTTCTGGGCATCTCAAGCAGAAGATAAGGGCAAAACCTTCACCTGCTCTCCACTCCCAGCAAATTGCCTATAGAGGCATCCTGCCTGTCTCTTCACACTGGAAGTGTTACCTAGGCATCCATTCTAGTAGCCACTGATACACCTGTCCTCCATGAATCTGTCTAGCCCTTTCTGAAAGACACCCAGGCTTGCTGCTGTCACCAGCTCTTCCGGTAGCAAACTCCACAGCCCGATTGACAAAAGGAAATCAAAACCAAAGTATTTCCTTTCGCAGTCGTTTGGGGACAACGCTACCGCACTACAGGTGAACAAGGGCACGTCTGTTTACACGCTTGAACCAGGTCTCTCTTGGGAAGCTCATCACATCCAAGGACCAAAAATAAACCACAACCGGTGTGTGTGTGGAGAATAAATGTTTGCATGCAGAGCTAGAAGGATGATGCCGGTGTCCAGGAATTTAAAATATTCCTTCCAGGCTGAAAATGTTCCCTGGGAACACCCAAAAACTGCACAAAGGACAGAGGGAGAGAGAGAGAGAATCTGTTTCTGGAGCGTTCCCTTAAGGATTCTCCATCTACCTTGAACAGTAGGGTGTGAAGGGGAAGGAAATGGGTATTCCACCCATTTCCCCCCCCCCCACTTCACAAGCACCTCAGGGAAAACCCTCTGTCAAATACCAAGAGTAGACTGAATTCAGAATTCTCCTGCTCACACCAGACGAACCGGAGAAAGCTTAGCCAGATCCGGACGGCTTCTTTCCACAAAGTGGGATCCGGCTCCTTCTCCCCCACTCAAGGGGACTCAAAGTGGCTGACAAAGCTTTCTATTCTTCTCCCCACACCAGACACCCTGTGAGGTAGGTGGGGCAGTGAGAACTCACTTCTGAGAGCTGTGACTGGCCCAAGGTCACCCAGCTGGCTTCAATGGGGGAGGGCAGAATCGAACCCGGTATTCCCAGATAAGAGCCCGGCTTATCACAGTAGGAAGCAACAAAGTGAGAGACTGCCTAGACAGTCCTGTGGTCATCACGGTCTTTGCACATTTTTTGTGATGCACAATCCGGGCAATTCAGTTGCTGTCAAATTCCTGGATGTGCGTATCACCAGCACGGCACGTGTGTGGTCAGATCTTTTAGCCTCCATGAATGTGCACTAGATGGAACTAAAATGGTGGCTCTGTCTAGAGCAGTGGTTCTCAACTTTCCTAATGCCGGGACACCTTAATGGAGTTCCTCATGTTGTGGAGACCCCCAACCACAGGGGCAGAGCAGCTTGGAGGTGGGAGGGAAGGGCAGCAGGAGACTCGTCGCGACCCCTCTGAAAGGGTAGTTCGACCCCCAAAGGGGTCCCGACCCCCAGGTTGAGAACCACTGGTCTAGAAGGTAAGGGACAACTCAAAAAAGTGCTGTTGCTAGAAATGCTGCAACCAGTGCCGGATTTTCCAGAAATAGTATTCTGTGCTTTTTAGAGGGGTGGGAAGCAAGGTTAGGGTGGGGTTGCCTAAGATATATGAGGCACCGGAGAATAAGAACTTGAGGAACGGTTGAAGGATCTAGGAATGTTTAGCCCACAGAAGAGAAGACTGAGAGGAGACATGATAGCGGCCTTCAGGTATCTGAAGGGCCGTCACAGTGCAGAGGGATCGTCCCTATTCTCACTTGCACAAGATGGAAGGACTAGAAACAACGGATGAAACCTAAAGGGAGGCCATACAGATTAGATATTAGAAAAAAACAGATCAGATATTAGTAAGGGTGATCAGTCAGTGGAATAGGTTGCCACAGGAGGTAGTGGGTTCTCCTTCGCTGGAGGTCTTCAAGCAGAGGCTGGACCTACATCTATCTGGGATGGTTTAAGAAATCCTGAATTGAGCAGGGGCTTGGACTTGATGGCCCCAGAGGTCCCTTCCAACTCTATGATTCTAACTCAAATCTGTTGCAAGCAGATGGATGAAGCAATTCCATTCAATTATCCCCGCTGAAGCCTGTTAAGATGCATTGCATTTTAAGTCTGGGCCCAACTGACGTGTCACTGAAAGGACCCTGCAGCACATGGGCAGCAGTGCCCAGATTTCATCCATCCAAATGTCATGCAAAGAGTGTACCCAAGTGGCACAGAACCGCAGTCAGAACATTTGAATGCAAGCGCTCTTAGAAGGGCACCAACACGTTCAGCATCTGACGTTTATGAGAACAAACATGACTGATGAGTAGTGGTTAATGGTGCGCTCCATGCAAGTCTGAGCCTCCAGATGCTCTTGAAGTTGGCTTAGTGTGGGGGCATATCTCTGCACCATCAGCATGTTCCATCAGCACAGGGTGGAGTATGATCCAGATCAGATTGAAGACTACCAGGATACTAGCAGGGCCTAATCTGGAACACAGCATCGTGCAGAAGGTGCACACCTCCAGGTTCCGGTTTAGAGGAGGAACCTCACACGATCCAGACCTACTGGTCTGGATTCCAAAAGGTAAGAGCAGAAAGGCCCTTGGCCACTCACCCATCAAATTTCACAAGGGTTGTATGAGAATAACCTGGGGTAACCTGTCTCCATAAATGCCACTGTGACTCAGAGGTGGAGAGAGCGAGAGAACACTGAACACACTGGTGGATCGGGAACCCATTTGCAGTGCCGATCTCAAACAAAAAGCGCCATCAGTTCTCAAGGAGCTGAATGCAAGCTCCGCAAAAGCGCAAAGCGAAACTGACAGCACCATTCCCGAAAACAAAGAACAGCAAAGCAAAACCCACAAACGTGCCAGCCGAGTTTGGAATTCACAAAAGAAAACTGGATCTTCTTCTTTCCCTTAGGCCCTACACACCCAAAAGTCTCAAGCAAACAAATGGGGTGAGTAAGCCCTTTGCGGGCTCTGGGATCTTTCTGAAGGAAGCGCGCTGCCCGTTGGGTACCGAGAGACCGAAAACGAACGTGGATAGAAATGTGCATTTGCCTAGTAGATACAGGTAGATGCTTTCACGGTTAGTAACCTGCCCTTGATAAAAATGCAAACAAACAAACATCTCACCATCACAGAGCAGGCTTAGCTTTTAATGCTAATTTCCTATTGCGCAAATTCCGGGGCACGCACCGAAGCTGATGCCCGGCTTGTGATTTAAAACTTGCCACCTGGACTGGCAGTCTATAACACAACGTGCTGGAAGACCTCGTGTTCCCTTCTGCAAAGACAGGCTGGGCACGGAGCAAACAAGGCTGAATGTGTGTGTGTGTGTGTCTGTGTGTAGGGGCGGGGGAACTGTGTTGGGGAATCTGGCCAGAAAATGTGAGGAAATTCCCCGACAGGCCCATCGGAGCCTCCAAACAAAGACTGCAGCCTTAGCAGTGTTATATTCCGCGCATTCTCCCTGCCAAAGAGGCGATTCATTTGCAAGGGGATCGCCCCCCCCCCCCCCCGCGCTTTTGCACAGAGCACACGCTTGCCCGGAGCAGCCTCATAGTTTCAACACCAACACCATCCTTTGCCTACTCGGCCTCTTCGTACGTATCAGACCCCTGCCCCCCCGCCGCCCCCCAAAGCAGCAGAGCATGGAGCACCGGTGGCTGGCCCTCATTACTGCTGTTTTGCCCGGAGATCCTAAGCTCATCCAGAGAATTTCTGCAAACAGTTGGAGGAAAGGTGAGAGGGAAAAGGGAGGGAGGTTTTTTTTTTTTTTTTTGCAGAAATCACAGGATGCAAATCAACTCTTAGATGATTACGAAAGAGGAACTGCGGTGTTAAATACCCAGGCAGCAAAATCAGTTTATCTGGCATTTAATGCTTGAAATTAGGTGCGCTACAGGGAATCGGGAGCAGGTGAACGTGTTGCTTTTGTCTCCCGCTTGAGATGCCCGTGGGCAATCGGTGGGCCGCGGTCTGAGACAGGATGCTGGACTAGATGGGCTGTGACCCAACCCAGCAGGGCTCCCCTGAGGTCCTTACGACCACTGAAGTGGCAGCCGGCATGGGTGAATGTGGCGGTAGGCACCTTCCCCCTCAGGTTCATGAGCATGTGCTCAGCTGCCTGAACCTGTGTTCTGGCTCCCCCATGCCAGCCGTCACTGTGTCTTTGCAGAGCGAGTGCAGTGCTCTGAAAGGGAAAAGGCACATGCAGTTCACCATCAGTATCCTGGCAAATCTTCCTGGTAAACCTCAAAGAGTCTTCATGAAACCTGCGGCGTGGAAGTCTAATAAACAAACAATGTTGTTACAACGGAAGAGCATGACAGTGTTTGTCCTGTGGCAGAGCAAGCAAAGTCTTAGCTTTCTACTTCGCACAGAGAAACCTATCCTTGCCGCTCGCTCAGTTACGCAAGAGAGGGGTGTGTGTAACACCTGGAAGGTCTGTCCAAAGGAGGCACCTGCAGCATGCCAGAATTAAGGTGCTTGAACCTGTGGTTCAGGATCACAAAGTGAGGGCCTTCTCTGCGGTGGCCCCTTAGCTTTAGAGCAACCTCCCAGTGGAAGTATACCAGGCAGCAATGGAAGTTCTGACCAAGGAGGTTCATGCACTCAGGTGCATTTCCCACTTATAAGAAAGTGACAACAGGTCTCTCAAATGCTGGGAAACGCACTCCACTTCCCATAATTCCTGTGAAATCCCATGGAATTTCAAAGGAATTATGGGAAATCACATGCCATTTGGTGCCATTCCCTGCCTTTCCCAGGCCTCAGAAGAACTTCAGGTAGGTCTAATGATGCCCACGTGGGGTGGAGGGTAGCCCGATCTGGTCACAGCATGAAACTGAAACCGCGGTTACCAGATCAGTGGATACAGCGGTCTGACAGCATGGCGTTTTCATAATGATCTTCACTTTGGAGCAGGAGATCAAATGAAGAGTGACAGTGCAGCTAGAAGACAGATCTGGAGACCCAAGTAGTTCCACGGTCATGGAGGAAGGTCAGCCCTGGATTCCCAAGACCTCTCAACTCCCAGCTATCACCTCACGCTATCTTCACTCGTTAACATTGACAACCTGAATCTTGGGGGGGGGGAGGGTTTCCACTGGCAGGAAGCACCCATTTAGAACCCATCAGGCACCCATTAGGCACCCGATAGGTACCGATTAGCAACACCCTGTTCCCACACAAGACACCATTAGGACCCCATCCGTTGACACAATACATGGGGAGTCTGGATTGAATGGGGTCCTCAGGCCCTTAAATCCAGACTTCCCGTGGAACCCTTTAAAGGGGTCTTCAATCCGGTCTTCAGCCTTGAAAACCGAATCAGAGGGCACATGTTTGCACCACAACTGGGACAATGACTCTGTCTAGCACCCAACACCAGTGGAGAAGCATTGGGTCCTTGCAATGATCTGGATCTTCAAGGATGCGATTCACTGAGGACCCCATTTCAAAGATCTGGATCTTCTAAGATCCGGATTAAGGGAGGTAAGTGGGAAAAACCCTTAGCAAGGGAACCAGCAGAATTAGGAAATTAAGGCTTTTATGACAAAGGCAGTCTACCTTGGGCTTGAGGAACAGCCCAACCAACCGAGACGAGATCACCTCGAGGTCTTGCTGCTTCTATTTGCAAACATGGAAACTGCAAAGCACTGCGCAGGCTCAGCCAAAACTCTTAGGCCACTGCACATCAGTGCATTTCGCCTTTCGTTTTGCAATTAAAAACAGTGCATCCTAGAAGGCTTCAATACAGGACACAGAGGCTTCAACAGTAGGAATGTGCACAAATATTTGAAAATCTGATTAGAATCCAGTGAAGAAGAAGAAGAGTTGGCTTTTCTTCCCCACTTTTCTCACCCATTTTAGGGGACTCAAAGTGGCTGACAAACCTTCTTCTCCCCACAACAGAACACCTGTGAGGTAGGTGGGGCTGTAAGAGCTCAGGAGAGAGCTGTGACTAGCCCAAGGCCACCCAGATGGCTTCATGGAGGACGGTGGAATCAAACCCAGCATTTCCAGATAAGAGTCTGGCTCCTTAACCACTAGACCAACACTGCCACACATTTGCCCCAGCTAACCGGAACCATACTGCAACACCGATTGGCATGCAAGGAAAGGAAAAGATGAATAAAGAGCAGTCCTTGAGTCTAAGAGAGCCAAGATGCATGGCTACCCTTCTGCCACACACACCCTTAAATTCAGTTCAGCTTAGCTATTCTCTGCAGCGCAAGAGAGAATCTCTCACCTTTCAGCCTCTTGATATGAGAGCAACAGGGGACAGAGCCAAGATTGGGGGTTAAAAGATGCTGAGATGCGAAAATGTAAACCATTTGTTATTACATAAGAACATAAGAGGAGCCCTGCTGGATCGGGCCACAGCCCATCTAGTCCAGTGTCCGTCGCACACAGTGGCCCACCAATTGCCCATGGGCATCTCAAGCAGAGACAAGGACAAACCTTCACCTGCTCTCCAATCCCAGCAAATGGCCTTAGAAGCATCCTGCTTCCCCCGCCCCCCCAGCCTGAACGATGTACTTAGGCATCCAGTCTAGTAGCCATTGATACATCTGTCGTTCATATACTTGTCTAACCCTTCCTTAAAGCCAACTAGGCTGGCAGCTGTTACCACCTCTTCCAGATCAGGCCACAGCCCATCTAGTCATAAGAACATAAGAACATAAGAGAAGCCTTGCTGGATCAGGCCACCGCCCATCTAGTCCAGCGTCCCGTCGCACACGGTGGCCCACCAAATGCTCATGGGCATCTTAAGCAGAGACAAGGACAAACCTTTTCCTGCCAATGGCCTTAAAAGCATCCTGCTTCCCCCACAGCCTGAAAAATGTACCTAGATGGATCTTGATTTCAACTTCCCACCTTACTGGCAACACCCGCCTGCACTCCAGGGAATCTTCAGGCACATTAATAATACCTTTGCCTCAGCAACAACACCTTTCTTTTATGTAAGGGGAAATGGCCCCTGAACTGGCACATTAGTAACTGAAGAGGGCACCATGTGGGGCCAAGTTAGCTGCTCTTTCTGTCCAGTTTCCTCTACATTGCTACAGAAGACTATATGTATATGTATGCTATTGCACCCAATCCAAAACCAGTAAAAAGCTTTTTTTAAATTTTTTAATTAGCTTTTTACAATTGCTTGGAGTCCCAAGGGTAATGCATAATTCAAAATTCTTATACCAATCACAGATAAAGCTACACAATTCATAATACTAGACTGAGAAAAATAAAATCATCCACTTTTGTTTACATATTCCAACCCTATCTAAATTACTAATATAATTCATACGGCTATTCAGTATTTCTACCGCTATCGCATTAATTATATAGTCATGCTAATAGACTATTTTCTTCTATCCTTCCATCCACTAACTAGGACTATTTGAGCTCATGTTAGTAACTCTTCTACTTGCAATCAGTAAAAAGTTAACAAAAAATTAATAATAATTTTAAACTGGCAGGTAAAGCTTTCATCTTCATCAATAGGCCGGAATGAAAAGAAGCAAAATAGGCAAAAATAGAAGCAGTTACGTCTGACATGGGCATTTGTTCCACACTCTTAATCCTCTAAATCCAAATTCTTCAAAATATTGACAACTCAGGTGTGTACGTGACTACTACAATCAATGCCTTCAGCAGGATTTTCACCTGCTCCAAATGTTCAGGTTTCCTCCTGAAAGGCGGGAAAAGAACCTCTTTAAACACTGGAGATTTCACCATATGTATTTAATCATAGAATCATAGAATCATAGAATCATAGAATGGTAGAGTTGGAGGGGACCTCCTGGGTCATCGAGTCCAACCCCCTGCTCAAGGCAGGATCTCCTAAACCATCTCAGACAGATGGCCGTCCAGTCTCTGCTTGAAGACCTCCATCGAAGGGGAACCAACCACCTCCCGTGGCAGCCTGTTCCACTGGTTGATCACTCTTACTGTTAGAAATTTTTTCCTAACATCTAAACTAAATCTTTTCCCCTGCAGTTTCACCCCATTGTTTCTAGTCCTTCCTTGAGAGAGTGAGAACAGGGATGATCCCTCTGCCTTGTGACAACCCTTGAGGTACTTGTAGACAGCTATCATGTCTCCTCTCAGTCTTCTTTTTGGTAGACTAAACATTCCTAGTTCCTTAAGCCGTTCCTCATAGGACATGGTTTGCAGACCGTTCACCATCTTGGTAGCTCTCCTTTGAACCTGCTCCAGCTTGTCAGTGTCTTTTTTAAACTGGGGTGACCAGAACTGGACACAGTACTCCAGATGAGGTCTGACCAAGGTAGAGTAGAGGGGGATAATAACTTCACGTGATCTGGACTCTATGCTTCTCCTAATACACCCCAGGATTGCGTTTGCCTTTTTTGCAGCTGCCTCGCACTGTTGACTCATGTTCAGTTGATGATCTACCAGGACACCCAAGTCTTTTTCACATGTGCTGCTGCTCAGCCGAATTCCTCCCATTGTATATGTACTTTTTTCATTTTTCTTGCCCAGGTGCAGAACCTTGCATTTTTCTTTGTTAAATACCATTTTATTAGTTGCAGCCCATTGTTCGAGTTTCTCTAAATCTTTTTGAATCCTCTCTCTCTCTTCTCTGGTGTTTGCAATCCCCCCTAGCTTTGTGTCATCAGCAAATTTGATCAGTTTCCCTTCAACTCCCTCGTCCAGATCGTTTATAAAAACATTAAACATAACTGGGCCCAGGACAGAACCTTGTGGTACTCCACTTGAGACTTCCTTCCATTTGGATGTGCAGCCATTTAAATCCGGTATAGCTCTGGATACAGCTGCAGTCAAAGGATGCGATTGCGCACGCTAAAACGGGGACCCCCAAAGCACATTTGTGGCCCTAGGGGATAAGACGGACAATACAGATGAAACTTACTGGGTTAGAGAGCTGGACTCTTATCTGGGAATACTGGGTTCGATTCCACCCTCCCCGATGAAGCTAGCTGGGTGGCCTTGGGTTAGTCACAGCTCTCTTCTGGGCTCTCAAAGCCCCACCTACCTCACAGGGTGTTCTGTTGTGGGGAGAAGAATAGAAAAGCTTTGTCAGCAGCTTTGAGTCCCCTTAAATGGGTGAGAAAAGTGGGGTAGAAAAGCCAACTACTACTACTACTACTACTCTTCCTCCTCCTCTTCTTCTTACTGCACCCCCAAGCTTGTCCTTTTTGCAGAACCAAAAGCATCGCTCTTGGGGCAACGCAGAAAGTTTGGGGCGGATGGGACGGGAGGTTAGCGAATCCTACTCTGCCACAGCCACCAACCAACTGGGTCCATGGAAAATTGGCTACCGATGGCTTTTTTTCCCACTGGTGGCAAGGAAGGAAGGAAGGGAAATGAGAATAGGAAGGAAGCCACCTGTTTTTAAAACTTTGTACAAGCGTTTCCCTCTCCCTTAGCTACAGATGGTGCGATCCCAGAAAACGGATGCCCCGAAAACTCTCCGTGTGATCACACCCTAAATCTCTCTCCGACTAGGATTGCAGCCAGAACTGATGGACCGGCCACAGTCCAGGGTAAACTGGTCTTAAAAGTACGGAAGAGCCAAAGCAAGCCTACTCCCTACTGCACAGTAACCCAAGACAGGCTGCCTCCTTTCTCTCCGGGCTCTCAAATGCAGACGACAATTTCACCAAGAAAGCTTCTCGTACCAGTAGGTGTTGCTGTAGCTACGAGGGACGGAGAGGCACACAGGAGTGCTGAGTGAGCGCTTGCAAGATAGCAACTAGAACAGAAACTGCTAATTGCTTCGTTGGTCTTGGAGCTGAAGGAATAGAAACAAAAAGGTGATCTCTGGGTGATCTCTGTTCGGATAAAAGGGTGCAAACTTCCATGCCAAAGGGAGAACAGGGGATCTCCAGAAATGAGAGAAACGAGTGACTCAAGACTTTTACTATTTCTGGGGAAGGAAGGAAGAGAAGGAGCTGCTTACTCACTCTTTCCTTCTCGTCATTTGAAAATTGGGATTTTTTCCCCCCATCAATGAAGAACACTGAGTGTGTCCAGACGGAGGGATACTGCGCATTCTGATGCGCAGTCGTTGTGCGGGGGCCATACCTGACGCCTGATGCTCCGCAGCGATGGCGCATTATGCCGCCACTACTACGGATTTACCCGCTGCAGAACGAGCAACACTCACTCCGCAGGATGGCGAGAAACAGCCAACGGGAGCTGAGCTCCACAGAAGTCTCGCAGCTGCCGCAAAGGAAGCTGCGGACCTCCGTTTGGAGTGGGGACAAGGAGTCGTCGTTTCGGAGCCAGGTAAGCTGTGAATTTTTAATAACACTGCGGGGGTTTTATCTGCTAGTCTGGAAGGTACCTGTGTGTGGCTTAAAAGACTTCGCTAATGTAGGCTTTGCAAATTAGAACTCCTTTGATCAAAAGCTCACGGTGCATCTCACTGGCTTTTTCTAGTGGCTTGCTCGCCAGTGTTACTCTAAAGTAAGCTGTCCCAGGTTCTGGGAGACTCACTAGGCAGAGGCAGACAGCACAGGTGAGCAGAGCCGGAAGTCCCTACTAAATGGCCATATGCCTGGAAAGCTGAGCAGTACAGATGAACCAGGAACTGAGTTCCATCCAGTTTGATGGCCTTTGCCCCCTTGGAAGAGTGTTGCCAAAAAAGGAGCAGCCCGATTCAGACTATTCAACAGGTGCACGCAGAGCGCGGACATGTTCCCTCCTCGCTCCATCACCATGCAACCCTGATAAACGGAGGTTTAACTGCCAACAAAGCAACCTAGCAGTGGGTTCAATTCCCCACCCGGACACGAAATCTCCCTGGGCGGTCACTGCCTTTTAACCTGCTTTGCAGGCCTGATGCTGTCTAGGTTCCTGGAGGGCAGGATAATAAAGCAGAAGTTCCTCAGAAGAAATGTTGGGATACAAATGCCAGGAATAGATAAGTCCTTGAGATTGCTAATGTCCTGGGCTTGGGGGCTTTTATCTGCCCTGCAGGCAAAGACTCAAAGACCCTCCTGACTGCAGAGGGCAGAAAGAAACTAATATGGAGCCCCACCTTTCCTCCTCGCTGATGGGCATGCACAGCCCATAAACCCATTGCTGTGATAAGCCTTGTCACCATAACAAAGGATTTGGGAAGGAAAACTAAAACCTGTGGGCCTAAAAAAAAAGGTTAAGGTTATCCCTGGCCCTATCCAATTGAACTGGATTATGCAACAGCATGTTGCAAAGAAAGTGTTAACACTTTTGCTACAACTTTAAGAGGTTACTGAATGCATGGAAGAATGTTACCTCCAAACACCCCAGGCTTAAGACAACAGATGGGTGGAAGACACTGTTTTGGATCTGCATCCTGTGTGTTTGGACCACAAAAAAAAAACCTCCACCCCACCCCCCACAAAAAAAGGCTGCCCACAGCTTCTCAGGATGAATCAAAGTCTGAGCTCAGCTTTTCATTTTCCAAACAAGACAGCAGCTAATGTAGGAACATGGGAGGGGAATCAGCCCTGAACAAGATTTATTTATTTATTTATTTTAATTTGCACTTGTATCCTCCTCTGTACCCAGAGGTCTCTGGGCAGGTCACAGCAATAAAAATCAAGATACAAAATGAACACACTGAAAAGAGTAACAGTGCCTGAAAGTCTGCTCTCTCTAACTCTCTAAGCAGCAAAATTCAAAGAAGAAGAAGAAGAGATGGCTTTTCTATCCCACTTTTCTCACCCATTTCAGGGGACTCAAAGCGGCTGACAGACCTTCTGTTCTTCTCACCACAACAGACACCCAGTGTGGTAGGTGGGGCTGTGAGAGCTCAGAAGAGAGTTGCCCAGGATCACTCAGTTGGCTTTGTGGAGGAGAAGGAGAAGTGTTGGCTTTCCTACCCTACTTTTCTCACCCATTTAAGGGGACTCAAAGCGGCTGACAAACCTTCTGTTCTTCTCCCCAGAACAGACACCCTGTGAGGCAGGTGGGGCTGTGAGAGCTCTGAAAGAAAGCTGTGACTAGCCCAAGGTCACCCAGCTGGTTTCATGGGGGAGGGCGGAATCAAAGCCAGTATTCCCAGATAAGAGTCTGGCTCCCTAACCACTAGACCAGACTGGCTCACAGTCCATCTAAACTCTTCTTAAACTTTACTGAACAGCATTTCTGGGCATCCATTTGTCAACGACAACAAACCCTGCCGGTGACGCATGGCAAAAGCTTAAAACAAACCAGCTTGAAATAAATTGTACCCATTTCACAGAACTCATCCTCACACACTTATCTTTCCCTTGGAAAAGGGACTAACCCTCCATCCGGCTGATGCCACCAGACCTGGATGTACTTGCTACTCCCCTTGGCTCAGTTTAGCTTCCCAAGCGTCCACACGTGAGCTAAGCATCCGGTTCTAATCCAGATGCGAAGGAGGAGCGGGAGTAGTGGGCACATGTCTCCACCCGGCCAGAAGCCTGGAGAGCGCCGCCGTGACATCACAGGGCTTTGCATTCCAGCGACATAGTTCAATCATGCGTAACGTTGCAACCGGCTGACTGATGTGGAGGAGAAAACCCCACGAAACCTATATTTAAGGCCCCATGACTCACGGCCCGGCTGTGGCCGGACACCAGAAAATCCAGCATTTCCCCAGTCCAAGAGACAACCCAAGGGAACGGGGTGACAGCAAGGAGGGGTGTAATTTTTTTTCTTTCTTTCTGGGGGGTGGGAGGTGGAGAGGAGAGGAAAAGGAGGAAGGAGATGATGAGGAGGAAACCCTTAGGAGAGTAGTAGTAGATACAGAACAAAATTCCAAACTTAATTCCTGCTTCCAGCTGTGGGTGTATCCAAAACAAACACTGGCTGGTGTGTGGATGTGTGTGATTGTGCCTCTTTGGCTTGTTACTGGAACTGAGAAGAAAGAAGGGGGAAAGAAGTTTCCTGCATCACAGACTCCACCTACAGATCACTGGCTTTGGATCCCACCTCCCCAAGGAAAAGGGGGGGAGAAAGGAAGAAGGGAAGGAAGGAATGAGGGAAAGAAGGAAGGAGGGAGGGAAGGAAGGAAGGAAGAAAAGAAAGAAGAAAGGGAAAGTAGGAAGGAGGGAAGGAGGGAGGGAGGGAAGGAGGGAGGGAGGGAAGGAGGGAGGGAAAGAAGGAGGGAGGGAAGGAAGGAAGGAAGGAGGGAGGGAAGGAAAGAGGGAAGGAAGGAGGGAGGGAAGGAGGGAAGAAAGGAAGAAAAGGAGGAAGAAAGTAGGGAAAGAGAGAAGGAAGGAAGGCAGGAAAGCCCAGGGCGATTCAGGGAAGGGAAATATCAGGGCAGGGGAAGAACCATATAAAGTTTGGGGAAATAAATACAGGCACCCTCCACATCACCCTTAGGAAAGCTGCCCTGGGGCGTCAAGATTTTCGCGGGCTTGTCTCCCACGGCACCCCAGGAAAAACGATGCTGCCAGACTGGGGGTGTTTTTCCACTTAGCACTAGAGCACCCATTAAGGACCCATTAAGGACCCATTAATGGGTCTTCTAGTGCTAGTGGAAAAACACGCTGGGACTAGTTATCTCCTCCGGCGGGAGGAAGTGGGGGACTAGATTCACTTCTTTTTTGAACCGCTTTACTGCCCGTCATCGCTTCAGATCCAGAATGGTTCAAGGGGGGTGGGAAGATACCGGATTCTGGGGAAACAGACCCCCCCCCCGATGCTGGCTTTTTCACAGACGACACACACGCACACACGTGAGCGCTCAGGTAAGCGATCCCAAGCAAGCAAACGGAGGGGGGGTGTTGATGGTGGTGAAAGCGGAATAAGCTCAGGGGAAATGCAGACGGCGCGGAGCATGGGCAGCCGAGCGGAGGCCCCGATCCTTCGAGAACAGCTGCCCAGAGAGGAGACAAGGACGGAAGGGGGGCGGAAAGAAGCGATGCTCGACGGCCACCAACACCGGGCGCCCATCCGGGAGGCGGCTCGACGGGAGGGAGGCTGCACCCAGTGCCACCCCAGCGCCCCAAGCTCCTACTATCCGGACGGGTTTCCCTGCCGGTGCGCCGCCACCACCACCACCAACGCCGCCCCGACCGACTGGCATCCTAAAAGGCTCCGTCCCGCCTAGGATTCCCCCTACCCGTCATTTCCCCCCCTGTCTCCCCCAACTCCACCTACCCCCCTCCCGGGCCCACGGGCACCCCCTTCCGACGACCAACAGCCAGCCCAGCCTGCCTGCTAGTCCGACGGCGCCCCCTGCAGGCCGGGCAGCGCAGCCTGGCCAATTCGCTCCTCCTCCTCCTCGCCCCCTCGGAAGGGACCCCGGCTCTCGCTCTTCTGCCCCCCGCAACCCAGACGGGGTGTCCTCCCCCCCCCCGCAATCCCCTGCCTCGGCCACCAACTCCTCCCCCCCCCAAAAAAACCCAGCCATCCCCGGCGCTTCGGCAGGACTTCCCCCCCGCCCCCACCCCTCCTCCCCCCCCCAGGAACCCCCAGCCAGGCGCCCCTTTCCCCCGCAGCGCCCCCTGTCGGACGCTCGCCAACCCTCCCGCACTACCCCCCCCCCACATACGTACAACTCAATGGGGAGAAGGACGCGTCGCCAGGGGAGCCCTCGGGGGACACCCCCTCCCACCTACCCACCGCCCCCAAGAGACGGCACCGGCACCCCGACGACGCCGACAGGCAGCGCCAGGCAGGCGGCCGCCGTCGCTGCTCGCTGACGAACCGACGGGCAGTCCGCGTCGGGACGGAGAAGGCGCTTACCGTCGGGGCTCCGCGGGCGGGCGGGCGGGCGGCAGCAGGACGGAGGCGGCAGTGGCAGCCGTCGAGTCTCCGCCGGCCGGGCGAGGAAGCAGCGGCGGCGCTCGGGCTCGCGTCGCCGTCGGGGCTGGCTGGCGGGCGGGCAGGCAGGCAGGCAGGCGGAGAGAGGCGTCGGCGGACGAGAGCGGCTCCTGCTCGCCCGCGCCTGGCGCTGCGCTGCACTGGACTGAGCTGAACTGCGGCGCCAGGCGGCTCCGGCTCCTCCTCCTCCTCCCGCCGCCGCCTCCCGTCTCAGCTGCGCCGACGCCGCTGCCCTTGTTCGTCAGTGGAAAACTCCGCGCTCTGACGCAGGCGGGCGGGCGGGACGAGGGAGCCTCAGGCGCACGGAGACGGCCGGGCGGGCTGCCGGAGCCCGGCCCGCGCCCTGCCCACGCGCCGCCCCCGCCTGCTGCCCGCCCGGCCCCGGCCCCGTCCGTGCGTCGTCGAAAGCGCAGCGCCGGGCAGGCGATCCGGGCGGCGAGGGAGGGGACGCGAGAGAGAGGCAGGGCCAGGGCCGCCGCCGCCGCCGCCGCCGCCCGCGTTCCACCTCCTTCCCTCCCTCCTCCTTCCCTCCCTTCCTTCCTTCCTCCCTTCCTAGGGAAATTAATCGCGAGGCCAAAGGAGCCCCCGCGCAGGGATTGGTCGCTGCTGCTGCTGCTGCTGTGTGCGGATTCACACGTGAATCAGGGCACGGGTCTGAGGATGCGTGTGTGTGTGCGTGCGTGGAAGGGGGGGAACACGCGGGCACGCGCCCCTTCGTCTCGCCTGCCCGATGCCCGTCCATCATCATCTTCACCTTCATCATCGTCATTTAAAGGGAAAAAAAGATTCAGCCTTTCCGGTTGTTGTAATTCACCCACAGAGAGACTGACTTGATTCTTTTTAACACTGTACTGTGTATCAATCGCCTTTCTTAGGCTGTGGCCACACGTGGGGTTTAATCCAGCTTCAGTCCACTTTCAGAGTGAGAGATCACATCAGCAAAGAAGAGTTGGCATCCCCCCACCCCCGCTTTTCTCACCCATTTATTTATAATGTATTTATTTATTTGTATTTCTATCCCACCCGATACCCAAAGGTCTTTAAGGGGACTCAAAGTGGCTGACAAACCTTCTGTTCTCCCCACAACAAAGCACCGTGTGAGGCAGGTGGGGCTGTGAGAGATCAGAAGAGAGCTGTGACTAGCCCAAGGTCACCCGGCTGGCTTTGTGAAGGAGGAAGAGGAGCTGGCTTTCCTACACCACTTTTCTCACCCATTGAAGGGGACTCAAAGCGCCTGACAAACCTTCTGTTCTCCCCACAACAAAGCACCCTGTGAGGTAGGTGAGAGCTCAGAAGAGAGCTGTGACTGGCCCGAGGTCACCCAGCTGGCTTACTGGTAGAGGGTGGAATCGAACCCAGTATTCCCAGATAAGAGCCTGGCTCCCTAACCACTAGACCAGACTGGCTCACCAGTGACAAGCTGTTTTCTTTCAAGGTTAAATAACTCAGAAAAGTCACCTTTGGGATAGATCCTGTGAAAAGAAAATTACCAGTCTCTGCTGAGGTGTTCTCTCTCACTCTGAAAGTGGACTGAAGCTGGATTCAACCTTAGGTGTGACCGCAGCCTTTAAGGATCCCAGAGCGATTTGCAGGGCAGTATAAAAGCACAGAATTTAAACCTTGTTGAGATCTGTCTAAACAAGAAGTGAAAATCTGCTTTGCATGACAGGGTGAAAAACCGAAAACATGCAGCGCTTGGAAGAAACGGTAGAGTCCTCACCCCTGTGTAACTGGAGGAAGACTGCGCCTCAGCTGGGCCTGCAGCCACATGAGAGAGTTCCAAAAACAGAGCCACTACTGGAAAGACCCTGCCCCTCATCACCTTCCTTGCTTCAAAGTGAGCCAGTCTGGTCTAGTGGTTAAGGAGCCGGACTCTTATCTGGGAATACTGGGTTTGATTCCATTCTCCCCGATGAAAGCCAGCTGGGTGTCCTTGGGCTAGTCACAGCTCTCTTCTGAGCTCTCACAGCCCCACCTACCTCACAGGGTGTCTGCTGTGGGGAGAAGAGCAGAAGCTTTGTCAGCCGCTTTGAGTCCCCTGAAATGGGTGAGAAAAGCGGGTAGAAAAGCCAACTCTTCTTCCTCCACAAAGCCAACTGGGTGACCTTGGGCTAGTCACAGCTCTCTTCTGAGCTCTCACAGCCCCACCTACCCCATAGGGTGTTCTGTTGTGGGGAGAAGAACAGAAGCTTTGCCAGCCGCTTTGAGTCCCCTTAAATGGGTGGGGAAAGCAGGGTAGAAAAGCTAAATCTTCTTCTTCACCTCCCTGGGGAGTCAGAAAGAAGGACTTCTGATGTTGACCACAGGGTCAGGGCCAGTTTATGTAGGGAAAGACATGGCACTAGAAAATGTGCTCCTAAACTCGAATGAATATTAAAATGTTTAACTCTCATCAATGCGGGGGGGGGGGGGTGTGATATGATTTCCCCCCCAAAGGGGCTGTCCTACAATTGTAAGATTGCATTACACAATCCTGAACTACAGCTCTCGGCATTCAACATCCAGCATTCTTTGCCAACCTGCAGCCGCTCACACAGAACACTGGGAATTGTAGTTCAGCGATAGTCTTGTTTGGATATTGCAGAATAACGCACGGATATCCTGGAATATCCATGCTTTATTCCAGAATGTCCACACATAGGGGAATAAGTAACCAACATCTGGAATCAGTGTTACTGTATATATGGGCCTCGCTGCACCTTTGCTAGGTGTGGAAACAGAACTGGAATGGATCGGGTGTCCTGATCTGGAACACGAGAAGTGTGCAAAAGAGTGCTCCCATGTTCACGATTACGTGTGTGTGTGTGTGTGGGTGGGTGCTTTTCAGCACCACAAAGCAATGCTGAAAGATGCCCTCCCCCCAGGTCCGGAGGCTAGGAACAAACAGTTTTGCTCCTAGCCTTTGGAGGCATAGGGATGGAGTTGCAAATCTTAGGGGGCTTCAGACAGGCTTAAAACTTCACAGCCACTGCGCTGCCACTTCCTGACTGGCGACTCCGTAGCTGCTGTGCCGCTGCTTCCCGTCGTCCGGCGCAGCAATGCAAACATTCAAGGGAAAGCCTGCAGGGGGACGCGGCATTTCCTGTTTGCGTGCGCCAGTAGCAGCGCAGCGGTTGCGAAGCGTTACGCGCCACCGGGGGCACTTTTTCTTGAACTGCGCAGCCACGGCGTGCGCTAATCCAGATTGGCGCTGTCGAGAGCACCCGGGGCTGATCCTGTCCGCACCTCCCCGTGATTCGGATCAGCGGGCCAGGCTGTTCCAGAGCCGTTGATCCAGAACGAACTGCGTGTAACCGCGGAAAGGGCCTACGACCAGGATCTCCGAGCCAAGACGACATACGACCCATATATTCCACGCTTTGTACTTTCAGATTTTCCTCCAGGAAAATCAGAAGGATTCTGCAGTCCTGCAAGGGGCCGGTTCATGGAGCAAGTCCTCTCTTTTGTGTTTGTTCTCTCTTGCCCTTTGCCCTCCCCGAACCAGATTTCTGCCTGCTTTGCATAACAGGAAACAAACACACACACACACACACACACAAATGGACCAATTCACTCCCAGAGTCCAGCGCCAAAGTGCTTCTCCTCTGAATTTTGCATTCAAGGCAATCTCCACATTCCTGGAGCCTGGGCAAATTATGTTGACCATGCAAAGGAGGAATTCTGTTCAGGGCAGTTTATGGTGCCCAGTTCCTTCTGCTGTTGCTATCGCCAAAACAGGGGGGAAACAGGATGCAAATGAGTGAAGTGGAAAGAAAGAAAGAAAGAAAGAAAGAAAGAAAGAAAGAAAGAAAGAAAGAAAGAAAGAAAAAGAAGAGCCGGGGTGGGGGGAGGAGAACACCTGGAAATCCGGTTAGTTAATCTGTCAGTTGATAAGTTTCACCAGCACAGATCTGTAGATTTATTTTTATAATAGAAAGGTGGAGGGGGGGGGGAGGAGTCTCAGATGCTGAATTTGCAACTGGGATGGAAGCTACAGTAGATATAAAACTACCGAAGCAAACATATGGGATGGGACAGGACCAGGAGGTGAAAGTCAGGGAAAACCTAAGGCCCTTTCTGCACTGGGTCTTATTCCAGATATTATCCAGGGCTCTATTCCAGGATATAATCCCAAAGCTTCTAAAATTACTCTTAGGGTGTATCCCCATGCACATTTGGGTCCGAATCAAAATCAGATCCGGGAAGGGGCGTCCCCATGCATTCTAGATTTGGTCTGATTTCCGCAGACTAGGGGTGTTTTTCCACTGTCAAAAAGTGCCCATTTTTGCACTCATTAAGGACCCATCTGGGTGTGAGCTGGATGATCCCATTTCCACCACGGCACCCATTTGGGACCCGATTGTTTCCACTGCCGTGGGGGAAATCTGAATCAAATGATTACTTTCTGCCCTTTAATCCGGATTTTCTGTAGACCCCATTAATGGTGTCTACAATGGGGTCTTCAGGCAGAAAATCTGGATTAAAGGGAGCCTGTTTCCACAGGAAACAGGCAATGGGGTCTAGAGGAGGCTAGGGGGAGGGGATGCACACATGGGGGGGGGAGCCCCGAAGTCCCAGCTTCAGAGTGATTTCGAAGTCATTTCGAAATCATTCCGAAGTGACTCTGAAGTCCCTCCAAAGAGATCGGCAGAGACTTTGAAGCCTCTCCGGAGTCCCTTCGGAGCACCTCCAAAGTCTGCACTGATCTCTTTGGAGAGACCGGCGGCGAGACTCTGAAGTCTCTGCTGATCTCTTCGGAGGGACTTCGCTGACTGCTCTGGAGCCTCTCCGAAGTCCTTGGCGATCTCTTCGGAGGGACTTTGGAGTCATTTTGAAATGATTTCGAAATGACTCCGAAGCTAGGACTTCGGAGATCGCACCCCCCTGTCCCCAGAGACACCTGGGGTGATGGACCGACCCCTTGGGGGTTGATCCGGATTCCCCACATGGGTGCAAAGGTGTTTCCACGGCAGGGGGGTTAGCACCCATTGCTAATGGGTGCTACACATCCTGTGGAAACACATTGGGTGCTTCCCTTAATCCGGATCTACTACATTGGGTGCTTCTTAGATCCGGATCTAAGGACTGCGATGGAAAAACACCCTAAATTGCCCAAACCAGGACCAAATTTGGTACTGGAAAAAACTGTTCTCGGCATGGTTTGGTGCATCAGCACGCATTGCTTTGCAAGCCGAGCCTGTACATGGGGACAGCGCAGCTGCTTTCCCACCTCTCCAATTCACGCATGAATGATCCGAGACATTTGGATTCGTACGGGTGTCAATGTACGGATGTCGTAACAATCGATACGTATACGAATGTCGTACGAATAATGATGAATATCATCTCTACTAGCCAGGTTTGGGAGTATTCAGCACCCCAAATCAGGGAGCCTGGATCTATCCCACGCTTCACTTCCGGGGATGCTGTGTGCACTTATTTTATTATAAATATGCAAAGTGCACCGTCCTGTTATTATCATTCCAGTGTTAGCATCTCTTAAACGTGTTTCTTGGAGATTCCGATGGTTTTATTTTTCTAGCTTTGTTTGCTTCCTGGGTTGATCTTTCTTCTTGCGCTCAGTTATTGAGCCTCCTTTGGCTGTGGGGGTCTTGAGAAAGGCCTATTCAGGCATCTTACCCCCCTGCCTGTGCCGTAGGGCCTGCGGCAATGCTCAAGATAGGGATTTCGAAGTTTGACCTTTGGCCTGCCTCAGTTTCCATGGGCAAGCGAGGGGAAGGGGATAGCAGCCCCTGAGAAGGTACTAAAAGGCTGATGCATTCAGGAACTGGTCTGCAGCCAGGGGGGAGTCCTCTGTGATCCTTTTTATTCTGGATCCTCACAAACATAAAGGTGCAAAGCTTATGCAAGAAAAAGGAGGAATTCCTTTCATCTTATGCTCAGAAGCATCCAGAGACCATCACCAAGCTAAGGAAGTTGCTCTGTGTTGGTACATTATTGCAAGTATGCATCACTTCCGGGTAATTTTCTGTGCATATTAGAGTTGTAGTATGGGAGCTAATGACCATGCACCCCATTTCTATGCAAGCACTCTGTTCAAGATATAGATTGCATATGGCAACCCTCGTCATTCACAAGTTAGCCTAATGTATCCCCCAAAAGGACATTCGATCGAATTCGATTGAATGTGGAAATTCGAATTCGGATAGTATGTCTATCCGTATTACATACGCATTACATACGTATCTGTACGAATATCATATGTATCTGTATGCATTTGCGCTTAAATGGGATGCATATGGGATAAAACAGGATGCATACGAAATGCATACAGAAGCGTATAACACCTACGAATGTTGTTGACATTCGCATCTTTAAATACAAATGTTGTCGACATTTTGAATCTTCAGATTCGTATCTAACATTCAGACGAATAGATTCAAATGTATTAGATTTGAACTGGTTTGCGTTGCATTTGGATTTTAAACCTTCAAATCAAACTGGATGTTTTGACATTCGATTCGACTTGAAGTCGAATGCAAAAAAAGAAACATTTGTGCACGTCGCTCCATGCAAGTTGTGATAACACAGGGCCTTTCCGCATTGGCAATCTGTCCTTTCCGGTAGATTTGTCACTATTTGTGACGGATCTACTGGACCCCTTGCGTCCGCACAAGCACGGAGAGGACGGTTTGGGAAACAGATTTGGCGTGGGTGCAGTGCGGAGGCACACGTGGCTGGCCAATGGGGAGGCACGCTGCATGCACGGACAAAGCACGCCGGGCCCCGGCAGCCAGAATTGGCCTGGCTGCCTGCAGGTAAGGAGGGGATTATGCACGCCCAACCCAGGGTGGGTAGAGGAGGTGTAGGGTGAACCCCCCCCCCCGGCTCAAGAAGCCGCGATTGTGGCTTCTGGGGCGAGGGGGAGCCCAGAGAACGGAGGCCCCCGGTTCTCCATGGCTGGCTCCAGAGTAGCCAATCCGGGAGGCCGGGGGGAGGGCCCATTTAGTTCCCCCGTCCTTGTGCGGAAGTATCCTACGTGGATGCGGATTTACCACACAAGGACAGTTTAAGACCTGATTAAGACTACCTTCAATCAGGTCTTATGGGAAACCGGTTTTAGGGGCTCTTAGACCACATTAGAGACAAGATCTCACGGGAGTCAATGCGGAATCGGACTCCCCGGAGTGTCTCTAATGTGTGCTGAAGTGCAGACGGCAACTCCACAAGTGTTTAATATCTGTCCTTAATGTGTGTCTAATGTGTGTTAAGCAGCCAGAGCGGAAATACCCATATAGTCCCCAGCTACACCTAAATCTTAACGCAACTTCCATCCACCTTCAGAGTGAGATAACAGATCAGGAAAGGAACAAGCAGATTTCCTTCTGCACCATCTGACCCAGAGAAATCCACCTTTGGGTTAGATAATTTGGAAAGCTTTTCTGAGGGTGGATCAAAGGTGGATTCAAACTTAGGTGTAGCGAACTTGAAAGCAGAGAACTACAGCTACCATCTTGAGTCCACTAGAGGCAAAGGAAGTTTCAAATACCTGTATCTATGTAGATATAAACAAATATGTAGAGGAAAAAACAAGGATAATCCTAAATGGTTGCTAAAGAATGTTTCCAAACTCCGATGCCTCGGCATGTTATCTCAGAGGGGAATCACGCTGATTGTAATCGCAGGATTACAAGCTTAGACAAATTGACGGAGGGAAGTTTATTGCTGGCTGCAAGCAGTCGTAGCTTTCAGCAGAAGTAGCTTTCGGGTTTGCATTCGGGTCCTTTCTGTGTTTGCTGGTGCTCCTTTCTAGCAAATGCACTAATGGCTTCCCTTCCACCCGTTAGCGTGGAATTTGTCCACACAGGTACACTTCATCCACATAGGATGGAGCGCAATCCAGGGGCGACTTTTCACTTCCCTTCCCGACTTCTGGACGGGAAAGGAGTGCAATGAACCAATGTTGACATGCACTTGCACTTGGAGCTCTAGTCAACGTTGCCCATTCCGCCCACCCACCCACCCCAATCAAATACTTACCTTGATTCGATTGCTGGGCCAGTCCTCTTCAAGGTACTGCCATTTTGGCTGCAGTGCCCTGCGTGACTGTGTGTGCATCAGCACTATCGCCACGACAAGGCTGACGGCGCACACACAGTCGTGTCTATGGTCGTCTGAGTTGCCAGCGTGCTTGCGCAGCACCTCAGATCACCCCGGAGCACGAGAAGAGGTGTGGATGGCCGCTGCCTGGATGTGCCAGGTAAGTGATTGGGCAAGGTTAGTTAAGGTGTGGGGCATGATTTCGTGCTTCACACATAGTGCACCATTAGGAGAAGAAGAAGAGTTGGCTTTTCTACCCCACTTTTCTCACCCATTTAAGAGGACTCAAAGCTGCTGACAAACCTTCTGTTCTTCTCCTCGCAACAGGACTCCCTGTGAGGTAGGCGGGGCTGTGAGATCTCAGAAGATAGCTGTGACTAGCCCAAGGTCACCCAGCTGGCTTCATGGGGGAGATCGGAATCGAACCTGGTATTCCCAGAAAAGAGTCCAGCTCCCTAACCACTAGACCAGACTGACTCACCCAGTAGACCAAACTGGAATTTCTGGGAAGGCAAGGGGCACCCGGAGGCTGTAACAGCCTCCTCAAGGTGCAGATCCCCTACCCCGGAAGTTCCCTAACCATGCGCTACGGGCTGTAGTGTGAATAGGCCTCAGATCAGGAAGGGCCTGGTCTGGCTTGCCAATATTTCTTAAACTCAAGGGGACATTACGCACTTCCCTTGGTGGTGAATGTGTGGGACATTCCGGCAACACTGCGTCTGCACTTTGCCAAGTCACTTCTAGTGCCCTAAGATCTGCAGTAGAGACCCTCCTAGTTGGACCACTGCCCTCAGTAGCAGAAGGGATGGGCACCCTGGATAGGGCCTTCTCCGTGGTGGCTCCCAGATGGTGGAATGGTCTCCCTCCTGAGCTGCATCAGGCACGTTCACTTTATGCATTCAGGAGAGCAGTGAAGATGCACCTCCTCGCCTTGGCCTTTGGCTAAACGAGGAAATGGCTTTTCCTCCCCACATTCAGGCGCTGCGATGCCTTCAATGTTCATTTTATACGTTCACTGGTTTTTAATGTTGCAATCCGCCCTAAGACCTTTTGGGTATAGGGCGGGATAAAAATTCAAATAAATAAGTAAATGAAGTCATTTTAGTGGCAGCCTGTCATTGAAATTTTTTCAGTAGATAGTGGTTCCACTGTGATGGTGTGTCTGTGTGTGTGTGCGTGTGTGTGTATACAATTTATTGCATTCAAGCTTCTTTGAGAATCGCATACAGGGGTTCCAAAACAGAGATAAAAGAGCAAGCGGGGAGGGTGTTGTGTTGTGTTGTGTTGTGGGAATCTGTCTTGTTCTTTCATGGACTTGGCAGCGTTTCCAGCTGGCACACGGTGCAGGAGCAACCCCCGCCCCTCCTTGGTCTTTTTACGGCATGTTGCATAAACTGGACAAACAGTGCTTCCCTGTTGCTGCTCCCCTGGCGTGTGCCAAGGCTGCCCCTCCCTTCCCTTCCCTTCCCTTCCCTTCCCTTCCCCTCCCCTCCCCTCCCCGGGGAACAAGAAGCGCCTCCAACCTGCAGCTTCCCTGCAAAAAGCAGCAGGTAAAATGCGTCACAGATAAGCTATGTGGCCAATATGTTACCTTCTGGCACAGAGAGGGGGTTCCGGGGAGGGGGGGGCTGGGAACATGATTGGGGAGGTCCTCTGGGCACTCTAATCTTAGATCAGCCACATAAGGTTTTCCAGTAGGGCTGTACCTGTTGGGTGGCAAGACCAGTTCAGCCAGTCCTCGCGTAAGGTCCTCGGTGAAGCGGGTTGAGGAACAGCCCAGACAGCGGACGGTTTTGGGTTTGATCCTCCGTATCTCCCCAGAAGAAGGCCAGCAAACCACATCTGTATCTTCCAGGAAAACTGCATGCAAGTGCCTTAGCTCACTGGCAAGGCAAGGGCCTGGAAAGCAGAGTGTTGCTGGTCCCGTTCCAAACATCTGACCAGAAGAAGGCAAGGCAAGCCACTTCGGATCCTGACCAGTGGTGCAGGATTTGTGAACTCCTGGTGAAGAGGATCTCCACTTAGAGGAGGCTGCTACAGCCTCCAAGTGTGTCCTGCCTCTCCAGAAGTTCGTGTGCTCCACACCTTAACCAACATTGACCAATAGCTTACCTGCAGTGTCCGGGCAGCGGCCATTTGCACCTCTTCTGGTGCTCCAGGGTCGTCTGAGGTCGCGCACAAGCACGCTGGCAACTCAACTGACCATAGATGCGGCTGCGATTGCATGTGTGCAGAGCATCAGTGTCATCGTGGGGCTGATGCAGAGGGTGCCACAGTCAAAATGGCGGCACCCAGAAGAGGACCAGCCCCTTAATCGAATCAGGTAAGTATTCGATTAGCCGGGGGGAGGGAGGAGGAATGCGGAGCAGAGTGGAGCCCAAGTGGGCTGGAGGAATGCCTTGAAAATTGAGACCCTTCCAAATAGGAACAGTAGACCAGACCAGCAGACCCTCTTGGACCACTGCTCTACCAAGAGGCCATGCCTTGTGGTACAACAAGGGGGCAACGGCATGAAAATGGCACCATAGCCACTGCGACCATGGACACTGGGCATGCCATAATTGTCCACAGCTAACTTGCTGTCTGCACTTTGACCACTGGTCCGGTGTAGCAGCGAGACCACTGCGTGGACAGAGTAGTCCCTGGCTCAGTGCACTGATCAAGTACAGAGACACAGGCTTCGGCCCTTGCTCTTGATTATGTCTTGGAACAGAGACCAGAGGTCCTTCTACACTTGGCCCCGTAGTCTGCATGCAGTATGCTCCCAGATGGAGCATCTGCACTGGAAAGGGCCCTTCCCAACTCAGTAATGTCCCCTTCTTGCAGGATCACACTGGAAGCCAACTACAGGTGGTCATTAGAACATGCAGTTAACACCTTTTGGTGAGTGTATAAATTCAAGAAGAAGAAGAAGAAGAGTTGGCTTTTCTACCCCGCTTTTCTCACCCATTTAAGGGGACTCAAAAGTGGCTGACAAACCTTCTATTCTTCTCCCCGCAACAGAACACCCTGTGAGGTGGGTGGGACTGTGGGAGTTCAGAAGAGAGCTGTGACTAGCCCAAGGTCACCCCGTTGGCTTTGTGGAGGAGAGCAGAATCAAACCCGGTATTCCCAGATAAGAGTCTGGCTCTCTAACCACTAGACCTTTCAAGGAGATAATAGCTAGGTCATTAAATGAATCTGAGGAAATAATTAAACATAATTACCTGGGCATCCATTTTAGTTGCCCTTGGTACACCTGTCCTCCATGAATTTGTCTAGCCCTTCCTTAAAGCTATCTAAACTGGTTGCTGTTCCCACGTCTTCTGGCAGCAAATTCGATAGATTGCTGACCCTCTGGGTGAAGAAATCCTTCCCCTTGTCTGATCCGACTCTCCTGCCCATCAGCTTCACAGATGCCTCCTGGTTCTAGTGCTGAGTGATAGAGAAAAGAAATGTTCTCTATCCACCTTTTCTATACCGTGCATGATTTTACAGGCTCCAGTTAGGTCCCCTCTTCAACCCTGTCTGCATTGCTATGTTAGGCTGAGGTCTGGAGGCAGCAGCCTAGGATTTACCCGCTCAGTTCAGCAGGAAAAACCCCAACAGAGGTTGGCTCGATCCAGTTTGCCCCTCCGCCCCCTTTAAACTCAAGAAGCTCTTTTCTTTTTCCTTCCTTCAGCCTTTGGTGGAGTGTTTGTGCAAGAGGTGGAACTTCTCCTGACGTTTACCTAGATAAGGGAGGTCAGGCTTCCAGGCGAATGGTGGGACAGTCTCAAGATGCAGAAATGCCATCATCATCATCATCATCATCATTAAATTTCAGAGATATAAAAATGCCTTTTCAGAAGAGGAGAGAAAGGGGCTTTGCTTCACTCCTCTTACATTCTTATGCTTTTTGGTTTTGCAGGACCAGATCTATTAATTCTTCAGCACCCTGAGCCTAGAGATAATTGCTCGCTGGTCCCGTCTGGGTAAGTTTAGTAGGATTTGCTCCAAAGAAGTAGCATGGGTTTATTGTAGCTTTGTGCACAAAATTCGAAATTCAATTGAATGTGGACATTCCAATTTGAATAGAATGTCTCCACATTCAAACTGAAACATTCAAATGAATTTCTAATGTTCCAAAACATCCATTTGAATGATTCGAAACATCGCATGTACAGATACGTATGCCCATACATCTCTTACATACATATCTGTGCGAATATCATACGTATCTGTACGCATTTGCACGTATAATGCAGAACGAAAACGGGATGCATATGGGATAAAACGGGATGCATACGGAATGCGTACAGATACGTATAACGTGTATGAATGTTGTCGACATTCATATCTTTAAATACAAATGTTCTCGACATTTGTATCTTCAAATTCGAATCTAACATTTGAACGAATAGATGGAATAGAATTGTTTTGTCATTCAATTCCACTTGAATTCCAATGGAAAAAAAAACACATTTGTGCACATTTCTACTTTGTTGTAGGTGCAAAATCCTCAGGAAAGTCTGTCTTTTGGGTCGTTTCCCCACTTTCTAATTTTTGTTGTTGTTTCATAAAACACACACACACATATATGCACCCTCCTTCCAGCAAAACCCTTTTTCTCCCGTTATAAAAAGAGGCTTGTTCACTTCTGAAAAGCTTCGATTGTTGCCTTTCCATAAAGTTGGACGCTTTGTGATAGCAGGAACAATGTGAGCCCTAGTAGCAGACTGTGCAAGGGATCTGGCAAAGGGTTGGGGGGGGGGCAGGATCTGGAGCCTTAACTCTTCCCCCCCCCACACACACACAGTTCTGTGCAAGTCACTACCAGGGGAAAAGAAGGAGGCTTTTCAGAAGAGCTTCTGGGTGAACATGGCGCATGGAAGCTGCGCAACATGCTGGCCCTCGTTTGCATGGAACACTGTGCAACCTTCATGTGAACACAATGGATGCAGGGATTTCCCAATCTGTATTGCAATCCACGGAAACTGTGCCAGGTCCCTTGGTTAATCGACAGCCATGCTGGAAACCAGCTGGTATCCACTCACTGCCTGTAAAGATTCGCACCTGAACATACAAAATAAACATGCATTTTCATCACTGGGGTGCACTTTTGACAGGGAAAATAGAAAGTGGGGGGGGGGGGCAGTCCACACTTGCTGACCTCAATGGCATCCAAGGAGTTTTAACCAAAGGCCCTTGACTGTACAAGTCCTTCCCTGAAAAATGGTTTGCAGCTCTCACTGGCCCCATTCCCACTTGAATATTTCAATCTGGATTGGACTATTTTAATCTGGATTCAGAACCGAGTGCGCATTCTGGCTGTTCCCATTTGCTTGACGATAACGCGGGCTCAATCCGAATACCGCAGTTCCCATTCAAACTGTCCATATCCCCAGCATGGAGAAACAGGATTTTCTCATCTCCGCCCCTTGTCCAAACCCTGTAAGCCTGCTCTGCTCAGAATCAGCTGAGCGAAAGAACAGACACAGGGCAAAGCGATCGCTCTCCCTTTCAAATCAGATGCTCCCTCCATTCATGTTACTAGGAAGGCAGCAGCTTTGCGCAGAAGCAGCTAAGCGAAAGAACAGACAGGGCAAAGCGATCTCTCCCTTTCAAATCAGCAAGGGGTGGGAGGAGAACGGAGGCTTGTGGTTCCTGCACAGGTTCAAAGAGAGAAGAGGGGATTTTCCTTACCTTCTTCTTTGCTTGGAATGAGCTGCTCAGGACCAAACAGGGCTAAAAAAAGTTTCCATCTGTGATTGTTAGCTGCTACAATTGTATCTCTCATAATTACAGTGGTATACACAGAAAGGGAAATCTGTGTTCAGAGATCCAACACTTTTTTTGAACTCCGGGACTCTAGCATTGCAGGGATGGGAAGTGGAGGGGGCAGATCTTCCCAGATGTGAAATCCCACCCATTGGTGGGAGGCATTGGCCAGAAGGATGGGGGGGGGGCAGTCCAAAAGGCTGATCTCCTCCCTGCGTAGTCCAGTAGCGTTCCCATAGGGAAAAAAAGCTGGGTGCCAAAATGAGACCGAGAACAGCTTTTCCAAGGCCTTTTTTTCTGCAGATTTTAGCAATATAGTCCTCATAAAGTCCGGGAATAAAAATTTAAATGGGATTGGATGATCCTGAAAATGAACTGGATTTGGATTTAAGCTTGTATGGGAACACACCCACTGAATTTGACAAAGATTTTTGGCATGGAAAGCATGATGTCTTATTCAGGGTGCAACAGATGGACAGCTAGTTCAGTAGGACTCAGGACCACAGCAAGAAGCATCTTGAGACCTTGCTAGTGGCAGAAGCAAGGACCTTACACAACCCACAACGTCAGTGTGAATCACCATTTGTCCTTAATTAACCCTTGCCAGCAGTTTCATTTTATTGTAATATAGTCTTACGATCTAGTACAGTGATGGCTAACCTTCTGAGCTTGGTGTGTCAAAATTCGCAAGAAAACCTAGCTGAACTTGGGCGCTGTGTCACGTCTAGAAATATCCATAATTTTGTGATATTTGTGGCTCTAGTGAAAAAGTTATATTTCTGATATATGTATTTTATTAAAAGCAAAAACAAATAATTTTTTACATTAGTGACTTTTGTTGCTAAATCTTCAGTTGAAAGTTGGTATTTCGTACACTTCAAGAACAAGCAAGCACTACACGCCCAGGTGCCAGGGTGGCCAGGTGTGTCACCCAAAAGGGCTTGGCGTGTCACTTGTGACACGCGTGTCATAGGTTGGCCATCACCGATCTAGTATAACAATAACCAGTAATCTTATAGATATATATAGCTGAGTAGAAAAAGTATGGCATATACACAACCGAAATTTAAAAGTTATGAGTTTGTTATTTTGGAATTATTAAGGTTATGGTAGAATGTATGGTTTTAATTTGTATAGGGAAATGTTTGTTAAGTATGAAGTTTCTAAATATTTGTACCATTGTTATTAAGTGTATTTTTAAAAATAAAATTAATTTAAAAAAAAAGAAACAAGAAACAAGATAGGTATAAATTAGGCATGTGCATCAATGTTCTAAACATTCAAAATTTGATCAAATTTTATCTAAGGTGGACATTTGCATATGAAATAAGTACAGATACGTATGACAAATACAAATGCTGTCGACATCTGTATTTTCAGATTTGAATCTAACATTCGAACAACAAATGTATTCTATTCGAATCAGATTTTGTTGCATTCTGATTCTAAACATTTGAATTAAATCGAATGTTATGACATTCAATTCGAATCGAATACAAATGAAAAAAAAAACCAAACCTTGTGCATATCCCTAGCATAAATGCGTGCACTTGGACCTCCTTATCCATGGGAGATACATTCCAGGTCCTTCCACAGTTACCAAAAAACCACCGATATTTCAAACGCAGGGAAATGCACTCAACAGAGGGACAGCAAAGTGAGAATTTCCCCATTATGCCAAGGACAGTGTGGTCAGACTTAAGGTATAATCCAGCTTCAGTCCACTTTCAGAGCGAGAGAATATATCAGCAAAGTGACAAGCTGTTTTCTTTCCATGCTAAAGAACTCATAAAATCAACCTTTGGGATAGATAAAGTGGAAAGAAAATTCCTGGTCACTTTGCTGCTGTGTTCTCTTGCTCTGAAGGTGGACTGAAGCTGGATTAAACATTAAGGTGTGCCCACAGCTGAGGTATCTGTCAGTTTCACTGTGATACTGGGACTTTGCTGGAATGTTTAAGCGCAGGCATCTTGATTCTGAAGCAGGTTAAAAGCACATTATGCCACCTAACAACTTGTTCAAGCCCCTAAACAGGGAGAGAGAGAGAGAGAGAAAGAGAAAGACCCATGGAGTGGAAGAGAAGAGAAAGCCCCCTGACTGTGGAGAAATCTGTTCTTCCCCAAGTCCTGCCCACACAGTGGCATGCATGGCTTGCTGTGTATATGGCAAAATGTCTGACGGAAATAAGCCAAACTGTGCAGTTGTGATTCACAGACACCTTGTAAACAGGAAGTCAGATGAACCCAAGGGAGATAGAAAGAGCTGGAAAGATGTTGAATGAAACCAGAGTAGCCAATGGGTAATGATTCGTGCTTGTCGGGGTTAGTGTGATATGTGCAATTAGAAACAATTGCACCATGCTTCCCCCCTGTGTGGGTGGGAGAATGGTAAGGAAATGGCAGACCATTCTAGCAGTCCACTTAACAAGAGGCAGATAAGGAAAGGAACTGAACATGGAGCGCTTTCTGAAAAGGGCCCCCTTCACCACAGATGCCCTAACTTTGAACTGCTGAGTCAGAGGCCACATGGGTTCCCCAGCATGATTCAGCAATAGCACAAGTTGCGTCTCTGTGGAAAATCCAGTGAGCTCTTCAACAGTGTGTATTAGGAATCACATTTCTCATGACGTAGGGCCTTTGATGTAGGACCCTTTCTGCCCTGGGAATATTCCATATTATTGCCTTTGCTGCGCTTACCATATGGTAATCTGAACGAATCGGTTCCATGGATCCAGATTACATGGAGATCTACTGATCCATTTAGTGGTGTGACCCAGAAACTGGCAGTGCTGGTCTGATTTGACCCTCCATGCCTCTGAAGGCTAGGAAAAAGAGTTCCTAGGCTTGGAACCAGGTGTGTGCCCTATGGATGTGCATGAATATTAGTAATATTCATGCACATGAATATGTTAAGATTCCAGTTGGAAGACAGTGGAAAGAACCGTGTACCTACACTGCCAGGAATGATGTAAATAATAAATTGAAAGAGGATGTATGCAAACTTCTGTTAAGTCTGAGATAAGGTGGGGGGTATTTCTGTAATTATGTAATCACTGTTTTGTTATTGGTTTTGTTATTGTTTGTTAATAAATTTCAAAAATTTTATATTAAAAAATTCATAATATTCATTATTCATCTGGATTCATCTGAATTCAGACATTCATACCCGAATATGAATGTTTTAGACATTCGTACGAATAGTTTGCATTTGACATGGATTGAGACCGAATTAAAAGTGGATTCAGGTCATAAGAACATAAGAACATAAGAGAAGCCTTGCTGGATCAGGCCACAGCCCATCTAGTCCACCATCCTGTCGCACACAGTGGCCCACCAAATGCTCATGGGCATCTCAAGCAGAGACAAGGAGAAACCTTCTCCTGCTCTCGAGTCCCAGCAGATGGCCTTAGAAGCGCCCCAGTTCCTCCACCCCCCAGCCTGAAAGATGCACCTAGGCATTCGTTCTAGTAGCCATTGATACATCTGTCATCCATAAATGATCTGATTTGACACTTTCAGAGCACGGATTTGTTACAGGATAAGTATCGGATATGTATTTGTTTGTATCAGATACATATTTCTTCGTATTGGACACGTATCCGTTTGTATCTGATACGTATCAGATATTTGTACAAATTCGCACGAATACATTTGTATCAAATAGAATCCTACCACATTTGAATGAATACGGATTTTCTAACTTCGTTGCAAATTGAATGTCAAAAAGCCCATTTGTGCACACCCCTAGTGTGTGCTGCTTTTCGGCGATGCCCCCCTTGGTAGTTTTGGATTACAGAAGTGTGCTATCTGCGTGCCTTCTGTGATCCAAACAAGGCCCTTGGTCCGATTGTGGATTAAGGACTTCCTTAACCCAGATCTGCCTCTGCCCAGTGCAGACAGAGCTGGACCTTGTGGGCTGGGTGTCTTTCATCCGCAGTAACATGCGGATCAGGAGGTCCATGATCTACATTAAGGGGCCCCTTAGTCCAGATCACCAGTGCCCTAATCCTGGATTAGAGCCCTGCCACCCACGTACTAGTGCAGACCACACACCCATGATTTTACTCACTCTGTTCTATGTGTGGATGCCCCATCGCTTGTTCTGGGTCAGACAACACTAGTACAGTTGTAGTACTGATTAATCAGGTCCACCACTAACCCAGGTTCCTGCACTCTTAGTTCGGATTAGAGCCGGATTACCAGTAGTTCTGTGCAGACCATGGACTTTTCTGGACTAGGCCTTATTCTGGATTATATCCTGAAATAGGGACCTGGTATCTGCATGCTAACTGCACAGTTTGGAAGGCCCTGCAAGGGATCTGCTATAGTCTGTTCTGGCTTGTGGATGGAACATGATGACCCAATATTGACTAGTGCTCGCACCTGAGTGCTAGTCAACCTTACTTGCTCCCTCACCCCCGGAATTGGATACTCACTATATTCCATCCTGGGGTCCGGTCCTCCTCTGGCTGTCACCATTTTGGAAGTGGTGCCTCCATGACTGCGCATGCGTCAGCGCTATCACCTTGCAGTCACGTCTTTGGTCATGTGGAGTGCCAGCGTTCTTGTGTAGAACCTCAAACGGCCCCGGAGTGCTGTCAAGAGTGAATGGTCACACCGCCAGATGTTGCAGGTAAGTAAATATCTGAAGGAACGTCTACTCCCATATCAACCTGCCCAATGCCTTAATATCTGGCGGGGAGGCCCTCCTGGTTGTCCCACCAACTTCAGCAGCAAAAGGGGTGGGCACCCGGGAGAGGGCCTTCTCAGTGATGGCCCCTAGGCTATGGAACAGTCTCCCCCTTGAGGTGTGTCTATCACCTTCACTGTACATGTTTAGGAAGGCAGTGAAGACACACGTCTTTGCCCTGGCCTTCGGTTAAATGGGGATATGCTTTTCTCTTCCCATTGGCAGACGCTGTTATTGTTTTAATGTTTTAATGATGTTAAATTATGTTTCATTTTAGATGTTGTTACCTGCCTGGAGAGCTCTGGGATTAGGGCAGGATAAAAAGTAAGCAAGTAAGTAAGTAAGTAAGTAAGTAAGTAAGTAAGTAAGCAAGTAAGCAAGCAAGCAAGCAAGTAAGCAAGCAAGTAAGCAAGTAAGTAAGCAAGCAAGCGAGCGAGCGAGCGAACGAACGAACGAACGAACGAACGAACGAACGAACGAACGAACGAACGAACGAACGAACGAACGAATGAAAATAGGTAAAATACCTAATCAACTATTAGCACACTTCTGGGGCAGGCAGGCACGCTTGGAGGATGTAACAGTCTACGCCATGTGCAGATGCTGTTCCCCAGAGGTGCACAAATCATGCACTAGAGGCAGTCGTGCGAAACGGCCTCAGGTAAGTGCCGCATGTACTCTCCTGCCTCCACAAAGCCTTGTGCTGCGTGCAGCTGTGTCTTCCAGCATCTTCCAGGCTCCCTTTCTCCTGAGCCCCCAGCATCCGATGCCGTCGAGTAGACAGACGCTCCGCTTCCCAATGAACCAGCGCCGGAGTGCATGCGAGCGAGAGAAGCGAGCATATTCAGTCCCCGTGTCAGCTTTTCCAGGACGAACAATTAGGCTACACTGAGGCTGGGCCTCAGGCTTCTGTAGCTGCAAAAGACCATGCTGGGACCACTGGAAACTGCTGCAGGGGAGAAACAGTTCAAGCCTTGTGCAGCTCTCTAGCAAGACTTCAGCGCCAATTGCGGGAAGAGTGAATCTAAGGAGTCCATTAAGGGTTGCCGCTTCCAGCGCTCGCTCCAGCCCTCCCCCCCCCGCCTTCCTTGGCAATTGACTGGAGCCTGTGAGTCACTGGCGCCGATTTTATATTTGATGCCCTCCTGGTCTCCATCCGCTCTCCGTACGGCAGCCACACGCACCAGCTTGCTGCAGGAACAGTTTGGTAGCAGGAGATGAGAGCGGGATAGAACGGTAGGCGGGCCTGGCAAAGTTCCCATGTTTACAGCTGATCCTGTGCAGCCGCAGAGGGGATGTCCTGCCCGGGGGGAAGGGGGGAGAGAAGAAGAAGAGGAAGAAGAAGAAGAAGAAGAAGAAGAAGAAGAAGAAGAAGAAGAAGAAGAAGAAGAAGAAGAAGAAGAAGAAGAGAGTTTTAAGGGGCCTCAAAGCATCCGACAAACTTTCTGTTCTTCTCCCCACTACAGAACACCCTGTGAGGTGGGTGGGGCTGTGAGAGCTCAGAAGACTAGCCCAAGGTCACCCAGCTGGCTTCATGGAGGAAGAAGACTTGGCTTTTCTACCCCACTTTTCTCACCCATTTAAGGGGACTCAAAGCGGCTGACAAACCTTCAGTTCTTCTCCCCACAACAGACACCCTGTGAGGCAGGCGGGGCTGTGGGAGCTCAGAAGACAGCTGTGACCAGCCCAAGGTCACCCAGCTGGCTTCATGGGGGAGGGCGGAATCAAACCTGGTATTCCCAGATAAGAGTCCGGCTCCCTAACCACTAGACCAAACTGGGGGAGTGCTTTGCCAGGCACCCTGCACGCCGCCTGTGGTGTGAGGAGCTGGCACCCTTCCACCTGTGGAGCAAAAGCCTCTCAGAGTTTTGGAAGCCAAGGGCTGCGGCCTGTTTCACTTGAGGGCGCATTCTCGTCAGACTGGTTGAGCAGGATGATATTGACTTGAGGCAGCACAGCCATTCGGGAGCCACTTGCCAGGAGAATTTAATGATGCCTCCATATTTGGAGCACCAAACCGCACTGGTTACCTGTTTACATTTCTATCCTGTCCTTTGTGGTAAAGTTTCAGATAGGGTTCGTTGTAAGTCTTCCCTCTGAAAAGTCAACAGGAAGAGCCTGGGCACGGATGTATGAGAACTCTGACTTGCTTGGCCTAGTGGTAAGGGAGCTGGACTCTTATCTTATCCACCCTCCTCCACGAAGCCAGCTGGGTGGCCTTGGGCTAGTCACAGCTCTCTTTCTGAGCTCTCACAGTCCCACCTACCTCACAGGGTGTCTGGTGGGAGGAAGAACAGAAGGTTTGTCAGCCACTTTGAGTCCCTTTAAGGTAGAGAAAAGAGGGATAGAAAAGCCAACTCCTCCTCTTCTTCTTCCTCCACAAAGCCAGCTGGTTGACCTTGGGCTAGTCACAGCTCTCTTCTGAGCTCTCACAGCCTGACCCACCTCACAGGGTGTCTGTAGTGGAGAGAAGAACAGAAAGCTTGTCAGTCACTTTGGGACCCTTTAAATGGGTGAGAACTTCTTGTTCTTTCCCATTTTTGGTCTCGCCTGTCTGATCCAAAGAACTGCAAAGATTTTTGTTTATATTTGTTCTCGTATTTATATATCACCTCTCAGGGGATAAAAAGAATCCTGAAGTGGGTTATAACAGCAAAATATTTACTAAAACAAGAGCGTGCAATTCAATACACAAGGGGGGGGGAGAAAGTACAATAAGCAGACTGTTGTTCTTCCTGGGTAAAACCAAGTTGCCACTAACTCCTGGCTAACTTCATGGACACCGCTTTGCAGTTTTCTTGGCAGGGATACAGAAGTGGTTTGCCATTGCCTCCTTCTGGGGAGAGTTTGGGAATCAAACCAGTGACCCTCTGCTTTCACGTAGCTTACCTGAAAGAGAGCTGCAGCCCCCCCCCCATTCTGACAGTAAGCTACATTATATTCAGAATTACATACAATTGCATATACAATGCAAGTTAAGGAGACCACAAAGACAACGTGCATGAATATTTTAAACATTTGAAATGTGATCAAATTTGTTTGAATTTGAACATTCGAATTCGAATCAAAGGTCTATAAATTTGAATTTAAATGTTCGAATGAATTTTGAATTTTTGGATCTATTCATTCAAATTATTTCAGCATCCGTATGTATATGGATAGGTACACAATGTATACTTGCAGGTAAACATCTTTCCTGCATTTGTATGTGTTTGTACGGATCCATACGGGACGAAAACAGTATGCATATGGGGTAAATACGGGATGCGTATGGACATGTACAGATGCGTACAGCATGCATAAAGACGTGTATGGGAACATGCAAATGTCGTTGACGCTCATAAGTTGAAATTCAAATAGAAAATCCAAACGAATAGATTCAAATTTGCTTAATTCGAATCGAATGTGGGTAAATTCAAATTTTAAAGATTCGAATCGAATTTTCAGATATTTGACTCGAATTGAATCGAATCCCCAGAATTGCATTCGTGCGCACCCCTAATGGCGGGAAAGTAGGATCTCCATGTCATAATAACTCTGCCAGAAAACACTTCCTGCAATTTTCCACTTAAGGTTTTTCCTCCCTTAAACGGCAGCCGGAGAGGAAGGTTGATTTCCTTTTGTTACGCACTCCATTAAGCCGGGTTTCTCACAGCCCTATGGCTCGAACCACAAGGTTTCTGCTGTGTTTTTTGGTTTTTTTTAATGGGATTTAACTGTCAGCAAAAAGTTATGAATCCCAGATGTTCAAATATGGATATTGCTCATAACTGGAAGAGCTTAAGCATGTGGCACTTACACACCCCAAAGAAAGCCTCCGGGCTGCGATCGGCAGACGGCTTTCCTTTCTGGACAACCGAGGTTACGCTCTCCTTTTAAGAAGCAGCGTATATCATTCTGCAGGGATAAATCAGCCCAGAGTTTTGGAAAGCTCCTCTTGCATGATTGGGAGATCAAAAGGACAGCGTGGCTGAAATGCTATTAGAAGGAAAGGAAGTGGAGAGACCAGGCTTAAAAAAAAGATAATTGGCTCGCCAGGTGCCTCAGCATTATTCAATGCAGTTATGTGCCCTTGTGAAATTCAGAGCAGGAAGTGATCAATAGTGTCCTGGTTAATGGCTAGGCCTCTAACAATGCCTGCTAATTAATGGGCAGTAAAGGTCAGATTTGGAATGCAGATTATTCTTACCTGAGGATGGGAAGCCAATATTTGGTGATGGTTTCTGAAACAGGAAGAAAAAAAGAAATGACAGTTTGAAGAATCATCATCATCATCATCATCATCATCACTGACCTTACTTAGAGCATGTGCATTGGTCAACTGCAAAAGGCCACTGTGCACAGATGTGGACGAATCCTGCACCGATACATTATGTTATTCTATGTTCATGGGAAGAACTCGAGGGAAAATGAAGGTCAACAGCAGCTAAAGAAGAAGAGTTGGCTTTTCCACCCTGCTTTTTCTCATCCATTTAAGGAGACTCAAAAAACCTTCTGTTTTCCTCCCTTAAGGGGACTCAACGCAGCTGACAAACCTTCTGTTCTTCTCCCCACAACAGAACACCCTGTGAAGTAGGTGGGGCTATGAGAGCTCAGAAGAGAGCTGTGACTAGCCCAAGGTCACCCAGCTGGCTTCACGGGGTAGTGTGGAATCAAATCCCATATCCCCAGATAAGAGTCTGGCTCCCTAACCACTAGACCAACCTGGCTCACTAAAGGACTGGCAGCTGGGATATCATGGTGTATATATTATTATTAGCAGTATTATTAATACAGATTTACATGTAGTGGAGAAGAAGAAAGTCTGGATTATTTATCAGCGTAGCAGTATCTGATGACAGCAGAGTCAAAGAACTTGAAAAGATCACAAAAGATCATGATTTGATGACTAGATTTGAAAGACTGTGGCACAAGCCAGCAGATGCAGTCAGAGCAGTTATATCAGCCATACCAAACCACCTTTGTTGGACATCAGCATATTGGCAAGATCTCCATTGGTCAACTGCCAAAGGCCACACTGCTCAGATCTGCACAGATCTTGCTCTATGCTCTTGGGAAGAACTTGAGACAAAATGAAGGCCAACACCAGCTTAAAAACTGGCAGCTCTGATATCATGTTATGTTAATAACAATAATAACAATAGTAGTAGTAGTTGCTGTTGTTAAGACAAGAAGATTTTGTTTAGTACTGTCTAGATGAAGCCTTGGAAACCCTGCTGGACCAGGCCACAGTCCATCTAGCATCCCATCCCACAGTGTGGCCCACCAATTGCTTCTGGGCATCTAATGCATAAGGCAAAGGCAAAACTTTCATCTGCTCTTAATTCCCAGCGCATGGCCTTGAGAAGAAGAAGACCTTGGGCTAGTCACAGCTCTCTTCCTGAGCTCTCACAGCGCCGCCTGCCTCACAGGGTGTCTGTTGTGGGGAGAAGAACTGAAGGTTTGCCAGCCACTTTGAGTCCCCTTAAATGGGTGAGAAAAGCAGGGTAGAAAAGCCAACTCTTCTTCCTCCATGAAGCCAGGCTGGGAGACCTTGGGCTAGTCACAGCTCTCCTTCTGAGCTCTCACAGCCCCGCCTACCTCACAGGGTGTCTGTTGTGAGGAGAAGAACTGAAGGTTTGCCAGCTGCTTTGAGTCCCCTTAAATGGGTGAGAAAAGCCAACTCTTCTTCTTCTTGGTGAGTTCACGGACACATCTGTGAAATTTTCATAGTAGATACAGAAATGCGTTTCCATGAGGTTATCCTGGGGATTGAACCTGTAATCCCTGTGCTTTCCAGGCGGTTGCTCTAATCCTGAGCTACATGAAACGCCACCATTCCTTTTGTGAAATACTAGTTTCCACCCCAAAGGTTGTTTGCTCCTGTTTCTTTCTCTCCTACCGAACGGTGGTGACCAAGGTGTTGGCAGCTGCAATGTAACAGCTTCTGGAATGTAACAACTAATATAAAAAGGATGTACTTTAAGAGGTGGATAGAGTTTGAATGCACACTTGAATAACTGCTAGTGATGGCTCAAAGTCTTTCTGATAGTGCTAAAGACATAACTGCAGCTCTTGGGATCCTGAACTTTGTGTGTGTGTTTTCAAATCCTCTTCCCTTCATCGCGAATTAAATCTCTTGAACCCTTGACTTTCGCTCTGGGCTGAACTGCATGCAGTGTTCAGCCACATCTTGCTCACCAGGTACTTCCCTCGCAGACTTTTGGATGCTGGAAATGTTCAGGGATGAATAAAATACTCCTTCAGCCTCCAATCTTAAAACTGACCTCTTGTAAAAGGAAGCAAATGACTCCGCTGACTTGTAAACACATGCTGGGAGAAGGAGAGAGAAAGAGAAGGAGGAGGGGAGAAGGGCGTATTTGCTTCCTCTTTTATCTTGCATTTCTCCCTGACCGTCACAGGTTCTAGAGAGCACAAAGGTTCATGGAAGGGTTTGGAAGTGGAATTAAATGTTCACGAAGGGCAAGACAGTTTGAGGCCCATTAGCTCAGAGAGCCAAACTGAGCCCCCAGTTGCAGGGGCACTATATCAGAGTAGCAGCATGTTGCCTTTTAAATATTGGAAGACTTCGGTTTCCATCCCCCAGATCAAAGCTCAAAAAATGCAGGTGCTTGGAGTGCAATCAGACAGTATTTTTTTCAGTTGTCCTTTTAAGAAAAAGTGTCTCATCCCCAGACACACACAAAATGCCTTGCAAGCAGTTATATAAATATATACTAACTTACCTTTATTTTGCCACACTGCAGTCTATATTCACATTCAGGTCAGGCAGCGCCTACCCTGACAATAGATACTTGCCACTGATTGGTTATGCCGCCTCTTTGCACATGTCGTTTCCTGCCCAATTTGACTTAAACAAAGATACCTTCAGATCCATCAAATCCTGAATGTTGAAGAGGCAACCTTTTTGAGACTTCAAGCCGGGAAACAGCATCTGTTGTTACAGACTTGAATTCACCCAAAGGGAGCCTCTTTAAGGCTGCTGTCACACTTAAGGTTTAATCCAGCTTCAGTCCACTTCCAGAGTGAGAGAATACTTCAGCAAAGTGACAAAGCTTTTTCTTCAGTGTTGAATAACTCATAAAATTCACCTTTCGGATAGAGAATGCGGAAAGAAAATTACTGGTCATTTTGCTGATGAGTTCTCTCGCTCTGAAGGTGGACTGAACCTGGATTAAGCCTTAGGTGTGGCCACAGCCTAGGTGTGTATGGCTGGTGCCCACATTTTCAAACCTTCCCCCCTCTTCTCATCTCTCCCTCCCTCTTTCCTTCCTGCCCCATTTCTTCCTTCTTCCTCTCCTCTCCTCTCCTTCCCTCTCCCTTCCTCCTTTCCTTTCTTCCCTCCCCCTCCCCCTCCCCCTTTCTTCCTTTCTCCTTCTCTCCTTGCTCCCTCTCTCTCCTTCCTCTCTCCTTCCTCCTTCTCTCCTCCCTCCCGCTTTCTCTCTCTCACTCCTTCCCTTGCTCGCACCCACCTTCCCTACACCTAGCCCTGGACTCCTGGGCTGAATTCGCACTTAGGCCTCTGGTATGCATTTAGGACAGCTCTGGTGTAGATATTCTGTAGCAGAGCTGTAGCAGAGCTGTCCTAATTGCATACCAGAGGCCTAAGCGTGAATTCAGCCCAGATCATTAGTCAGCCTTGTAGTCCATAACCTGTGTCCGCCTCCTACTAAATAACAGCAGTCGCCATGAAGCCCCTTCCAGCGTTGAGGTGTTGCCTCTCCCTGCTGCTGGTTGGCTTCCATGAATGCATCTAAGGCTCTTCTGAAAGTGACCTCCCCTGGAAGACACTGGCCCATCGGTAGTTACTGGCCACGGCGTGACAGTCGAGGAGCTGGTGCAAGGCCCACTGCGGCAGTAGATCCCGGGGAGAGCTGGCTGAAGTATATATAAAATCATGCATGGTATAGAAAAGGTGGATAGAGAAAATTTCTTTTCTCTATTACATAACACTAGAACCAGAGGGCACCTATGAAGCTGATGGGCAGGAGAGTCGGATCAGACAAGGGTAAGTATTTCTTCACCCAGAGGGTCATCGGTTTATGGAACTGGCTGCCAGAAGAGGTGGTAACAGCAACCAGCCTAGATGGCTTTAATGAACGCTTAGACAAGTTTATGGACGACAGATGTATCAATGGCTACTAGAATGGATGCCTAAGTACATCTTTCAGGCTGGGGGGACAGGCAGGATCCCTCTAAGGCCTTTTGCTTGGATCTGAAAGCAGGAGGTTTTCCCTTGTCTCTGCTTGAGATGCCCATGAGCAATTGGTGGTGGGAGAGAAGGTGCTGGATTAGATGGGCTGTGGCCTGATCCAGCAGGGCTCCCTTTATGTTCTCAGAGCTCAATTAAGAACTTTGAGACAAAGATTTCCCCTTCACTTCTCCCCTTCAGCCCGCTGCCCAGCAAGACAGACAGCCTGCTGCCCCTCTCTCCAGAACGTGCCTTTTCATCCTTCCTCCGGAAGATTTATGTCTCCAGTTTTCTCGATGACCGGCGTGGTGCTTCTGGGAATCACCCCACATGCCTCTTTGCTGTTGTTCTTGGAACACAGACTGTAGGTTTCCTGGTACATAAGGGCCAAGGAGAAAAGGATTACCAAGTGCTGGCAAGTGGACAAGGAGGCTGATGGGTAGGCAGAAGAGAAGCCTTCATAAAGAACCGCCAGAGAGACGTCCAAAAGACTTCCTCAGGGCACAGTTGCATGGCAAAAGGGCAACGCTGCTCTAATGTGGGCCAGTTGGTCTAGTGGTTAGGGAGCAGGGCTCTTCTCTGGGAATGCCGGGTTTGATGCCGCAATCCTCCACAAAGCCAACTGGGTGACCTTGGGCTAGTCACCGCTCTCTTCTGAGCTCTCACAGCCCCACCTGCCTCACAGGGTGTCTGTTGTGGGGAGAAGAACAGAAGGTTTATCAGCCAATCTCTTTTTATCTGCTTTGATAATTATTTTATTGTGACCTGCCCTGAGATCTTCAGGTATAGGGTGGGGAGGGGGGGGTTGCAATGTAAACAAACAAGCAAGCAAGCAAACAAACAAACAAAGGTCTGCAGCTTACCTCCTCATTATAAGGCTGTTTCCTGAGTTCTTACAGTGCAATTCCCCCTGCATATGCTTTAAATAACAAAAGGGGCCCTTGCCCATTGCCTCTTTTATTTAGAATACAGGGGAGAGAGAACAAAGGCTGTTTCGGCTTCGCTGAATTTTGGGTTGAACTTCAGATTCTCTCCAGATGTTTCCAGAGGCCACCGAACTGCCTTTACCTGCACTTGACTGATGTTCCAAGGAGGCCACATTTGTTCTCCACTTTGCACCCCATGTCTTAATGCACCTTTCAGTGAATGCCCCAAAGTTGCGCAGCAGAATCCGAACCTAGGGCTCGCTCCCGGATCCTAGGCCCGCTCTTCCCAAAGCGCCATCAGCAAAAACAGTCAGCCAGAAAGCTGTTCCTAAAAGAAGAAGGAAGCAGGACCAGGAGGGTGATGGTGGAGGATCGAGGTTCTGACTGGAGGCCTCTCTTCAGTCTCTCTGAATCCTGCTTTTGATCCCCAGATTTGGCTTTGGAGGCTTACAAGTAGAACCTCCCAGGAATCCCAAGAAAGTGTCTTGGGAACTGGGACTGAATGTGAGGCCTTAGCGTTTAGGCCTTTTCCGCACTTACTGTGGGGTCCCCATTCATCTGGATTAGGTGGAGGCCCTGTGATCCAGATCACTCGGAGGCATGGGCCAGACCAGCACTGTCTGCACATGAGCTTCACAGTTGCTGCCACCCACCCACCCAAATGGCTCTGAACCCTAGGAATAATAGCAAACAGCCAGAGGAGTGCTTTTTGGCAGCACACTATGGCGCACTGCTGAAAAGTGTGCCCTATTAGTTCTGGATCATGGAGGGCCTTGGTCTGATAGTAATAGTAGTAGTAGTAGTAGTAGTTGTAGTAGTAGAAGAAGAAGAAGAAGAAGAGTTGGCTTTTCTACTCTGCTTTTCTCACTCTTTTAAGGGGACTCAGTATGGCTGACAGACCTTCTGTTCTTCTCCCCACAACAGAACACCCTGGGAGGCAGGTGACTGTGACAGCTCAGAAGATAGCTGTGACTAGCCCAAGGTCACCCAGCTGGATTTGTGAAGGAGGGTGGAATCAACCCCAGTATTCCTAGACAAGAGTCCGGCTCCTTAACCACTAGATCTAACTAAATGAGTCTGTGACTGTGGTCCCACCTGAGGTTCAGTCCAGCTTCAGCCCACCATCAGAGCGAGAGAAAACCTCATCAGCAAAGTGACCAGTGATTTTCTTTCCATATTCTCTGTCCTAAAGGTGGATTTTATGAGTTATTTAACACTCAAAGAAAACAGCTTGTCACTTTGCTGATGTGTTCTCTCACTCTGAAGGTGGAATGACGCTGGATTAAACCTTACGTGTGACCACAGGTGTGGATTAAGGGCCGCCTTAGTCTGGATCTGGCTCCATCCAGTGCAGACAGAAGCAAGCCAACGGAGGCAGGGCCTCCTTGATTTGCATTAACTTGTGGATCAGAAGCCTTGTGATCCATATTAAGGTCTTAATCTGGGTCACCAGTAATGGCAGAAAGGCCCTAAGACTGCCCTATGTCAATCCTGGCAGATCCTGGCAGCTCAGGGGAGCCGGGCCTGCTTTGTACCTGGATGGGAGACCACATGGAAAGCTCCAGACGAGACTGGGGGAAAAGAATTAAAAGAAAGGTTCCGTCCAGACTGGGGGAACACAGTGCCATTATGGTACTCCTGTGATGGAGTTTCCTCACGTATCATAGACAACCCCACTTTATTTCCCCCCTAAAGAGCACAAACACTTTTTGCTGTAAATCCCACGGCTGGTCCTGGGGCTTTTCCAGCAATAGTGGCATTTAGACCACTTACTTGTCTTCTAGACAGAGCCACCATGATTGTTCCATCCAGCGTGCATGTGCCGAAGCCAGTACAGCTGCCCACGCATGTGCGGAGGCTACAGTGAGCACATCTGGGTATTTCAGATGCCCGGATGTGCACATGGCTGACAGAGGTAGGCGAGCAACATGCTACATCATCACCTCCTAGTGTGACATTTGGCTGCCATTGGAAGGCAGCTAAGTGAACAGGTGAAGGCAGTGGGAAACATCTCCGGTACGGAGATTATCACAGAGGTCGTGTCTTCACGGCAACCTTATCTCGGATTCAAAATGTTTTCAATCCTCGGAGTCCGCACGGCAGTTTGGCTTAACACACTTTCTTCGTGTTAAACCACCCCAAAGCGTGGTGAATCTCAATCCTGATTTCAACAGGTCTCACTCCGGATCGCAGGCTTGAAACGTTTTATGTTTTTTCCTGTGGGGACCGTAGGGTGTTAAGGGATGAGAATCCATGTTTAGGGTTTCCCTCCCCCAATAGCTTGCTTCCAAAGATAGTGATTTCATTGAAAATATCCACCCTCAAAACAGCCACTATAAAAATCCAGTCCTTAAAGCTACACTGTAGCAATCTAGCCACTTCACACCTTAATAACAATGCTGCAGTTTTGCGCAATTCTAGCTCTTTGAAAGTTCTGACCTTAAAAAAGGGAAAGGAAAGGAAAGCCCTGGAGGTTCTGTTTTAAAGGCTGTGGCTGTGAAGGGGGTTTGAATTGCTGCTGCTGCTGCTGCTGTGTGCCCTGGGAAATGGGGAGAGGAGGGGAAAGAATAGCTGACTGCTGGTGCCTGTTTTTCATCCATCCAGGCAAGCGGCAGCCACCCAGTCACCCAGCTAGGCTCCGTGAAGGGGTCTGTTATGGGTGGCACGTCCATGCCAGGAGGAAGAGGGCAGGGCAGCCCCGAAAAGCAGCTTTTAAAAAGTAGCCACTTGAGTCCCCCCTTGAGTCACGTATGCCATGTACGATCCTCAGAATCCGGATCGAACGTGATTAAGTTAAAAGTAATGGGAACAGGCAAATTCGCGTTTGCATCCGGTTCTATTATTTCGGTTTAGGGAAAGCGGAATAACCTTGCTGTGGGCATTTGCCCAGAAATTACCCAAAGTGGAGCTAATCTTGGTGGCGCCTTTTTAGTTTGTTTCCAGGTCTCTGCAGCCCAGCAGCCATTACGACTGGCCAAGAAGGACAGGATCTGGAATGCAGCGACATTCCTGCTTTCACAGAAGAGGACGGCCGTCTCAATTACTGATTTACTTTCAGCTCCCTTGGCTTTTTTCAAAAGCCATAAACCAGGTTGGCTTCACGTGCTTATGGAGTCAAAGGTCCACATACCAATCCTTATTATTTACTCAAGAGCTTATCTCGCATTGCAGATCCCAGAGCATGCATGTGCAATGCACAGATGTTACACCAACTCCCTTACTCTCTGAGCAATCCCCCATCCAGTGTGGCTGGGATGAACTGGCTGCTTTTCCGAGAGATATCTTTATTTATTTAAGGAATTTAGATCCTGTCCTTCACTGAACGGTCTCAGGAAGGAGAAGAAGAAGAAGAAGAGTGGGTTTTTCTACCCCGCTTTTCTCACCCATTTAAGGGGACTCAAAGCAGCTGACAAGCCTTCTGTTCTTCTCCCCACAACAGACACCCTGTGAGGTAGGCAGGGCTGTGAGAGCTCAGAAGAGAGCTGTGACTAGCCCAAGGTCACCCAGCTGGCTTCATGGGGGAGGGCGGAATCAAACCCAGTATTCCCAGATAAGGGTCTAGCTCCTTAACCATAGACCAAACTGGATGCAATAACAATAAAATATATAAAAGACTGAAAGATATTTTAAAATGTAGCCTGCCCTCCCCCCCTCCCCACACACCTCACACCCTCCCTAGTAGGACAGCACCCCAAGGAAGGTATTTAAACATCAAAAGCCTGGGTGAAAATATACGTTTTAACTGGGTGCTGAAAACTATAGAGTGTAGGCACCTGGCGAACCTCAAGAAGGAGACTGTTCCAGAGCCTGGGGGCCAGCACAGAAAAGGCCCTCCTGCCTGTCCCTATGCCTCAAACCTCTGAAAGAGAAGGAACTACAGGAAGGCCCTCTCTTTGAGATCTCAGTGCACGGGCAGGTTTGTATGGGAGAAGGCGTTCCCAGAACAACCAGGAGAGCTGGAGGTTAAAAATATATTTGCAGGCTTTCCCTACTCAAAGTGCAGATAGATTAAGTTGCAGTGCAGTGGTAGTCAGTGTGGGTGAACACAGGTGGAAGTCCCTCCACCTACTGAAGGCAGGTTTCTGAACTTCAAACTCCTGGATGGCAGGATGCACAATCCTGGAATTCTTTCTCGCTGTCTAGAAGCATCCCAAATCCTTGTCTACATACAAGTATAATACAGATCATTCAAGAAGAAGAGTTGGCTTTTCTACCCTGCTTTTCGCACCCATTTAAGGGGACTCAAAGCATCTGTCAAACCTTCTGTTCTTCTCCCCACAACAGACACTCTGAGAGGTAGATGGGGCTGTAAAAGATCAGAAAATAGCCGTGACTAGATCAAGGTCACCCAGCTGGCTTCATGGAGGAAGAAGAGTTGGCTTTTCTACCCCACTTTTCTCACCCATTTAAGGGTCCTCAAATTGGCTGACAAACTTTCAATTCTTCTCCCCTCCACAGACACCAAGAGGTACGTGGGGCTGTAAGAGATCAGAAAAGAGCTGTGACTAGCCCACAGTCACCCAGCTGGCTTCATGGAGGAAGAAGAAGAGCTGGCTTTTCTACCCTGCTTTTCTCACTTATTTAAGGGGACTCAAAGCGGCTGACAAACCGCTATTCTCCCTGGGAGGTAGGTGGGGCTGTGAGGGCTCAGGAAGAGGGCTGTGACTAGCCCAAGGTCGCCCTGTTGGCTTCATGGCAGAGAGTGGAATCAAACCCGGTGATTCCCAGATAAGAGTCCGACACCCTAACCACAGGACCAAACTGGCTCAGTGTGGAGGGTCCTGAGTGACAGAGCTAAAGAAAATGAAACCTGGGGACAGTTTTCCAGCATGACTTCACAAAGTTCCCTGGGCATGCGCGGCAGCTGGTGTGAAAATTCATTCTTCAGATGAGCACCGATGCATGCTTTCCCCCCTGACAAGTGCCTCCTGGTTTGCTGACTTTGTCTGAAGGCCTCAACGTTGCACATTGCTGGCCCATGTTCTGCCAATCTGTGAGAAAGTTGCCTGCACTTTGTGCAACCTTCACACCATAAATTTGAATGATGAACAGGCCCACAGTCTGTCTTGGAGGAGGAACATACAGTCAGGCCCCTGTATCCGCTGATTCGGTAACTGGTTTCAGTTAACCACAGTTCCCGGATCAGCCCATCCCAGTGGGCACCAGAAGGAAAAAGCACCCAAGACTGGAAGGCCTATTTTGATCTCCAGGAAGCCTATTTTAGCTTCTGAAGAGGATTGAAATAGGCACACACCCCCTACCACACACCCCCTTACCCTTTGGGGCATGTTCCAGTGGCGTTGCGTGTTAATTTGGCACTCTCCAGAGCCTGAAATGGGCCTTCGGGAGGTCAGAAAAGTGTTGGAATAGGTGTGCAACGCCACCAGAGCCCGCCCCAAAAAGTATGGAGGTGCATGAGAGACGGGTGTGAGGCATCTGGTGGCATCATGCGCCTATTCCAATGCTCTCCAGAGGCTGAAATAGGCCTTCTGGAGGTCGGAAAAGCATTTCCAGGTCTGGGGTTGCGTGACCGGAAATGCTTTTCTGGCCTAGAGAAGGCCTATTTCGGCCTCCGTAGAGTGTTGGAATAGGGGCGCAACGCCACCAGAGCCCACCCTAAAAAGTATGGACGTGCATGAGAGACGGGTGTGAGGCATCTGGTGGCATCATGCGCCTATTCCAATGCTCTCTGGAGGCTGAAATAGGCTTTCCGGAGGCCAGGAAAACACTTCCCGGATCGCAATCACCCCCAGTTTCAGGTAGCCAGAACCTATCCCCCGCGGATATGGGGGTCCAACTGTATACTCTCCTGTTTATGGACTAATTTTGTGGTGAGATTGCAAGGGAATCTGTTGCATATGTGCAGAGCATCTGCTTCATTGATTATCAACTGTACCATACTTTTTCCTTTTCCGACTCCAGCAACCCTCGGAGGTGTCTTATAGCAGCACACCACAGGACAGTCAGAGGTATGCGTCTAAATCTTTGCATCCTTAAAATACCTAGAATGTAGCATGGTTCTTCTGAGATGCAGAGATGCAAAAAGCCTTTTGCATCCTTAAAATATCAAAAATATAGCATGGTGCTTCTGAGATGCAGAGATGCAAAAGCCGTGCCCATTTTGCAGGCATGACCCCTGTCAAAGACCTGTCAGAACTGAGGTAGATGACAGCAACCACACTCTGCAGTTCCATAATGAAACTTTGAATCTCTTCCCTGATCACCCCCCCCACACACACACTTTTGCTGGGCCTCCCCGCCCCCCACCCGCCTGTAAGCCACACCGCTGAGTGAAGATGGTGAGTGCATATGAGGTAAGCACATTACCTCAGCCTCTCTCTCACACGCTATAAATAGTTCTTGAGGTTCCTCTTGAGCTGATTCAAGCTGCTGCCAGATCTTGGCTAAAAAGCACCACTCTTACCGCCTAGCTGACTGCATGATACTCCAGAGGAGAAGAGGGGAGAAGTTAGGTCAGAGGATTCCTCTGCCCTGCGTGGGATCCCCTGCCCCAGCTGCTGAGCCGAAAGAGGGAGGAATTAAAGTTACCCAAACCCAATGCCTTATCTGCTTTTGATATGATAAGAACGTAAGGGGAGCTCTGCTGGATCGGGCCACAGCCCACCTGTCCTTGCCCAGCATCCTGTCTCACACAGGGACCCGTCAATTGCTAATGGGCATCTCAAGCAGAAGGTGAAGGCAAAACCTTCACCTGTTCTTGGTTGCCTGCCAATGACCTTCACAGGGATCCTGCCTGTCTCCCCAGCCTGGAGGGGTCCTTGGGCACCCATTCCAGTAGCCAGTGATACACCTGTCATCCATGAATCTATCTAACCTTTTCTTAAAGCTGTTCGGGCTAATTGCTGTCACCTCTTAGTATTAAATTCATAAGAACGTCAGAGGAGTCCACCAATTGCTTCTGGGCATCCCAAGCCAAAGATGAAGGCAAAACTTTCCCCTGCTCTCGAATCCCAGCAAATACTTTGGCTGTGGTCACACTTAAGGTTTAATCCAGCTTCAGTCCACTTTCAGAGTTAGAGAATATACCAGCAAAGTGATAAGCGGTTTTCTTTGAGTGTTAAATAACTCAGAAAATTCACCTTTGAGATGGATATATTCAGTAAGGCAGTGAAGACGCGCCTCTTTGCCCCACTAAAGACACCATTATTTCAGTACGGAGTATATTGTTAGATATGCTGAATTTTTAAGGTGTTTTAATGCATCTTAGTGCTTTTAATACAAAGTCAGTTGTCATTTCTTGTGTTAAAGGTCGCTACCCGCCCTGGGACCTTTGGGTATAGGGCAGGATAGAAATACAAATAATAAAGAAAGAAATAATATGGAAAGAAAATTACTGGTCACTTTGGTTATGTGTTCCCTTGCTCTGAAGGTGGAATGAAGCTAGATTAAACCTTAGGTGTGACCACAGCCTTTGAAGGCCTCCTGCCTGTTTCTCCAGCCCGGAGGCAGCCTAGACATCCATTCTAGTAGCCCTTGATACATCTGTTCTCCATGAATACGGCCATCCCTTTCTTAAAACTGTTAAGACTAGTTGCTCTCACCACCTCTTCTAGTATTAAACTCATAAGAACATAAGAGGAGCCCTGCTGGATCAGGCCACAGTAGTCCACCAATTGCTCCTGGGCATCTCAAGCAGAAGATGAAGGCAAAACCTTCACCTGCTCTCGAATCCCAGCAAATACTTTTGAGAAGAAGAAGAAGAAGAGTTGGCTTTTCTACCCCACTTTTCTCACCCATTCAAGGGGACTCAAAGTGGCTGACAAACCTTCTGTTCTTCTCCCCACAACAGAACATCCTGTGAGGTAGGTGGGGCTGTGAAAGCTCAGAAGATAGATGTGACTAGCCCAAGGTCACCCAGCTGGCTTCATGGGAGAGGGCGGAATCGAACGCGGTATTCCCAGGTAAGAGTTTGGCTCCCTAACCACTAGACCAAACTGGTTCACACAAGCATTCTGGCACCTCAAATGACCCCAAATGTGACAGTGCATGATGGCGGGTCACCATTGTCATGGTGCCAGTGCTGGCACATACATAGTCATGCCAGGCTTTGCACAGAACCCGGTATTCCCAGATAAGAGTCCGGCTCGCTAACTACTAGACCAAACTGGCTCACCTGCCTGTCTTCCCTGCCTGGACACAGGACTTAGGCATCCATTCTAGTAGCCGTTGATACATCTGTCATCTATGGATTTGTCTAACCCTTTCTTACAGCTAGGGTATCTTCCCTTAAGGACAGATTTTGGCTGGGCCTTTTAATGCAGCGACAAGTGGCAACTGGATGGTTTCACTTTCATCTTCCCGAACACTAAACCACACTCAACTCTCTGTCCCGTTGTAACATTTCCTCACTGCCGGCCAGCCATTCAGCAGGCAGAGTTCCTGTTCGAAGGTCCTCTGTCATTGCCACAATGGTTTTGTTGATATTGACCAGCCCTGCAGAGAGATGACAGAAAGGGCTTCCTCTTGCGTCACAGGACGTGACTGCTTTGCGGTGCTCCTTGCCACATCGTTACCTGCAGGGAAGACACCATGATGACGCAGGCGGCTATCCCAGGGCTCTGCTTGTGTTGATTCCTGCAATTTCCCCAAATGCAGGAAACTCCCTTGCTACATATTTTTTAAAGGAACAAGCCATTTTGGTCTAGTGGTTAGGGAGCCAGACTCTTATCTGGGAAATACCAGGTTTGATTCCACCCTCCTCCACGAACCCAGCTGGGCGACCTTGGGCAAGTCACAGCTCTCTTCTGAGCTCTCACAGTCCCACCTACCTCCCAGGGTGGCTGTTGTAGGGAGAACAGAAGGTTTGTCAGCTGCTTTGAGTCCCCTGAAATGGGCGAGAAAAGCAGGGTAGAAAAGCCAACTCTTCTTCTTCCTCCATGAAGCCAACTGGGTGACCTTGGTCTAGTCAACAGCTCTCTTCTGAGCTCTCACAGCCCCACCTACCTCCCAGGGTGTTCTGTTGTGGTCCATGTGCGGCAGGATGCTGGACTAGATGAGCTGTGGTCTGATCCAGCCGGGCTCCTCTTATTTCATGATGTTCTTATCCAAAACACAGCCCCAGTTCAGAAACTGTGTGATATGACAAAATATTACCAGCCTGCCCCAAAGTAGGTGCTTGCATGTACCATAATCGGGATAAACGTCCTGTGATCTTATTCATTTCCATCTGCCTCAAGCACCATGCATAGTCAGAAAAAAAGTGGTTGTTGTCCGCATAAAGTCACAGCATACCCCCCACTAATAGATCCCAGGTCTGTTCCCTTAAATTCACCCTCAAGACCAGGAAAAAAAGTTTAAAATATAATAGATTGTTCATTTCCCCACCCCCACAACATCCTTCTAAATGAGTTCAATATGCCTCCAGCCACTGAAGCATTTGATTCAGTTCCACCCTGAAGTGTTATTTAAAAAGGGCTGAGAAAAGAAGGAAGGAAGGAAGGAAAGAAGGAAGGAAGGAAGGAAAGAAGGAAGGAAGGAAGGAAGGAAGGAAGGAAGGAAGGAAGGAAGGAAGGAAGGAAGGAAGGAAGGAAGGAAGGAAGGAAGGAAGGAAGGAAGGAAGGAAGGAAAATACAGTGATAGTATAAATCAGCAGAAATTGTGGAAAGATTCAGAGCCAGCAAACAGCCTGATGCTGTCATAAGCACTTAGGTTTGGAAGTGATGCAGGCTGGACACCCTGGCGTTTGTCAGATCACTGACCGTTCCTGGATGCTCGCTATGGTCTCTGGGGCACGCCTCTGACTTCCACCACTCGTCTTTCCCTTCCAGTTAGCTGTCTGGAGCGCATCATATCCAGAGAGGCTCCCATGGAGTTCACACTGAATGCTCTCTCCTAATTTTTAAGAAAAGCGATTGGGAAGGACGCTGGCGAGCAGCCAGTGCAGACAATCACAGCCAGAAAGACTGTGAGCTTCCCTAGAGGTCTGCACAGCCAAAGGAATGGCCTAATGTATTTTGGAACTGCTCTATCTATCTATCTATCTATCTATCTATCTATCTATCTATCTATCTATCTATCTATCTATCTATCTATCTATCTATCTATCTATCTATCTATCTATCTATCTATCTATCTATCTATCTATCTATCTATCTATCTATCTATCTATCTATCTATCTATCTATCTATCATCTAGACATTTTTATACTGCCTTCCATTTAAAAATAAAATTAAAAAACCCTTCGGCTTGAGATGCCCAGAAACAACCGATAGGCCACTGGGTGAGAGAGGATGCTAGACTAGATGGGCTGTGGCTCGATCCAGCAGGGCTCCTCTTTACGTTCTTGTGTCCACTAAAAACAGAATAAAAAAAAAAGAGTTAAGAAAAACTAAGGCTCTTTCGGCGCTCACTGGTGATACGGATTAAGATCGTGGGCCTCCTGTCATGACTCACATGTTAATGGTGATCAAGAAAGCCCTACCCTTGCCGATCCAGTTCTGTCTCCACAGAGGCCCTTAATCCAGATCTATTATAGACCAGTTTAATCAGCACATTTAAAGTCCACCCTTGTTCCAGACTAAGCAGCTATTTGGGGATCACTAGCCTGGTCGATTCTCCAACCAATGTACCTACTGGCTGTGGTTGGGGCCTCTCTATTCCACACCAGGGTGTAGAAGAACAACCCCCCCCCCCCGAAGGAGTCTATATACACTGTATCAGATTATGGGAAAGTGCAAGATAGTATCTATATATACAATACAACTGTCCTGTATACACAATGTCTCAAATAGTAAACCTCAAATATTAATGTCACCAATAATCTACCAATTGATTAAAGTCCTCAGTAGGATGCTGGCATTCACAAAATACTGTAAGGAGGTTTCTTGATATACAGACACATTTTGATCCAATAGTGGTCTTCTTCAGTGGCTTGATCTATATGATAAACCAAATGGAATCCAGTTCGACCATAACATTATATCAGATATACAGACTTAAAATGAGATACAGCCAAAGTAGATAGTCAGTGGAGAAGAGGATTTCTTTGGATTGTGCTGTGATTTGATGATATGAATGAATAAGCCCAAACAGGAGTAGGTCCTGCCTGGGATCTCATATCCTGAAGGGAAGCAAGTCAGTTGCACTGAGGTGGGACTCAGTGGCACCTTGCCATAACACCAATTCACCCAACTTGCAGTGCTTAGAGGCATGATTTGAATAGAGGTGAAAATTCCAGGGGTGGTGAGTCTGTTGGCCTGTTTTGCAAGGCAACAGATGCTCTTTCTGCACAGCCCCTTAATCCAGATTAAGTGCCTCTGTAATATTCACATGTGAATACAAATCTATGAGCCCCCCCTCCCCAGTGGTCTGCCCCACTTGCTTTAGATGGTGCATGATCCCTATCAGAGAAGCCCTGATTAGGATGACTGCTAGACCCATTTAATCAGTTCTACCCGGGACCAAGGGTCCGAATCAGATTTTTGAAAATACAGATTCGGATCATCTGGATTCCAATCGGATTTTTGAACATTCAAATTTTTCACATTTCAAATCGAATCAAATATTTGAATATTTGAATAGACTGGAATTCAGATTCAAAAAATGCATTCATGAACGTCCCTACGCCATTCTGCCCGGGCTGGTGGGAAAATTCAAATCTCCTTTATGCTGCGCAGCGAGTGTTGTTGAATCAGCATGAAGGTAACTGCGCAGTAGCAATTGTGTGTGTCGGCCGATCGTGACTGCGCATTCTGCTGCGCAGTGTAAACAAGTCCTGACACAGCCATCATCGAGAATTTCTGCAAATTGGCGCAGGATACGTGCTTTCTGCAGCGTGACGGAGCTGCATCTAAATAAGCTGAGATTTCTCACACTCCTTGTAGTCCAGCATCCCCCAGACAACCCCACTATTAACTATAATTATGATTGATGGCAACATGGTGCTTCTCAGATTGCAATAAGCGGAGGGAGGCAGGGGGAGAAGATAGATTGGGATGGGGGCTAGTGAAATTGCCAGTCATTAAATTACTGCAGGTTTAATTGAATAATAATTACCACGATGTTGTGAAAAGCAGTTCAAACTAGGTATGTAGCCCCACACCCAGCACATTCATTTCATCTCTAGAGTGCTGGAATTCCTCCAGATGGCTCAGGGGCATTCTGGCATCGGTCGCCCACCTCCTTTGCCAGAGTGGCCCGAGCCAGCTTTGTGGCTGAACAGGGGTTGCAACCTTTTTCTCCCTGGTCCTGGCAGATCATCTCACTGGCTTGCAAACTGTGTCATAGCTCATAGCAGGGTTTGGTTACTCCCTCTGGGTGGTAGGATGGAGGGGGCAAGATGGCCGTGTGCAAGAGATGGTGATCAGAAGTTGGAAGGAGCACACCTGTCGAATTGCAGTTGTTACGCACAACAGGTGGGAATTCAACAGGTTCTTCAGCACAGAGGCGGGTTTGCTTAAGCTGCAAGCTATTCACTCCATGTGCGCGTGCGTGCACCCTGCTTTGCCTTTATGGGCCACTTCCCCTGCCTAGCAGACAGAAATTCAGCCAACGGTGTGTGTGCCAAGATGCAGCGATCAGAGGTGCTGCATTGTGATGATCATGCACGACAGGCGGAAATTCAACCGGTTGCTTAGCTCAGAGGCGGGTTAGCTCCAGCAGCTGAATTGCTTCCTGTCAGCAGTTTTAAAAAACAAAACCCTGCAGACTTGTGGGAGCCTGAACGGGAAGGAGGCCACGTTGCTGGCTCCACCGCTTTGGTGTGCCCTGCAGGACGCTCTGAGCAGCAACACTGGCCAAGGAATCTCCGCTCTCAGAAATCCTCCCCCAGCCTTTGGAGGAATGCCCGCTGCGCTGGGTGTCCTACCCCGGCCAGCCTCTGCGCTCAGTGACTGTGTGTTCCCTGACGCACAATGCCTGCCCTACATTCCCCTTATTTGTGGGCATTTTTCCCCAGTGGACGACAGGCCGTATCTTGGCTGCAGCTTTTCTAGGCAAAGGGGACTGCGAGCGGGTTGTGGTGGGTTGTCACAGCCCTCTCCTTCCCTTTCTCTTGGCTGTGATCAGGAGTGCAAAGTGTTTTGCAGAGCACTCAGGAAGCAGAGAGGCTCCACCTGCACCAGATGATGGCTGGCGGGGGGGGGGGGGGAGGGAGGGCTGCCAACAGAAAGAAAGAATCCATGGATTGCCCAATTTCCAGTCCATAGTTGCTGCATTTTGGGTTGGTAAACTTTCAAAGACTGACTCCCTCCCTTCCTCCCTCTGTCCATTCTCCTTCCAACCCTTCCCCACGTTCTCTCTCCATCCCACCTTCCTTCCTCCTTCCCTGTCCCTCCCTCCCTCCTCCCTCTGTTCATCCCTTCTTTCCCTCCTTCCCTCCTTCCCTCCCTCTGTTCATCGCTTCCTTCCTTTCCTCCCTCCCTCCCTCTTCCCTCCCTCCCATCCTCTGTCTATCCTTTCTTCCTCCCTCCTCCCTCTATTCATCCCTTCCTTCCTTTCCTTCCTCTGTCCATTGCTTCCTTCCCCTTCTGTTCATCCCTTCCTTCCCTCCCTCTGTCCCTCCCTCCCTGTCCCTCCCTCCCTTCCCTCCCTCCCTCTGTCCATTGCTTCCTTCCCTCCCTCCCATCTATCCTTTCTTCCTCCCTCCTCCCTCTATTCATCCCTTCCTTCCTTTCCTCCCTCTGTCCATTGCTTCCTTCCCCTTCTGTTCATCCCTTCCTTCCCTCCCTTCCCTCCCTCCCTCTGTCCATTGCTTCCTTCCCTCCCTCCCATCCTCTGTCTATCCTTTCTTCCTCCGTCCTCCCTCTGTTCATCCCTTCCTTCCCCCCTGTCCATTGCTTCCTTCCTCCTCTGTTCATCTCTTCCTTCCCTTCCTCCTTCCCTCCCTCCCTCTGTTCATCTCTTCCTTCCCTTCCTCCTTCCCTCCCTCCCTCTGTTCATCTCTTCCTTCCCTTCCTCCTTCCCTCCCTCCCTCTGTTCATCTCTTCCTTCCCTTCCTCCTTCCCTCCCTCCCTCTGTCCATTGCTTCCTTCCTCCTCTGTTCATCCCTTCCTTCCCTCCCTCCCTCTGTCCATTGCTTCCTTCCTTCCCTCCCCCTCCGTTCATCCCTTCCTTCCCTCCCTCCTTCCCTGCCTCCGTTCATCCCTCTCTTCCCTCCCTCTGTCCATTGCTTCCTTCCTTCCTTCCTTCCCTCCCTCCCCTTACTTCTTCCTTCCCATGCCTCTTTCTTTCTTTCTTTCTTTCTTTCTTTCTTTCTTTCTTTCTTTCTTTCTTTCTTCCTTCCTTCCTTCCTTCCCTCCCTTGCTCAAAAAAGGGAAAGTCAGAGGCCCTCTTGCTCAATCCCTTCCAAAACAAAACAGATTGTCAGGCAGGGAGAGGAATGGCTCCTGAGGAATGTTGACATCATGCCCCGGGCATGCTGAGCATCTCCGTGCAGCTTGTTCTTGGGAATAGCCCACAGAAGTTTGGCATCCTGGACAAACTTTTTTTCCGGGGGATTCATGTTCATCCGTCCAACATCCGCTCTGGAGTACATTATTCCACTTGGCATCTACGCAGCTGGAACTGCAGCAGCTCCCTTTAGGAGCCGTCCATCTGAGAGGAGGAAAAAAAAAACAGATTACTCACATTAGGCAGAGAGTGCAAGCAACAAAGGATTTTGTGGACGCGTGTATAAGCGGAGGGAGATGTAACAGGCTCAAAATGTCGTTCATTAGGTCGTCTAGCAATGGCGAGACTAAAAGGGGAAATGAATGGCCAACTCCAGGCGCTGGCTAAATATCGTGGGAGCAAATGATATTCTGGGGGAAAGTCCCCATTTGGAGCTTATGGACAGATTCATGGAGGACACCTAAATACCACCTAAATGGCCTCCAAAGGCCATTTGCAAGACATCAAGAGCAGGTGAAGGTTTTGCCCTTGCTTTCTGCTCAAGGTGCCCCGAAGCAATTCGTGGACCGCCATGTGAGACGTTATGCTGGACTAGACGGGCTGTGGCCTGATCCAGCAGGGCTCCTCTTATATTCTAAGTGAGCATAAGAAGATAAGAACATAAGAGAAGCCTTGCTGGATCAGGCCACAGCCCATCCAGTCCAGCATCCTGTCGCACACAGCGGCCCACCAATTGCCCATGGGCATCTCAAGCAGAGACAAGGACAAACCTTCTCCTGCTCTTGAGTCCCAGCAGATGGCCTTAGAAGCGCCCCCTTCCCCGCATCTGGTAGCACTGCAGTCCACTTTCTGGCTGCGTTCACACCTGACTTTTAATCCAGCTTCAGTCTTCCTTCTGATCGAGAGGACACATTAGCAAAGCGGAAAGTAATTTTGTTTCCACATTATCTATCCCACAGGTGAATTTTCAGAGTTATTTAACCCTGACAGAAAACAGCTTGGCACGTTGCTGGTGTATCCTCTCACTCCAAAAGCGGACTGAAGTTGGATTAAAGCTGAAGTGTGACCACAGCCTCCCTTTCTTTTCCATTCCTGTAATATGCCATGTTCGTTGGAGTTAGTTTTCATATAGGTTCACAGAGCATACAGCTGGTATGTGAGCCAGTTTGGTCTAGTGGTTAAGGAGCCGGACTCTTATCTGGGAATACTGGGTTTGATTCTGCACTCCTCCACAAAGCCAGCTGGGTGACCTTGGGCTAGTCACAGCTCTCTTCTGAGCTCTCACAGCCCCACCTATCTCACAGGGTGTTCTGTTGTAGGGAGAAGAATAGAAAAGCTTTGTCATCTGCTGTGAGTCCCCTTAAGTGGGTGAGAAAAGTGGGTGAGAAAACCCAAATCATCTTCTTCTTCTATGGCACCTGGAGTCCTGTTTGCTCTACCTTTTCCCCTTTGGCACCCTCGCTCTCTGGCCCCTGGCCATGACAGGTCATGGGATTGCCTCATTGCAGCTTCCTCCTTCCTCTCAGGGTTATAGGTTCTCATTTTGTTATTGTACGCAAGGAAACTAGGTGTCCTTGGGCTGGGCCAGATGTCTCTCCTATGGAGGGATGCTCAGGGAATCTGGTGCATCCCAAGGAAAAGAAACTTACAGAGCAACGTGCCTCACTTTGAGGATTCTCCACTGGTAGAGACACGTAGGAGCAGAAAGCGCAAATTCCAGGCTCGAAGGGTGTGGTCGGCAGATGCCAGTTTTGATTGATAGCTATTTGGATTTCCCGAAGGCTCCAACTGTACATCTGGCTCAGTCTCATGTACACCGCGAGCCAGGAAGACGATTTCTAGTTCCGGAAGCACAAATTCATGACCATGCGTGCTAGATCACACGCAGCTGGGACTTTGCTGTACAGGGAGGGGTCAGAACGCAGCCCACCCTTGGAAGGAGAGTTTGCAGAGCTTGCCAGAAACATTGCAAAGGCACCAGTGGACAGTGTCACGCTGATGGTGTACGGAGGTTGTGCAAAACACTTTCTGTGGCCCTCTCTCCACTTACCTGCAGATCTGGATCTAGGGGGCTCTGGTCCAGCTCCTGGGCCTCCTCATTGACTTGTTAATGTGGATCAAGGAGGCCCCACGTCTGTTAGTCCAGCTCTATCTGCACAAAATAGGGATGTGCACGAATATTTTAAAAAAACTTGAATATTCAATTTGAATCCAACGAACGTCGACATTCAAGAATACGGATTTTCAAAAATCTGATACGGATTTTCGAATGATTCGAATGTGTAGATTTGTATCTGTTGTATACGAATCTGCGCTTAAAACACTGGATTAAAATGGGATGCTTTTGGGATAATACGGGATGAATACAGATTTTTACGCAATGCGCACAGATACGTATAACAGATATGAATGTTGTCAACATTCCTGTCTTTAAATACGAATCTAACATTCGAATGTACGGATTCGAATAGGATTTTATGACATTCAAATCTTCTCGGATTCGGATGTCAAAAATACATTTGTGCATATCTCTAGCACAAAACAGAGGCTGATCCAGATTAAGGGGCCCTTAATCTGGACCCTTTATAGACCCTTTAAGTCAGAACTACAAGTGAACTAAGGGCCTTGCTCTTTGTGAACCATGATCTGGAACTTCCAAGAGCTGCCATAGCGCACCACCAAAAAGAACCCCCCAAACCCACATGGCTAGGAACAAAGGTTCCTATCCATCATGGGTGCTGGAAGATGGCTCCATAGCTACTGCAAGGTTTGCAGCTGTGGGGAAGCAAGGGCTGGATCAGTGGCGTCAGTGCAGATAACCCTGAACTGGCCCACGCTCCCACAAGATCCAGATCTAACGCAGGTAAGCGCAGACAAGGCCTAAGGCACATTCTGCAATAGGCCTTATTCTGGATTATACCTTGGAATAGGGACGTGTCATCTGCATACTACAGCAGACAATGCCCACCCCCCAACTCCAAAGGTTAAGAATGAAAGTGCCCCCCAGTAGTCCCAAAACATGCCTCCCATGTTCTGGAACAAGGCAAAGAGTACTAAGGACGTCTTAATCCAGACCAATGGGGGCAGGACTTCCTTGATCCACATTAACGTGTGGAAGTGGAGAGCCAAAATCCAGATCGAAGGTATGTGCAGAAAGGTCTATATTGCAGGACATAGGTGGAGCCTGTCATTATGTGTGCAGATGGCAGCTCCCTATTCCGGGATACAATCCAGAATAAGGCAAGTGCAGAAAGGGCCTATATCTGGCACACTCCTTTAGTCACAAGCCAGGGCCTTGGTTTCCTTTAAAAGGAGGGTTGGTTCCCCTTCAATGGAGGTCTTCAAGCAGAGACTGGACGGCCATCTGTCTGAGATGGTTTAGGAGATCCTGCCTTGAGCAGGGGGTTGGACTCGATGACCCAGGAGGTCCCCTCCAACTCTACCATTCTATGATTCTATGATTAAATGAATAGATAGACATCTGGAAAGTGCACTGATGCTGAGTGCATGAAAACCTGGGGTTTTCCCTTCCAGCCCTCCACCTTTATGCACCCTTTTGCAATCCCATGAACTTGGAGCATGACTTGTATACCATCCACAGAGATTCTCAGTAGGCTGGAAAATGTAGGCCCCGCACCCTTCTTTTCCTTTTGGGTTCCTAACGAGCGGTGAAAAACACACATCCTAGCAAGGCATGCCCAAGACTCTGCAATTAATGTCGGGTGAAATTAGCACTAGCAAATAAGCAATCGCTGATTGATTTCTTTGCAAGAGGCAGCGGTAATCTTGACTAACCAGTTGCATCAGCTTTTTCTCTTTGACAGTCCTGGCACCCACCACCCACTCACCCCAAGGCCTGGGTTTAATCTAGTGCCAGCAGCAAACATTGCCTAAATTCTGAGCCCCATTGAATGCATGATGGATGTGAACTTTGCAGATTGACTGCTCTGTTTTCTGTGACACTCGCCACTGCTTGCAGGCTGGCTGGCTTCTGTGTGTGTGTGTGTGTGTGTATGTGTCTGCAAAATAGCCTGTAGTGCACGGGGAAAAAATATTCTTTTGAATGATGCTTTCAACAATTCTTAGGCACTGGGATCAGACTCAGTACGCGGCCACTTAAAAGGAGACAGTGATGTTGCAGGTGGGGAGAATCCCATTCCCTGGACCATTTGGAAGTGGCAAGATGGTGGAGGACTGACCATGGCTACTAGAATGGATGCCCAGACCATTTGCATTGAGTCAAGAATAGGGGAAGGTTTTGTCTTTGTCTTCTGCTTGAGATGCTCAGACGCAATTGGTGGCCACTGTGTGAGATGGGATGCTGGACTAGATGGGCTGTGGCCTGATCCGGCAGAGCTCCTCCTCTTAGGTTCTTATAGACAAATTTATAGGTGACTGGAGAATTAATAACTACTAGAATAGATGCCTAGGTGCTGCCTCCAGTTTGGAGAGTCAGGCGGGACGTCTCTAAAGGAGATTCAGGAGCAGGTAAGGATTTTGCCCTCATCTTTTGCTTCAGGTGCCCAGAAGTGATTTGTGGACACTGTGTGAGACAGGATGCTAGACTAGATGGACTGTGGCCTGATCCAGCAGGGCTCCTCTTATGTGTTTTTTTAAAAAATTATTATTATTTTCATTTTTCCATACACATCAGTCAACAATCGTGAACATTTTAACTATGATTTTAGAAACTTGAAATACATTATAACAACAACAGAACTAATAAATTACAACAAAAGTCATAGAAATATTAACAAACTTCATATACCGGTAACTAATTCTACATATTAAAAGGACTAACAATATTACCATTGAGACGTTATTTACAATTGCATCTTTTACCTTTCATTGAGAGTTATTTTAATAAAAATTCAATGGCTTCTCTAGAAAGCATATATTCATCTTCCAGGTTTTCTAAAATTGTAATTATTGGGTCCCATACATCATAATATGCGTATTTCTTTCTCTCTCCCATACTAGTCATGTTGGCTAGTAATCAACTCTGTAATGGCATACTCTATTATTTTATTATACCACAATTTGATGGTTATATTTTCTATCTTTTCCCAATTTTTTGCTATTACTTCTTTCCCAGCAAGCAGTAGGAAATGATCTTGTTTTTAGAAGAAAAGTTATCTGGAATAATGTGTAAAATATATAATTCTGGTGAAAAAAGAACTTGAATTTCTAATATTTCCTCTTTGTTTGTTTGTTTGTTTATCTTGCCCTATATCCAGATGTCACTGGGCAGGTAGCAACAGCAAGACTTTCATTGGAGGTCTTCAAGCAGATGCTGGACCAACATCTGTCTGGGATGGTTGGGAATCCTGCATTGACCAGGGAGTTAGACTGCATGCCCTAGAGGTCCCTTCCAACTCTATGATACTACAGTATATCTTATCTGGGAATACTGGGCTCAATTCTGCTCTCCCCCAAGCTAGCTCAGTGACCTTGGGCTAGTCACAGTTCTCTTCTGAGCTCTCACAGCCCCACCTGCCTCACAGGGTATTTATTATTATTATTATTATTATTATTATTATTATTATTATTATTATTATTATTATTATTATTATTATTATTATTATTATTATTATTATTATTATTATTATTATAGTTTATTTCTAAAGCACTGTACATGTACTCAGCGCTGTACAGGAAAAATTATGTTAATAAAACATAATATAAAACCTGCCCATGGCATACAATCTAAAGATAAAATGAAATAAGAATAATTTACGCTAATAAAACAAAAACAAAGCAAAAACAATAAAACTTCAATACAATAAACAGATCAAATACTAATATTAAGGAATGAAACAAATCACACAAAATCTAGGAATGCTTTCCTGAACAGGAAAGTCTTGAGCTCAGACGGAGATTCTGTTGTGAGAAGAACAGAAGGTTTGTCAGCCGCTTTGAGTTCCCTTAAATGGGTGAGAAACGCAGGGTAGAAAAGCCAACTCTTCTTCTACAGGTTTCTGCTGCTTTCTGGATTGCCCTGTATCCCTAGTGAGAGTTAGCTTTGTCTGGAAATGGACAATCCCCCCCCCCCCGCTTGAATGAGGCCCTGAAACCAAATCAAGGAACGTCTCACGACTGTAATGCACCATTCAGTCTTGTAACTATTTATACCACTGGAAAGTGCTGTGCTCCTGTTACACACATCTGTGCTCGCACCCACCTGATTATGAATGTATGATTCCTTTTGCATGCACGCACGCACGCACGCACGGGAAGAAGTGGTTAGCATATTTAATAATAAAAGACAAAACGAATTTGCGACTCCGGGCAGCGAGGACAAGGGTAAGTGCCTGCTGAATCCCGATGATGGCACAAATAGCTCCTGGCAGAACAGCAAGCAGTCTGCTTTGGATGCATCGCTGCAGACGCTCGGCGCAGCTGCCTGGGCTGGATGGAGGGGCTGTGGCCTGTGGCCCCTGTCCCGCCGATCAAGGAAGCAAAAACTGCAGGATTAAAAGCCTGGGATAAGAAGGGTGTCCTTGGAATGACCAGGACTGACCCTGCATACTCTAACGCTCTTCCTCCCTCTGTCCTCTCTTCTTCCCTTTCTCCCCTCCCCCCTTTCTTTCTTTCTTGCTCAAAAAAGGAAAAGTTAAAGGAACTCTTGCTCAATCCCTTCCCAAACAAAACAGATTGTCAGGCAGAGGAATGTTGACATCATGCTCCAGACACGGTGAGTATCTTAGTTCCAGCCCCTCCCTCCCTCCCTCCTTCCTTCCTTCCCTCCCTTTCCACCTTCCTTCCCTCCCTTCCCTTCCCTTCCCTTCCCTCCCTCCCTCCTTCCTTCCTTCCTTCCTTCCTCTTTTGCTGCATGAGCACAAGGTCTATGGCTGTTTCCGCACTGAGCCTTAGTCCAGATTGTATCCAGGAGTAGGGCACCTGCTATCCTCATGCTGGAGCCGACTACGGTGGCTCCTACCTGGGACCTGTCCTAGTCTGTCCTACCATGTGGCTGGCAGGCCCCTATTCTGGCATAATATAATCTCCCTTGCACAGGAACCGCACCCAAACTGGCCCACTCTTGGGACACTTTTCAGTGTGAAGAAGGCCATCTCCTTGAAGTCGAGGCGGTGGCTGTGAATATCACCGATTTCTGCCCCCAGGGCAGCCTTGGCTGCTCCACTTTTGAATCACCCAGTGCCGCCAAAGTCTGGATGCTGCCAGAGTTACTCTGAAGACAAAAGTCTGAGCCTGTTTGGCTCTTGTCCTTGTAAATTCAGTGTTACAACCTGTTGATAGCACAGGTATGTTATTGAAGCAAATGTTTTTATACAGCTGTGCTTGGACCAAAATAAACTTCCAAGTTGGTTGTGACCTTTCAGATGCAAAAAAGGGAAAGGAAAAGGTGGAAGGGGGAGGAAACCCTGTTGAACACTGACACTTACCTGGGGCTCTGAGACTGATTATTTTTAAAATGTCTCCCTGTCATCATCTGCTAAGGAGCAGGCAAGGAAACTATTCGTATCTGTCCACATCCAGACACGAGGAATATAGAACCAGTACAGTACCAAAATGGTGGGGTTGACTCATGTACCGTAGCCTGCTTCCCCCCCCCCCCGCCCCCCAAAAGAAAACATGCTAAGAAGAACTAGTGATGGAAAACCCAGCTTAAACAAAGAGCAAAGTTGCCCCTGTGTGAACTAAGCATCCTACTGGCAGACACTCACTTGAAATGTGAATGCGTGTCCGGGCATTGCAATATTCCCTCACTGATGCTGACCTATGTGTACCATTGCTTTCACCAGGGTAATCGTGATGCACCAGTGTGCTTGCACACCACATGACATCACGTGATGCACCAGCACCGGAAGTGGTGCGGATAGGTCTGCCTTACTGGTTCCAGCACAGGTTAAGCTAAGTGCATGCATGACGTAGGTTCAACCTGCACCATGCGTAGTTGTCGTGGGGGCAGCATCCGCAGGGAAGGAGCCGTTTCTGGTTAGGAAACGGGTCCTTGACGTGTGGATGCTCCATCTTCAGACTCCCTCCACGGTGACTATAGGGACAAGTGTGGAAAGGTACCAGGCTGTAATATCAAGGCTTCTTCAGCGGCCTCAAAAGACAGTGTTTAAGAGGGAACAGAAATGAAACATAAAATTTCATATATGGGCCCTGGTCACACCTATATGAGACAGGACATCCTATCAATCATTTGAGCTGATGTTGTATCAGTTCTGTTTACATGTATATCATTTCTTTTCTCTATCACACAGTCAGATCCGATAAGGGGAAGTATTTCTTCACCCAGAGGGTCATTGGCTTATGGAATTTGCTGCCGGAAGAGGTGGAAACAGCTACCAGTCTAGATGGCTTTAAGGTAGGGTTAGACAAATTTATGGACGACAGATGTATCAATGGCTACTAGAATGAATGCCTAGGTGCATCTTTCAGGCTGGGGGCGGGGGACCGGGGTGCTTCTAAGGCCATCTGCTGGGACTCGAGAGCAGGAGAAGGTTTGTCCTTGTCTCTGCTTGAGATGCCCATGAGTATTTGGCAGGCCACTGTGTGCGACAGGATGCTGGACTAGATGGGCTGTGGCCTGATCCAGCAGGGCTTCTCTTATGTTCTTATGTTCTTATATTATAGGTCGTCCTCAGACCATCCTCGCTCTGGGCTGCATCACTCACACTTTTCTCCATGATGGACCTGAGTCTCCTCTACAGAACTCTTGGCTCTCCACCCTTTTTTCTGTGTCAAATTTACCTCCTTTCTTATTGGATGCTATTGTGTTACTCAACGGAGGCGAGGATGTATGTTTGTGGTTCTTAAGCCTGCTCTCCTACCTCCACGCCCCCTTCCTTTTTTTCTCCGTATGATTAATTTTTTCACAAAGAAATAGATTTGCAGAAAAACGCTAAACAGAGGAACCATACGCATAAACTGAGGAGAGAAGGGGAGCTGCCTCATAAACTCCGTGTGTGCCACCCTCCCTTAGACATTGAATGAAAGGAAAGACTGGCCCCACCCACCACAGCACGGTTCAGCCTCCTTTAGTCCGCCCCCCTCACACTGAGGAAGCGAAGATGGCCTGGGCTGCCAGAACAGACTGAGACCTCTGGAAATGAGGACTCTGGTTAAAATGATCTAACGGTGGTAGGCCGGCTTGGAAAATGAATTGAATAAAAATAATGTAACATGACCTGAAGTCGTCCTAAACTAAAGGTGTAACCAGGGCCATTTTGTGGAAAAGGAAGATAGAGGAAAAAATCTTTTCTATATCACAGAACAGTAGAACCAATTGCCAGTAGGGGCAATTTATGAAGCAGATGGGCAGGAGAGTTAGTACCAACAAGCAAGAGTTGTTTTTTGTTTTGTTTTTTCATTCAGAGAGTCATTGGTCTACTCCCAGAAGAGGTGGGGACAGAAACCAGCCTAGATAGCTTTAAGAAAAGGGTTAGGCAAATTCATGGACGACAGATGTATCAATGGCTACTAGAATGGATGGCTAGATACATCCTCCAGGCTGGGGAGATGGGCAGGATGCCTCCAAAGGCCATTTGTTCAGAGAGGTGGGGACCTACGATAGGGCCTTTTCAGTGGTGGCTCCCAGATAATGGAGCAGTCTCCCCCTTGAGGTGCGTCAGGCACCTTTACATGTTGAGGAAGCCAGTGAAGACACATTTCTTTGCCTTGGCTGTTTGGCTAAATAAGGAAACAGCTTTTCCTCCCCACTTTCAGTTTTATGGTTTTTATATGTTCATTTTTATATTTGTTTTTTTAATGTTGTAACCTGCCCTGTGACCTTCAGGTATAGCGCGGGATATTAAAAAAAAGAGGCAAATAATAAATAAATATTGTCTTCCTTTCAGCATTGTTTTTTTTTAAATCCATTTATCAGCCCTCCTCTGTCCATCGACTTAGGTTTGTCATACCCTTAATTTGGAGCTGAATATTTCATCCCCCCCACAGTTTCCCTTGTGGATAGTGCCATTAACAGGGAGAGGAGAGTAGTTTTTGTTCTGTGTTCGATGGGGCAGGGTTTGAGGACTGGAATCCCCCAGAAGTCTTTCCTGCATCTGGAAATTAATGAGCTGTAGATGCCTGAATTCTTGTCCGCAGATGTGGTTCTGTGTACAATGATTTACAGTTTCCTTTAGCAACATAGAAAGGGCTTCTGGGGCTAAGCCAAAGCTACATGGAACAACCTTCTGCTTTTATTTAATTTGCCATGACCGCTCGGAAGAATTAGGTCACGGAGTGTGGCGTGCAGATCACTTGAGGTCTCGTGGCACTTGTCTTGTGAGGACAAGACACTTCCAGGTTAGATGGGGAAAAGGGTTGCAGCTTCCATACCTTAGGCCAATTTGCACTTGGCCTGCTGGTAGACGCCGGGGTGGCTTCTGGGAAGCACCATCTGTATTTGCAGGGGTTGTCTCCACACCAGAAATATCTCCTGCGATCCCAGACGCTACCCCAGTGGCTACTAGCAGTGGCGTACAAAACTTTGCACCACGTGCGTCCGCAACCTTACCTATTCCAGCCAGAGGAGAGAGCGTTTGCACCTCTGCCGGTGCTGGGGGTTGTCTGAGAAGAAGGAGGAGGAGGAGGAGGAGAGTTGGCTTTTCTACCCTGCTTTTCTCATCCGTTTAAGGGGACTCAAAGTAGCTGACAAACCTTCTGTTCTTCTCCCCACAACAGAACACCCTGTGAGGTAGGTGGGGCTGTGAGAGCTCAGAAGACAGCTGTGACTAGCCCAAGGTCACCAAGCTGGCTTCATGGGGGAGAGCGGAATCGAACCCGGTATTCCCAGATAAGAGTCCGGCTCCCTAAACACTAGACCAAACTGGTTCACGCAAGCATTCTGGCACCTCAAATGACCGCCAATGTGACAGTGCATGCGTGGTGTGTCACCATTGTCATGGTGCCAGTGCTGGCACATACATAGTCATGCCAGGCTCTGCACAGAAGACTCAGTGCCCAGACATGCGGCTGGACCCCGGTGGGTCTGTGGCCGCGTTGGGGGTTGGTTTGGCATGCTCTAGTGCTTGCAAGTTCACACCAGCAGATATGCGCTTTCCCCATCCCATGGAGGGCAACCAAAGTGCAGAAATGCCTCTTGCCAGGTGCTTCTCCTTGTTGGAATTGCACGCTGTTGGCTTATTTTCACGCCCTTCATTTCACAAACAGGGAAACGAGATATGTGTCACAGGAAGTCTTATGAATGGCACACACCAGAGTGATAGGAAATGAGTCCCTCCTGCCGAGTTTCCTGGTTTGGATGATTGGTGGTAGTGATGAAACACTTCACTTCTCTCTCTCTCTCTTTTTTTACTATGACGGTGTTTTGCTTTCGGGGAATTCCCCCCCCCCCCCAAAGGAAGAAGAATTTCTCTTTTTCTAACAGGAACCTTGCTGTGGTTCACTTGAACTTACTCACCCTAGCATTTCATTGTGTTTTCCCAGGGACTTTTAAGATTCTGCATAAGGAACTGAGGAAGAACAGGACTAAGAAGACACCCAATAGACTCTGCCATGAAGGGGAGCTGAGATATCCCAGACATTTCCACCCCAAAGGGCGGTTTCTGTTTGAAGAAAGAAATGATCCAAGGCCAGGCAGGATCCACCTGCGCTTTGTACAATATATGGAAGTGCCACCTTCATTCTGGAAATATTCTGCAAACTTCCCATCACAAAATCTAAGGCCTTTTGTATACTTACCTCTCTTGGAACAGTTTAGTTTGTCCATTCCAGATCTTGGTCCAGCTTTGACAATTTCTTCTTCTTCATGGAACTCAGAAACATGCCTTTTTGAACTTTAATTCCCATAATCTACGGCCACCGCAGTGAAAGATCATAGGAGTTTGGTCTTTAAAAAGGGACTGTCCCAATCTCTGTCCCAGTATACCAGCCAGTGTGGAATCACTCTATGGCCCTGGTCACATCTTTAGCTTAGGACGACTTCAGGTCATCTTCAGGTCGCATTGCTCACGTTATTTTTATTCATTTTCCAAGGTGGCTTATCCCCGTCAGATTGTTTTAACCGGAGTTTTCATTTCCAGAGGACTCAGTCCATCCTGGCATCCCAGACCATCTTCGCTTCCTCAGTGTGAGGTGCTAAAGGAGGCTGAACAGTGCTGTGGTGGGCAGGTCCAGTCTTTCCTTCAGCTAATCGGCACACGTGGAGTTTGTGAGCTCCCTCTTCTAGTGTTTTTACACAAATTTATTATGATGATTTTTAAAACATTAATCACATGGAGAAGAAAAGCACACACAAAAAAGGAAGGGGTACATGGAGGTGAGGGAGCAGACTTTAAAAAGAAACACAAACACACTCCCTTGCCTCCCTTGAGTGACACAACGGCATCCAATAAGAAAGGTGATAGATTTGATGCAGCAAAAGGAGTGGAAAGCCAAGAGTTCCATAGAGGAGGATCGTGCAGAAAGGTGTGAGTAATGCAACCCAGAGCGAGGACAGTCTGAGGATGACCTATAACAATCTTGGTGTGAACAGAACTGGTATGAAATCAGTTCAGATTATGAATAGGACGTCCTGTCTCACATAGCTGTGACCAGGGCCTATGAGCCTTTCTGCACTTGACTGTTTAAGGAACTCCGGGGGAGGTGTAGCATGAACCATTTACATTTCATGGAGTTGCATCTTCCCCAGACACAACACGCTGCTGAGTTTAGGGAGAGAGCTGGGACTATTCCCTATCTTTGCTTCCCAGGGAGGTTCTTGCCAAGAAGCAAAATTGCAAAAAGACCCTAAGAGAGTGCCTTATGAAGCCAGCTGTAGATGCTGACAGAATATCTTGCAAATGAGTGATATTCCAGGGTATAGCTCCTCTGGAATAATTGCTAGTTGGCTGGACATCACAGGGGCTGTGGCCGTCTGTGGACATCATCATGATGTGCGTATGTGGGTATTCCAACCATGCAAAATACCTAGAAGTGGGCAATTGCCACCATGCATATCCATCTTTTTCAGTACCTGCGCATGCACAGCGGCCATGGTTGGGATGGCAACTCTGTCCAGAAGATAGGTTCTACTGCTGTTTCGGAGCAACGCGCAGTCAGGGTCACGTTTTCCCAAAATAGGCTCTAGCGGGTATAGGGGATATAGTGGGCTTATGGAGGGGTTGCCACAGGTACATGTGGCTATCCCATGATAGCCCTGATATTAAAACACTATATAACCCCACCCCATCTAGGTGGGGCCAGAGACAGGTCAAGTGATGATGTGAAATGTGTAATTCAAACGTGGTTTGACCCAGTGGAGGAGCTGCAGTTGGTATCAAATAGGGATGCAATAAAATTCGTATTTGAATAGATCCCCTTTGAATGTAGTGGGATTTGAATTCGATACAAATGTTCAATCCCATACAGATTCCATACAAATGCATATGAATCCCATACGAAGCTTCCTACAAATGTTCTGAAGCATTAGATTTGAATTCGAATGTCAGTCTTCGAATGTGCCAACATTAGATTCTAATACGAATGTCCAGATTGGGCCAAAATCATATGAATTTCAAATGTTACGAATATTTGTGAAAATCCCCAAAATCAAATGCCAACATGGATTAAATCCACAAGGAATGACTCCCCCCAAATCTTCACCTGCTAAGGTGCACGGAATGAGAGCAGACCAGAAACCCCCCACCCCTTGGGACCCCCCCCCCCACCTTATCGTTGATACCCTCAAGTTCCAAAGTGATGTGCGCATGGCCCCCATTGGTCTGTGGGAAATGCGCGCTGTGCTTCCACGCCTGTCAAGGGAGACTCTCCTCTCCCTCTGCCTTGACAATTACTCTCTAATGATTTATGGGCCCTGTTAACTGGTTGGTGAAGAGACGCTCTGCTTAACTTATGCTCTGATGGCAAGGGATAATTCCTCGTTAGCCTTATCAAGCAGCGGCAAGGATATGATCACCCACCGCTGCTATGTCTGCTGAGACAGCTTGCCAGTTGGCGCACTCGCCTGGGGTGGGCAGGAGGAGCGTTCATCACCCGGGAATGGCTAACAGCTCCATCACATTGCCAACAGTCGAGTGTGCTAATGAAAATAAGCAGACAGCTGTGAGCCGGGGCTTCTGCATCTATCACAGGAAAGCCAGAGGTATTCCCCTGTGGCCAGCAGGTATGGCAGGACAAGGCACGGGGGCGTTTGTGCATGGCATTGATGTCCCAGTTCGGTCTAGTGATTAGGGAGCTGGACTCTTATCTGGGAATACCAGGTTTGATTCCGCACTCCTCCACAAAGACAGCTGGGTGACCTTGGGCAAGTCACAGCTCTCTTCTGAGCTCTCACAGCCCAGCCTACCTCACAGGGTGTCTGTTGTGAGGAGATGAATAGAAGGTTTGTCGGCTGCGTTGAGTCCCCTTAAATGGGTGAGAAAAGCTCCAGGCTGTGCTCAGCATTCTCCATCTCTCGCTTGTTTCCCCCACAATAGTCATGTAATATAGGCCAGACTCATAGGGCCTCTCTGCACTTACCTGGGTCCAGAACAACCAGGCTCATTGACCTGGATCATACGGGGAGGCGTGGACCGGATCAGCACCATCTACACTGATGCCACTGATCTGATCTGGTCATCCCCATAGCTACAAAGTTCACTGTTGATTGACACACAGGACCTGTACATATTTTCTGCCAATCATGCACTGCATAGAAAAGGTGGATAAAGAACATTTCTTTTCTCTATCACTCAACACTAGAACCAGGGGGTATCTATGGAGCTGATGGGTAGGAGAGTCGGATATGACAAGGGGAAGTATTTCTTCACCCAGAGGGACATCGATTTGTGGAATTTGCTGTCAGAAGTAGCTACCAGCCAAGATGGCTTTAAGGAAGGGCTAGACAAATTTATGGATGACAGATGTATCAATGGCTACTAGAATGGATGCCTAAGTACATCTTTCAGGCTGGGGGACAAGCAGGATGCTTCTAAGGCCTTTTGCTGGGATTTATCTCTGCTTGAGATGCCCATGGGCAATTGGTGGGTCACTGTGTGCAATGGGACACTGGACTAGAAGGCCTGTGGCCTGATCCAGCAGGGCTCCTCTTATATTCTTATGAGTCTGTCAATTACAGCTTATCAATGACGGCATCACGCTGATGGTGCTGGGATGTCAATTACCCAGCAGCTCCTTGAAGGTGATCCTCCAGGCAGAACTGGATGGCATGGAAATCAGCCACAAAGCCGGACGCCACGGCAGTCTCATGAGCCGCGCGGGCGCAGAGGTGATGGAAATTCCAGCCCAGGAGCAATTCTGTAGGATTTCCTCCTCTTAAAAGAAAAGAGGTTGAGGGCAGGGAAGAAAATTTATAGTTCAGGAGGTTGGGCTTTTAAGGAGAATAAATATAGTCCTCTTTCGCATATGCAAGTTGGCCATTTCTGCATCAGCATTCCTGCCATAAATCTTTCAAAATGAAATTGGAAGCTCAAAACCTTTAAAGCTCTCTCCCTCCCCTTTCTAAGTGCAGGGAAAGTGTGAAGCTCATAATAAGCAGGGCGTCATGAAAAACGGTCCTGACTGCTCCCTCAGCTGGATGGCTTTTTCGGCGAGAGACTAGAAGCTGTAGGGTGCTCCGCTCCTCAGAGCTGGGAGGATGGCATGAGCTTCTAAATTTACCCTAGGGAGCTATGCGCAGAATATTGCAAGCTCGGGTGTCTTGGAAACCACCCCAGAGGGGTAGTTATGTAATATTATGCTTCCATGGCTGTTGCATTGACCCAGCTGCTGGGTAGGACCACGTTCAAGAAGTAGAGACGTACACATATTCCTCCCCTGTTCTCTTTGAATCGAAGCAAACTATTTGTACATATGTCCGGAAACATTCCTATTCCTTCAAATGTTAGTATATGAATATCGTAACATTCAGTTCGAGTTCGAATGTCCGAATTTGGCCAAATTCAGTACAAATGAAGTCACTTCGAATGTGCAAGGCTTCGGATTCACTTTGAATGTTAATCGATCCCTGATGACACCAGTAGGTAGGTGGATGGATACTCGTAATATTTAAAATTGGGCTGAATTTGGCCAAATTCGGACATTCGAACTCGAACTGAATGTTATGATATTCATATACTAACATTTGAAGGAATAGGAATGTTTCCGGACATATGTACAAATAGTTCAGACATTTGTTAAACTGCGTATCGGATTCGTATCCGTTCGTATCAGATACATATCTATGCGTATTCATTAGTATCCGATATGTATTGAATGTTTGTACAAATATGCACAAATAGATTCGCGTCCAATAGAATTTTAACACATCTGAATGCAACCCATTCATGCAAATATGGATTTTTGAACATTTCGTTTGTTGCGAAATCACTCCGAAGCTGGGACTTCGGAAATCGCACACCCCCTGTCCCCAGAGACACCTCGGGTGATGGAACAACCCCTTAGGGGTCGATCTAGATTCCCCACATGGGTGCCGAGGTGTTTCCACGGCAGGGGGGTTAGCACCCATCGCTAATGGGTGCTACACCTCCTGTGGAAAAACATTGGGTGCTTCCCTTAATCCGGATCTACTAGATCCGAATTAAGAAATGTACCCATTCCTTAGATCCGGGTCTTCTTAGATCTGGATCTAAGGGCTGCGGTGGAAAAACACCCCATATCCGCTCTGGAGGCAACTGGGCAGCCATTTTGCTCAGCAGCACTGCCGACCAAACCCCGCTGGTGAATGTTTCAAAGCTTCTAAGGAAGGCACAAAAGCTTTTGCTTTGCGTGCGAAGGTCAGCCTTAGAATGTAGCTAATATTCAATTTGAATGGGAAGTTGTGAACATTAGCAGTTTGTACAAATTGCAAAGGTGGCAAACATTTTCCATCCATCCCAAGGAAGAAGAGCAGCAGGGGCTCAAGGGGAACTCTTTTCTTGGGCACAACCGCTGATCTGGGGGATTCAACATGCTGCTATGTGCTTGGCGTTCGTACCGAATACAAATCCTACCACATTCGAAGGGGATCTATTTGAACGTATATTAATTTTCTGCATTCAATTCAATACGAATTGAATACTTTGTGTACATCCTTTCTGGAGGTGTGCACAAATATTTGAAGGTATTTGAAATTTGATCAAATCTGCCTGAATTTTGACATTGAAATTCGAATAGAATATCCATAAATTCAATTGTAAAGATTCGAATGAATTTTGGATCTATTTGTTATAAATATCCAGACATTTGCATGGGTACAGGTTTGTTCATGATGTGTACTTGAAGATACGCATCTTTCCCACATCTGTACACATTTGTAAGCATCTGTACGGGATGGAAATGGGTTGCATACGGGATAACTACAGGATGCATATGATGTCGACATGGATGGATCAATGGATCGATACAGACAGACAGACAATGGATGGATGGATGGATGGATGGATGGATGGATGGATGGACGGATGGACGGAAACAGGCAGACAGACAGACAGATGATAGAGAGAGAGAGAGGAGGTATCCTTTTTGTATTGATTCATCTATGTCCTGGTTTTCATAATAAATAAAGTCTGTCAGCAGGTTTGTAGAAACAACAAGGCACAAATGTGAGACATAGATACGACTCTCTCATTCCCCTAAAACCCGCCGTGACAGACGCAGCTGACTTGAATGCCTGTGAATTCAAGGGCGGGACTCTAGGAATTACTGCATGCTGTGTGAATCCACAGCCTGACTCACTCTGGTAGCCAGTTTCAAGGTTTTCCCTTGCACAAAGCAAAACATCTCCCATGCAACTAACCAAAGATAAACTTGCTTGTTGTGAAAATGTGCCTGCAGGAATTTATGTTGTTGATGTGGCCGCGGTATGTATTATATCGGCTGGAATCCCAGGTCACAGAAAGGGGGAAAGTCATAACATTTGAGAAATACATGATTCACTGTTATTTATTTAAAACCTTTATGTCTGCCTGCATCCAGACATTGGTTACTTATTCCACTAAACTCCCACAAGTATCTAAATATAGCGGAGTAAGTCACAGATGTCTGGACGCAGCCTTCCACTTGAATATGTCTAGAAACATTTCAAGGCAGTTTACAGTATGTTTACTGGTTTTATTTTTATTTATTCAGTATAATTTAATCCCTCCTTTAAGCCTAAAAATCAAAGATCTCTGGCTGCATTCATGTGCACTAAAAAGTGGCTTAAAAGTAGCTTAGCAGCGGTAGTGTGTGGCAGCTAATGTTCCCATTCCGTCTCTAATCCACACTAAATGCATATTCGGAGTGAAATTTCTGGCTTTAGCCAACACATACATTGTAAAGAAAATGAAAGGAGAGTACTAAAACTGCTTATAATCCTGACAAGCCTTACTGGGTGAACTGTGCAAAAGGACTTTTGGGAACTATTTTGCAAGAAAAACATTATTGATGACATATGATGCCAGTCTTGAAAAATTCTAGTCCACTTATTTGAGGTTTGCAACCAAATAGGAACACTTCGCCAAGACTACCGTGAAAGCAGTATGAAAATCTCCTGGAAGACAGACAGATGATATAGAGATAGATAGATAAATAGAGAGAGGGGGTGGGATGGATGGACAGACGGACGGACGGACGGACGGACGCACCAAGAGGCTACAAATCCACTGTACAGGTGAAAACATGTCAGGGCCCTGGTCACACAAGTGTAAGACAGGACGTCCTATTCATTAATTTGAACTGAGGTTGTGCCAGTGCTGGTCACACATAGGACGTCCTCAGGCCACCTCCGCCTTGGGCCACATTGATCGACCTGAGCCTCCTCCATGGAACTCTTGGCTCTCTACCCCTTGTGCTGTGTCCATTCTACCTCCTTTATTATTGGATGTCATTCTGTCACTCGAGGGTGTGTGTGCGTTTGCGGTTCTTTTTGAAGCCTGTTCCCCCACCTCCACAGCCCCTTCCTTTTTTATGTGCATTTCTTCTCCGTGCAATTAATTTTTTTTTTAAAAAATAATAAATTTGCAGAAAACCCTAGATAGAGGAATCATACACATAAACTGAGGAGAGAAGGGAAGGCATGCCTCCTTCCCCTAGACATTGACTGAAATGAAAGACTGGACCCACCCACCATAGCATGATTCAGCCTCCTTTAGCCTGTCCCCTACTCACAACTGAGGAAGCAAGCGTGGCCTGGCTTGGCAGGATGAGCTTAGTCCTCTGGAAAAGATAACTCCAGTTAGAATTGTCTAACAAGGGTAGGCTGGCTTGGAAAACGAATCGAATAAAAATAATGTGAGTAACGCGACCTGAGGATGACCTGAAGTCGTCCTAAACTAAAGGTGTGACCAGGGCCCATAAGACAGTTCTTGCCAATGGTGGGAAAAGCTTAATGGGGCTGCTTTTTGCATGCCTTCATGCCAAGGTTGCAATCTCTGGTCTATATTGGCTTGAAACGATTCTCCCCTCCTTCTGTTTCCTCCTGAGCGGCGGCGATTAAGTGCTGAATAAGGCGCGAGAGGTAGAGCGAGGGCTGCCGATAGGAAGGGGCTGTATGTGACCAGCTGGTGCAGATTACAAGCTGCAAGGAAACACTCTCTTGACTGCTTGCTCCCAAACTTGTATAATTAAGAGATAATACCGATGTGCTCGAACATTATCACAGCGTAATGGTCTCCTGCTGCTTACATAAATACCAAGGCAACAGAGAGACATTTATTTTCAAAGTGGGAAACATAACATTGACCCCATGACAATGCGCTCTTACAATTACTTTAATTGTGTTAGGCCAGCAACTGATGTACTTGAATGGGGATCATTTTGTCTGATGGATGCCGGGAGCCGTTGAGCGGTGGGCATGCATTATTGAACAGTGCTTTTCCTGGCCGGCTTAGGGAATAACTTAAGGCTCTGAATGGTCAGAGCTGCTGCAGCATTAGCCATAAAAAGGAACAGTTCACAGGACGCTTGGCAGCCTGAGAACCCAGGAGGGTCTAGGGAGATGCTCTCAACTCGGGCTAAATCAGCCATTGACCAAGAAACATGAAGATCAGAAAAGCTGCCTTTGAGATATTTCTTTCAAGGGCTGGATGGATCATAAGGGTGAAGCGAGTAGCAATATTCAAAACCCAGCGGCTCAGGGCTTCAGTCAATTAGGGTTGTGCATGGATATTCGAAGGTATTTGAAATTTGATCAAATTTGTTCGAATTTTGACATTCGAATTTGAATCGAATGTCCATAAATTCAAATTTAAACATTCAGACGAATTTTGTATTTCAAATCTATTTGTTTCAATTATCCGGACATTCATATGCGTATGGGTCTGCACATGATGCCTACTTGCACGTATGCATCTTTCCCACAACCATAAGCATTTGTATGGATCCATAAGGGACGGGAACGGGTTGCATACGGGATAACTACGGGATGCATACGGACATGTACGGATGCCTATGGGATGCATAGTGATGCGTACGGGCGCATGTGAATGTTGTCGACATTTGTAAGTGCAAATTCGAACCAATTTGAATTTGCTTAATTCGAATCGAATTTGGTTAAATTTGGATTTTAAAAGATTTGAATCGTGTTGAATTTTTGGATATTCAATTCGAATTGAATCTCAAAAAGTGCATTCATGCACATCCCTACAGTCAATTAGTCCTTTCTCCTTCACATGTGTTTGGTGACCACGTGCATAACCCGATGTGCCCAAAGGGTCAGTTTTCACGAGAGTTTGAGACTAGGTCCCCGTGGCAAAGGTGGAAGGGACAGGGAGTAGAGACCTCAGCAGAATTGCCTTGCGTGTCTTAAGATTACAATGTGAGGGCTTTCTTATAGCTCCTCTCCTCTTAGAAGTATGAGGGATATGCAAAAGGGACTTTTCTGTAGTAGACCCCAGATTTTGGAAAAGCCTCCCTCTGAGGTTACGCCAGCACTTGTATTATATGGTTTTAGGGACCTGAGGCATCTTCGCCCTATGGCCTCTAGTGAAGAATTAGTCAACTTCTGGTGAAGAGCGTGGAGGAGGCTGTTACAGTCTGCAAGTGTGCCCTACCTCACCAGAAGTTCACTAATTGTTGATTAGGCGTGGAGCATGAAATCGTGCTCTACACCTTAAGCAACGCTTACCAGAACGTACCTCAAGTGTCCAGTGGTGCAACTATCCACACCTCTTCCGGTGCTCCAGGGTCATCTGAGGTCCCGCGCAAGTCTGCTGGTACCCCGGGATGACCATAGACATGACTGCATGTGTGCTGAGCATCAGTGTTGTCATGGCGACAGTGCTGACCCATATGCAGCACATATGTGCAGTCATGGACGGTGCAACTGCCAAAGTGGCGGCACCCAGAGTAGGATCAGCCCCATAACCAAATTGGGTTAGTATTTGATCATATTAAATATGTCTTTAAAACTATTCTTTATATTTTATATTTTATTGTTGTGACTCATCCTGAGACCTTCTGGTGAAGGGCGGGATATGAATACATTCTTAAATAAAAATAAATAAATAACAGGTGAGCCTGAGTCTTATATTCAGCGTGCAAAGTTGTCTGTTGACAAGTTGAGCAGGTTGCTTCTCTGAAGAGCACAATATTATGGCCTTTATACCTCCAAGCATCACGCTTCTTTGGCTGGCATCTTTCGAAAGACACCAAAAGTGAACCTCCTGGAAGTGGAGTGGTCTAGCTGTCCTGGAACAAGACAAGACAATCCACACTTCAGACAGCTGTTCTGGGACAGTTCCTAGAGACGCCCTGCTCTGTGCTGCTCCAAAAGCTCATGAGAGCTCTGGAACCTGCTGCAAAGGAGCTGACACCCAGGAACAAAAGTTCCCAGCCTCAGAGCATTTGGGGGACCCATTCCAGATGTCCAATTTGGTACACCACTGAAATGGGTCCGGTCTACCTGACGGGAGTATCCTTCTGCTGCGTCCAGTATGAACCCTGCCTACTATCAGGGAACATGGCTTCTTTCTTCCACCCTAGAAGTGGGCTAGGCCATGTGCAAAAAGGCCCTTTGGTTCTGTCGCTTTAAAGATAATTTCCTGGCAGATATTGATTGCCTTTTTCTCTTGGCTCGCTTTTCTGTAATCATTTAGATCTAGGGATGTGTGCGAATATTCATAACGTTAGAAATTCATATGAATCGATACAAATTCAGACATTCAAATCCGAATCAGATGCTTCAGAACATTTGTACGAAGCTTCGTTACATCCGTGAACCTGGGGAGGTAGGAAAGTGACTGCACCAGTCACATCCGCAACGGATCCAGAGCGGATTCGATGTGGATTGAGAGTGAATTCACAGTGGATTTGACGCATTCAGAGTGGATATGCAGCAGACACATAGGGGATACGTAGCGGGGATTAGAATCGAATTCATATCACATTCGATCAAATTCGAATCCTACCACATTCAAAGGGGATCCATTCGAACGAATACAAATTTTCTTGCATTGCATTTGATACGAATCGAAGGCAAAAACATTTGCGCGCATCCCTGGTTAGATCTCATCTTCTCAATTTTCTGTTTCACTTGCAAGAAGACAGGTGCTTGACTGGATTGAAACAAGTCTTGAAAAACATCCTCAGAAGGGCGAGGAGATATTCCTCAAAGGGGGGGGGGGGCAACAGTGGCAAACATTTGTTCATTCGCTCATCAGAAGCCGAACTGGATTCGATGGAACTTCACAAGCACCGCAAATTTTTGATGATGTGCTCAGAAAGCCAGTTAAATACGCTACCAATCAGAGAATGCTGAGGCTGCAAGTTGGATGCTTACTTCTGAACGTAAGCCTCATTCAAATAAGCGGCACGGACTAGTCCTTCTGAGCAGCAGACGCGCCGGCCTCATATTGCGCTGCAGGCAGGCAGGCAGGGCTGTCTGTCGCCGGAGATTGATAGCTTAAACTTCAATGTCTTCTTGTGCGGTGGAGTTTTAGTGTCACTGTCAAAGGGAAAGGCATCTTGGAAAGTTGTGTGATTATTGTCATAATGATTTACTGTACATGCAGCTACTGCAACATCTTTTCGAGAACAGGAGGAGGTTGTGTGTGAAAGAGGTCTCAGTTCCCTGGAAAATAATCGTATTTGTTTTTTCAAGAAACTCCTTCCCAGCCTTGGATTGCACAAGAGAGATTTCGTCAGGCTTGCAACCTTAGATCTCGGCCCTGCGTAGTAGAATGTAAAGGCAAATCTGGAAGTGGACATCAAAGTTAAATGCAGCACATCTTTTTCTCTAATTACTGGAGCCAATTCGCTTCCTGCAGGCATATCTAGACCATCAGGGAGTTTCAGCTGTCTAAAGACAATTAATCTTTAGATTGATGCCATTTTGCTTTGATTAGATGGATGGAGGTTCAATGCCCAGAGAGATGGGAGGATTGGATTTTAGCTTAGACGTCCACAAGTAAACAAACATTGTATTGAAGAGAGAGAGGGGGAGGGAGGGAGGGAGGAGAGGAGGAAAGGAGGGAGGGAAAGAGGGAAGGAGGGAGGAAAGAAGGAAGGGAGGGAGGGAAGGGAGGGAGGGAAAGAGGGAGGGAAAGAGGGAGGTAAGGAAGGGAGGGAGGAGGGAGGGAGGGAAAGAGGGAGAGAGAGGGGGAGGGAGGAAAGAAGGAAGGGAGGAAGGGAGGGAGGGAAGGGAGGGAGGGAGGGAGGGAAAGTTGGAGGGGAGGGAGGGAGGGAGGAAAGAAGGAAAGGAGGGAGGGAGGGAGGGAAAGGGAAGGAGGGAGGGAGGGAGGAAAGGAGGAAGGGAGGGAAGGGAGGGAGGGAAAGTTGGAGGGGAGGGAGGGAGGGAGGGAAAGTTGGAGGGGAGGGAGGGAGGGAGGAAAGAAGGAAAGGAGGGAGGGAGGGAGGGAAAGGGAAGGAGGGAGGGAGGGAGGAAAGGAGGAAGGGAGGGAAGGGAGGGAGGGAAAGTTGGAGGGAAGGGAGGGAGGGAAAGAGGGAGAGAGAGAGGGAGGGAGGGAGGGAAGAAGGGAGGGAGGACAGGAGGGAGGCAGGGAGGAAGGCAGGCAGGAACCATGCCTCAGATTTCAGCAAATTAAGAATGAATATGCACATCCATGGTTACGACTGCATTCTCATTCTGTCTTTTCCTGCCTTGCTTTAGGAAGGACAGCTAATGAATTGAAATTCTACGAGATCAAATAAAATACCTTTGACTTTTATCATCAGAGGCTTGTGCCCTCTTTAAACTGGCAAAATCTCACCCAGTGCGCAGCGTCCAGTGTTCTACATTTCGCTTTTGATATTGTACAAGGAGAATGGGACGTATAATCCTTGTGTGCCAAAGTTTTTAGATATAAAGTGCATATGAATATGGCGTGCTATGAGGTGCATTTTGGCAGAGCAAATATTTCCAAAGTTGGTTCTTCCGTACAACATCGCCCAAGGAGAAGGACTTTGGTTGTGATTTTTCCTTGGTAACAGGACACTCAGATCGGAGTATGGTGTCAATGCAAACGCTTATGAGTTTTCACAGGCTGTTACCACCTTTCGGAAGCGTGCTATGATACATCTGCAAGGCAGAATGCAGCAGCTCCAAATGCTCATAGGGGTTTCTGGCCTTATGATGATTATGCCAGTTTTGAAAGACTTGAACTGGCTGCCTATTTGTTACAAAGGCCAGTTCAGGGTGTTGGTATGAACATATAAAACCCTAACCGACTTGGGTTCTGGTTATCTCAAGCAGTGCCTTCTCCCATATAGACTCGCCTAAGTCCTGAGAACTCAAGGAGAGGCCCTTTTTGTTGTTCCACCTCATCCAGGGGTGCAGTGGGTGGTGACACGCAAGAGAGCCTTTTCTGTGGTGGCCCACAGACTCTGGAACAGCGTCCTTCTGGAGGTTCACTAAGCACTTACAGGCCTTGGATGTTTAGCTTCCTCTGAGCATTATCTTGCTAGGGAGGGAAAGGTGTGTTATATTTTAATTATATATTAGGTTATTGCATATATTTTACGGTTCTTTTGTTGTAACCTGCCCTGGGACCTTCAAGTGAAGGGTGGGATATGAATGAATGAATGAATGAACGAACGAATGAACGAACAAACAAACAAACAAACGAACAAACGAACGAACGAACCATTCCCATTCTTGTGGGAGGAGTTTGTCCTGACAGCTGTTGTGAGTAGGGATGTGTATGGATATTCGAAAATCTGAAAATCCAATTCAAAATTGACAAATATTGATATTCGTATTGGATTTTTAAAAATCCGAATTTCCAAATTTGGATTGAATCTGGATTTTTAAAAATCCGATGTGGCTTTTTGAAGGACTCGAGATTGTAAATCACATCTGAATATCGGGTCTATTTGCGCATATAATACAGGATGCATACAGAACTCAATGCGATAAAAATGGGATGTGACTGGACTTGAAAATTGGATACGAATGTTCCCGATTTGAATTTTTAAAAATATGGAACCGGATAATCCGGATTTGAATCAGATTTTTGAAAATGGGGATTTTTGAATTTCGGTTCAAATTGAATCTTCAAATATTCGATTTGAATCAGGTTCAAATGCAAAAAAATGCATTCATGTACATCCCTACTTGTGAGCAAGAAGTGATCATATCAAAGGAAAAAATCCTTTGCAAGACCATCATCCCAGATTCACTCACTGCGCCGTCATCCAGAGAGATCTTCTTGTTGCAGAAGCCGAGGTGGGACTTCAAAGTAGAAGTGTTTTGCCCCAGGGAAAAGCATGTGATGTCCACACACCCCTCAGCCTCTTCAAAGCTGATAAAGCAGTTCTGGAGTTGAATTGTGAACTATGCATAAGAAAGGGCTCCGTCACTGGTTTTAAATTTCTTTTTAATAGCAGCCAGGAAACTTACTGCTAAATCTTAGAAAGACGGAACATAACTTAAGCTAGAACAACAAGTTTGTTTGCTTGTGTCTTTGTGTGTTTGTTTGTTTGGGGTATTCATCTGGAGCCAAATTTTTCCACATTTTATTCAACTCGAATAGAAAGTGGGGAAATGGCTCTGTGCACACCCGGAGCCTCCAAATCTTAAGGCATTGGCAGGTCGATATGGGAGAAGGTGTTCCTTTGATATTTGGGACCCAAGTCATTTAGGGCCTTAGAAGTCAAAATTAACACCTTGAATTTGACTCAGTAATGAATCGGCAGCCAATGCTACTCTTTTAAGACCAGCGTGATCGGCCAGGTGTCCCAGACAGTAATCTAGCAACTGCATTCTACACTAGTTACAGCTTCCAAACCGTCTTCAAGGGCAGCCCCATGTAGAGCACATTACAATAGACTAGTCTGGAGGTTACCAGAGCATGGATAACTGTGGCCAAGTCATCTCAGGGACTTAGGCCTTTTTGGCACAAAGATCTAGATCCAGATCTATGGACCTCTGGTTCAGATCCTGCTCTGCACTTTAATGTGGATCAAGGAGATCCTCCCTCCCCCTTAATCCAGATCCATCTGCACGAGACAGAGTATGATCTGGATTAAGAGGGCCTTAAACCAGATTTGTTGTAGACCTGAACTACTGGAAGGTGTAATTCAACGGCGTCACCAGAAATCGCACCCGCAATGGAACTGCTCACATACCAACTTCATCTAATATGAGGTTTTAAATCACGTCAAACTTCTCCTGAAATCGTCTTTTGGAATCGTCTTTTGGAATACTTTTCAACGGAAGGCAACCAGTTCTTATCTTCTAGTCAAGGCGTAGCCCTGCTTACAGTGTAAATACTTCCCTTGTGATATAAATAATTTTGTTACTTGTCTTGCTTCATTGCTCCTGGCACTGCCTATGGATTGAGTTTTACCTTTTAAACATTTGCGTTTTTGTACTTGTTTCATAAAATAAAAGTAAACGGAGGAGGAGGAGGAGAAAGAAGATGGCTTCTGTCGTACTGGGAAAGCCCCCTCTCATGGCATGACAGACACACAAAAATGGCGCATAATTTGTTCCTGTCACCATTTGTGACTCCAAGGGGGCCATAAGAGCCCGTGAGGGAAGTGGGGCCCCTCTGAGCTCCCTATTCCACATGACAGGCAGTGTACTGTCCTCACAGGCCTTTGAGCAGCCCTCATGAGAGCCCTCTATGACAGTGCCCACCTCAGGCCTTTGACCACCACACAACCTGAGGCGAGGCGAAACATTAGAAAATGGCTACGTGTGACTGAAACTGACAAACCTGCTAGTCGGTTTGACTCTGACACCCCTCTTTGGATCGTAACCCTACAGAAACTTTACAGTTTGCTGCTAGTAGACACACGGGCCCCTCCAGCCGTCCACAGGTCTAGCCAAAATATTCCAGCAGAGGTCAGGAAAATTCCTTCAGCCGTAACTGTGCATGTAAATTGGATTATTTTTTATTTATTGGATTGTCTGTAATACGGGAAAATATGAATGAAATAAGGGCTGGGAATTTGATGAGGGTGATGTCATGTCTGTGATGAACAGAAAGAAAGAAAGAAAGAAAGAAAGAAAGAAAGAAAGAAAGAAAGAAAGAAAGAAAGAAAGAAAGAAAGAAAGAAAGAAAGAAAGAAAGAAAAGGCATGCCAAGTGTGAAAGTGATTTCCCAACCTAGAATGAACTCCTATGATGGGTGACTTGAAACTGAAATATATTCTTAGAAGGGCAAAATCATGGCTGAATTTATTTTAAATAGGTATGTGTAAAGCAAACCTGTCCTGCCCTGCTTTTGCACTTGGCTTCCCATACACTGGATGGGAAAAGTGCATTAGCAACTAATGTGTACTAGTGTTCGCACCTGGGAACACTAGTACATTTTAGACTAAGCCCATGTGCCTGGAGACTTCCCTGGGTCTGGGTGCGTATCCGATCACCGGCAGGGTGCCGCCATCTTTTTTTGTAGCCTGGTGCAACTACACCTGTGCCATCGCCACAGCGACGATGATCAGAGGCCGCACGTCCACATGTGTTCCAGGCCAATGGGGTCCTGGGACAGGCCTAGAGGCTGCCATTTGCAGCGGCTTGGCTCTGCCTCTGCCTCATCACTCACAGCTACATAGGCTTGAGCGCAAGCTTGGTAGGGGGCGGTGGCGGGAGCCTCAAGTTTGATCGACAGGAACCAAGAAGCAGTAGTTGCAACAGATAGATAGCTGCGCTCACAGCTATGTAATCTCTTGCTCCACAAAAGTGAAAGCAGATCCCCCCCCCTTTTTGCAATGGGGGTGTGGAGGAGCTTTCACATTTGGTCCCTTTCCCTGAGCCAAGATTATAATTTTTGCATTGTTCATGCCAGGCTTCTTTTATAGACACATGATGAGGGAGGGAAAATGAAACAAAAGAAGAAACAGCAGCCACAACAAGTGGTAACCTTAGATACTATCTACCCCCCCCACCCCACCCCCAGTAACAAACACTTCTTATAGGTCATTCAATTTCCTATTTGCATTTGCTTCTACATCTGGGCTCCAGAAGCTTGCTTGACACAGCGCCTTGCGTTCCTCAAGTCTGCGTCAACTTTGTTTATAATTTTGGGCAAGAGATTGGTGTTGCATTTACACACAGCATGGTTGTTTTCCAGGAAGTCCTTTCTGTTTCTGCAGAAAAGAAACCGGAGCCCTGATATTACGGGCATGTTGTGACAATAGCATCACCACATAGAGACTAAGATAAGTTTCCTGCGACTTTTAAGGCGGCATTTAAGAGCCGACCACCTGACTCGTGTGGAAAAAAGGGGATGGAGAAAAATTATTATTTTCTCTGTCACACAATAACAGAACCAGGGGACATTCTACGAAGCTGATGGGCAGTACCGTTAGGTCCGAAAAGGGGAACTATTTTTTTCACCTGGGCCATGTTCCCACTGGGCAATTTAATCTGTATTTGAACTAGGTTTTGTTTTTTTAAATCAACAGCAAGGTCTTTTTTTTTTTTTGCATTCCCACTGTTAGCTTATAATGTGGACTTGCAAGGGAAATCCCCCTCTCTCCTCCTCCCCTCAGCAGAACCCCCTCCCCATGCAGTCAGTAATTGGGCATCATCACACCCTGACTACATGGGGGTGGGCAATTTATGAAGCAGCAGTTCACCACTTCTCCCCCCACAGTAGCACGGCTTCTCATGTTAACAAGGCAGTAGAAGATTAAAGATCACTGCCCCTTCTGGTGTTTTGTGCTGGATCAGTGGATCAGAGCAGTGCAAAATGGCAGGGAGGAGGGCGGAAGGAGGCTTTTACACAAGAATCAGTTTGAATTTTAATACATTTGTTCTTCCTCTATTCATTCAAATTCAGACATTCAAATATTTGATTTGATTTGAATTGAATTGAATGTCAAAAATTGGATTCGTGCACACCCCTACCTGCAACTCTCTCAGCATTATATTAGGACCTATATCTGCACCAGCATGTGGTTGGGGGCCACCTACTCCAAAACATAATCTGGAATAAGGCCCAGTGAAGAGAGGGACATGGTTTAGCCGCTGTAAACGGCATGGTTGCCGCTTACACCTGCCCAGCGTGACTTCCTTATGTGGCAGCCAAATAAGAATCCATGAAGCTGAGGTGCAGGCATCCCTCAAGCTGACTCAGGCAGCAGCTGTATAAACAGCTTTCTGGGACAGCTGGGCTGCACCTGAATCCACTCTCCTCTCTAAACGGTGCTTGCTTGCGCTTGCCTGCACATGGCCAGGGGCACCCTGGGAGCAATGTTTTGTTGTAGGATTGTCTTTTTGCTATTTCATCACTCTTTTAAAAAAAAACTCACAAAAATAAAAACGTAGCCAAGAGACATGACAAACAAGTTGCAATATCAATAATAAGGGTGTGCACGAATGCAATTTTTGGGATTCGATTGATTTGTATGTTTAAAGTTCAAATTTAACCAAATTTGATTTGAATTAACCAATTTCAAATCTATTTGTTCCAATTTTTCAATCGAATTTGCACTTGGAAACGTCGACAATATTCGTAGATGCCTGTACGCATCTTCCCCGGCTCTGTACATATTCATACATGTCCGTATGCGTCCCATAGTTATCCTGTATGCAACCTGCTTTCATCCTGTACAAATGTGTACAGATGCAGGAAAGATGCAGATCTTCAAGTACGCATGGTGTATGAACCTGTACACATATAAATGTCTGAATAATACAAACAGATTCAAAATGTGAATTGAATCTTTAAATTCGAATTCAAGGGCATTTGATTCAGATTCAAATGTCAAAACTTGGTCAATTTGACTGAATTTCAAATGCATTCGAATGTTCGTGCACATCCTTAATCAATAACACTTCTTTGCCCTGGCCTTTGGATAAATGGTGATACACTTTCTCTTTCCGTTTGGGCCTTGGTCACACCTATATGAGACAGGCCGTCCTATCAATAATTTGAACTGAGGTTGTACCAGTTCTGTTTACACGTAGATCGTTATAGGTCGTCCTCAGACCATCCTTGCTTTGGGCTGCATTGCTCACACCTTTCTCCGTGATCGACCTGAGCCTCCTCCACGGAACTCTTGGCTCTCCACCCCTTTTGCTGCGTCAAATCTACCTCCTTTCTTATTGGATGCCGTTGTGTCACTCAAGGGAGAGGAGGGAGTGTGTTTGCAGTTCTTTTTTAAGCCTGCCCCCCCCACCTCTGTGCCCCCTTTCTTTTTTATGTGCTTTTCTTCTCCATGTAATTAATTTTAAAAAATAATAATACATTTGCGTAAAAATGCTAGATAGTAGGGATGCGCATGAATATTCAAAATATTCGTTATTCATACGAATTTGGAGATTCGTATACTAATTGAATGTCCCAACATTTGTACTTTAGTATTCATATGGATATGAAGATTTTGAGTTATTCATATGAATAATTTGGACATTCGTATGTGTATGTGTGTATCATTAGATACGTATTGAATATTCAAACAGATACCAGAGTATTCCTATTGGTTTGAATGTCAGGACATTCATTTTTCTTTATTCATACCAATTCGGATTTTTGAATATTTGATTCGGCATGGCCTACAAGATACTGGGAGCACGGATGCACTGTGCGTAGGAGGCGCGATGGAGTCACGTCATAGGGCAGCTGGGTCACAAACAGTGCATCTGTGCTCCCGGCTGCTAGAGGATTGGAGACCTGTGTGCGGCAGCGATAACTTTACTCACAGTTTTTCCTTCTACGTACATTTATGAGACTTTATTTTCAGCGTTAAATAATATTAAAACCAATAAAAGAAACTGACTAACAGATGAAGTTAGTAGCGCTGGCTTGGGCTTGAAGTGTACGAAATACCAGCCTTCCATGGAAGATTTAGCAAATGAAATTCATCAGCCAAAAAGTCATCAACGTAAAGAATTATTTTGTTTTTGCTTTCAATAAATAAATATATCAAAATATAACTTTTTTAAAAAACTAGAGCTACAAACATCACAAAATTATGGATATTTCTAGAAGGTACATAACACATGAGTTTAGTGGGTTTTTTTTTTTTTTGTGAATTTTGGCACACCGAGTTCAAATGGTTCGCCATCACTGGGTGTGAGTTTTGAACACTAGGCCATTCCTGGGCATAGTCTTGTGCAGACTGGTCAATCCCTGGGAGGTGTGGACTGTTGGTAGATCAGTCTATTGGGGCTGGTGCCATGAGTTGGCAGCCCGATGTGTTCACAACCTCAGAATCTAAAGGCCTTTTTGCAGCCTGTGGTTGATTGAGCAGTAAACGTTTTAAGCTTATCAAAGCCTGTGGGAAGGAATTATTTTAAGTTGGCTATGGATGCCTATGTGGTAACGGTAAGCGGGAGTTGACTTTATGATTTCAGGTGGACATTTTTGGCAGCCTGCATTGAAAGCGGTGATTTATTACCTTTCAGCTGGCTGACCATTGGGCCAAAATAAGCACAAACGTAGGTAGGCAAGGGAACAGAAAGAAGCTGTCAAGAGAGAGAGAGAGAGAGAGACTTTGCCGAAACACCGTTTGTTCCATCTGCATCTGAACTGGCTGCTGGCAGCAGCTTCGGTGTGGCGTCAATGCAAGGACACGTAGATTAGGATCTGCTGTTTGCAGAACACCGGGCTGGGTTAAAGCTGGAAATTGGAGGTAAGCCGGGAGGAGGGAACATGCCGTCACGAAGCCAGGAGTCACTCAGATCTGTCGTCCAGACAGGACGATACTTCCACTAAAAAAAATACGACGGAGGAAGAAGCCAGGGAAACGTATAGTTAAAATAGTCCGAGGACAAATGGTCACGCTGGATTTTGGGAGACTTTGCCCTTTGGGATCCGGTGCTCAGTCTAAACAGGGAAAGTCAACTCTGGAAGGTGTAACATAGTAAGGTGAGGGGTCTTTTTGCACCCACCTTATAGGTGCATGTAGGGGACACTGTGCATCTGCGCCACGCGGAGCAGTTTCTAGAATCCCTTCTCTGTGTGCCGGAACACTCCCTGCGTGAATAGGTGTGGAATAGGGATATCCACAAATGGGGTTTTTTTGCATTCAATTTTTATCGAATAGAATGTTAGAAAATCCGTGTTCATTCAGATAGATCCCCTTCGAATGTGTTAGTGTATTTGTATGAATTCGCGTGGATATCTGATACAAATGCATATGTATCTGATACAGTATCCTATATAGGGGTGGAGCACGAAATCATGCACCACACCTAATCAACAATTATGCACCTCTAGTGAGGGCGGGCATGCTTCTAGGCTGTAGCAGCCTGGTGGATGTGCATATGCCCTTGCTGACTAGAGGCCTAAGTGCAAATTGGCCTCAGCGCTGAATTCACACTTCAGCCCTTAGCATGTAATTAGGCAACACCTGGGCAGGTGGATCTGCACTGTCAGGAGCCGTTTACAGACTAGAAATGCCCCCTGCATGTCCAGAGGCTGCCTAATTGCACGCTAGCTGTGGAGCCTGAAATTGTGCAACACGAGCATACTAAACTTTACCAGGGACTTGCCTGGAGTGTCCATTGGTGACCATTCACACCTCTGCCATCTGGGGAGGTCATCGGAGCTGCCGCACATGCGCGCTGGCAGCTCCAACGACTCCCTGACATGACTGTGGCTGCGACTGCGCAGAGCGTCAGCGTGGTCATAGCAATGATGCTGACTCATGCGCGGTTGCAGAGGGTGCCACACTCAAGAGGAAAGAAGCACAGGTAAGTGTTTGATCATGCAGGGGGATGGGCTGTTAGCGACTAGCAGTCGCAAGTGCGAGCGCTAGTTAAGGTTAGTTGATTGTACAACCTTCCCATCCACGGGACAGGAAGGGAAGGATGAATAGGCCCCATGTCTTTTATTCTTGTTCTGTATCCTTCACAAGTATTCTCAGTGCTTGCCCTTAAATAAATACTGCACCTTTATTCCAGATTATGTCCGGAATAGGGCCTGGCATAGACTGCACTAGCATATGGACGGCAGGTCCCTATTCTGAGATACAATCCAGAATGAAATCAAGTGCAGAAAGGGCCAAAGTGGACAAAAGAATAGGACTGTTATGAAAAGCAAAGAAGCATGAAGGTCCTGTCCGTGGTGGGCTTGGAGGACCTTGAGAAAGCAACAGTGCTCAGAAGAGACTGTCAAAACAGGAGTTAGGCTGACTCACTTAGATAACACAACCAGGGGGGAATTGGCCTCAGTCCAGTGTGGCTTATTAGTGGGGCAATGCAGCAGCATCCCATCGTACGTAGGAAGGACGACGAGCGTTTGATGCTCAAGGGCAACAGATGCAGGCAGTAATAATTCTGCTAGGGTGTGCAAAGTTTGCATCCTTTGTGCAGGGATTTGGTGGTGATGGGTGAGCAATCGCAAATGCTCCAGCCTGCAAGGTCTGTGCAGACCGAAACCTTTTAAAATGTACTTGCTTCCTCCAGAGTAGGCAGATATATCTGAGTTCCAACTTCAGTAGAGGGTGAGAATTAGCAATCGGGAGTCCTTTCCCCTGCAGGGAATGGGTCATCTTTCTACACACAGCTCCTCGCTGCAGAGAAAGGCACTCACTTCCAGTTTCTGTTTCTCCCTTCCACAAGGCCCTGGTCACACCTTTAGTTTAGGGCAACTTCAAGTTGTCTTCTGAGCAGTTTTTACTGCTTTACATTTCAAATGCATCTAGGACACACAGGGACGTTTGGGGCGGCCTGGAAGGGATCTGCCTGCACCAAGCGTGCGAGTGCAGCGTCCCCGGGTGTCCTAGACACGCTCGAGACTCCCTCGTGCAAAAAGGTCTCTGGTCGTGTTACTCACATTATTTTTATTCAATTCATTGCCCAAGCCAGCCTACCCCATTTAGACTTTTTTAACAGGCATCCTCTTTTCTGGAAGACTCAGCCCGTCCCAGCATCCCAGTTTGAGCAGGGGGACGGGCTAAAGGAGGCTGAACCGTGCTGTGGTGGGTGGGGTCCAGTCTTTTCTTTCAGCCAATGTGAACATGCAGAGTTCATGAGACACCTCCCCTTCTCTCCTCAGTTTACGTGTATGATTCCTCCTTCTATCTAGCATTTTAATGCAAATTTATTATTATTTTCAGAATTGATCTCACGGAAAAAAAAGCAGATAAAAAAGGAAGGGGAGGCGTGGAGGTGGGGGAGCAGGCTTAAGAAAGAACCGCAAACACACACCCTCGCCTCCCTTGAGTGACACAACAGCATCCAATAAGAAAGGAGGTGGAGAGGGGTGGAGAGCCAAGAGTTCCATGGAGGAGGCTCAGGTTGATCATGGAGAAAGGTGAGAGCAATGCAGCCCAGAGCAAGGACAGCCTGAGGATGACCTAGAACAGTGGTTCTCAGCCAGGGGGTCGGGACCCCTTTGGGGGTCGAATTATCCTTTCAGAGGGGTTGTGACGAGTCTCCTGCTGCCCTTCCCTCTGACTTCCCAGCTGCTTCGCCCCAGTGGTTGGGGGCCTCTACAACATGAGGAACTCCATTAAGGGGTCATGGCATTAGGAAGGTTGAGAACCGCTGACCTAGAATGATCTAGGTGTTAACAGAGCTGGTATGACTTCAGTTCAGATTAAGAACCAGGACATCCTGTCTCACGCGTGTGACTAGAGTCCAAGTATATAAGAACATAAGAGGAGCCCTGCTGGATCAGGCCACAGCCCATGTAGTCCAGCATCCCGTCGCACACGGTGGCCCACCAAATTCTCACAGGCATCTCAAGCAGAGACAAGGACAAACCTTCTCCTGCTCTCGAATCCCAGCAAATTTTCCTTAGAAGCGTCCTGCTTCCCCCCCACCCCCCAGCCTGAAAGTTGTACCTTGGGATTCATTCTAGTAGCCAGTGATATACCTGTCATGAGCTAGAGAGTTCAAGTGCACCTATCTGGGTAGAAGAGAGGTGGAAACATTTAAACAGGCAGAGTCTTTTGCATTATTCAGATAGAATAGGAACATTTCCAGCAGGGACTTTGGCTTGTGACTGTTTGCTGTGTATAATTTTGGGTTCTTCCCCATGTCACCCTGAGTCAAGCAATATTCATCCTCAAGGTGAATCCCAGCATTAGAGAACTTTTTTATTATTTATTTATTTTATTATTTATTTTTTGCTGTGCGAATCTATCTGTCTGTTCAGGAAAAACAGAAGCCACGTCACGTTTACGCCTCCAGCAATAGGCAGAGGCAACCAGGAGAATGGAACTAACAGGGCAGCACGGGAAGAGGACAGCCAGCATTTAAATCCATATCCAAACATGGTTTGGTGCCACCACAGGAAAAGCCCTGGTCCTTTCTGCCGCCTCGTCCCCTGCCCTGCTAGTTTCATTTCACCAGCTGCCCAGCCCTAGGATTATCCACATGCAAAAAGTGGACCAGACTGGCAGCCCCAGTGTGAACCTCTTGTCCACACTGCAGGCCAGTCAACTGGGAGACCATTACTTCGAATGCTGCACTTACTTGGGAGGAGGACTTGAAGTGGTCTGTGGTACCAAAATGCGTAGCACCAGCACATTGGAAAACTGATGTCCAATTTCTGTTGCAATTTTTTAAAATATTGCATGGCAGCCAAGTTCACAAATGTAAAATACTAATTATGATTTTTACCTTGTTTTAGGACAGTTGTTTTCCAAAGTGTGGCACTCTTATCACTGGTGGTATGGCAGGCTATTTAATGTCATGCCTGGGAAAACATTTTTATTTTGAAATATATTTATCTAAGTAAGAAGGTTAGTCAGTTAAAAATAATTAGTAATATTAATTAGTTAGTAATATTAAAATATTAATTTGTCATGCATTCATGGCAAAAATCATGAAAATGGTACCCAAACTGCCACCCTTTGGGGAAGAAGTTGGCTTTTCTATCTTGCTTTTCTCCCCCATTTAAGGGGACTCAAAGCAGCTGACAAACCTTCTGTTCTTCTCCCCACAACAGGCACCCTGTGAGATAGGTGGAGCTGTGAGAACTCAGAAGAGAGCTGTGACTAGCCCAAGGTCACCCAGATTGCTTCATGGAGGAGGGCAGAATAAACCTGGTATTCCCAGATAAAAACCCAGCTCCTTAACCACTAGACCAAATGGGAAACCCATCGTTTTTGGCCAACACTACGTTTCAATGACAGGTTGTGAGTCTGTAGTACCAGGAGCAGGAGGCCTTCTCTGAAGGACCCTTCCCACTGCATTGCCAGGGCTCCATACACAGCTCAGATTTAGTCCATCTTCAGTCCACTTTCAGAGTGAGAGAACATCTCAGCAAAGTGACCAGTCATTTCTTTTCACATTATCTATCCCAAAGGTGGATTTTCTGAGTTAGAAAATGTCAAAGGAAAATGGATTCTCAGTTTGCTGACGTGTTCTTTCACTCCGAAAGTGGACTGAAGATGGATTAAATCTGAGCTGTGAACATAACCCAGGTGCCTCTTGGTCCCCATCTCAGGGTGCTCGACAGAGCATTGGAGGTCACTCTCTCATCGGAGCACATTTTTACACCACTGCCATGGATACCTGGGCTAAACACGCATTTCTGCAAAGCCTGCCTGAGCACATTGCCCACCCAAAAGCCATCCCCATGGGCGTCCACCAAGGTAAATGGAGTCAGGGCTGTTGACTGCTTTAACAAGGTTCCCAGTGACACAGAAGATCCACAACAAACCCATCATCTGTCGGACGTGTTCCTTTCCCTCTTCCAGCCCTTGGCAGAAGTGTTTGCTTTGGGAAAGGCCTTCATTTCACTCTGCTTCTTCCTTAGCCTTGAAAACTATCTCCTAATGGACAATGACCTCTGTTTAAGGATCACTGATCTAACAGAACTGATGAACATCTTGTTGCTGGCAGTGTTGGTTAATAGGTGACAGGGGTGGCTGATATTTCACCGGATGAAGAGGATAACAAGAGATAGCACTCTGATAAGCAGTCTGATCACAGCGGTTCCTTTCCTTCCAGTGTTCGGAGCAAGACACACATTCTGTCCTGTCCAGAAGAGGGAAGGGTTAGCCGTGAGAGTGGAGGAAGCCAGCTGCCATTTAAATGCTATATATATCGGTATAAAATTTACTAAGTTATAGGTTTTCCAACACAATTTTTTAAAAAAGGAAAGGAGTAAGAGACTGTGATAGAAAATAGAAAGGAAAAACAAAACATATATACAGTTGGACCTCTGTATCCGTAGGGGATACGTTCCAGGTCCTGCTGCAGTTACAGGAAAAAACGGATATTTCAAATGCTGGGAAATGCACTCGTTTCCCCATAATTCCTGTGAAATCCTGTGTCCAGTCACCACAGAAAAGTGAAACCATAGTTACTGGACCAGCGGCTATGGAGGTCCAACTATAATGACTTCTGATCTTCCCCTAAGCAAGCATGAATAATGGCACAGTTATGTCTGGGCTACTGTTGGCAATTCCAACAAAGAAGGAGGAGGAGGAGGAGAGTTGGCTTTTCTACCCTGCTTTCCCCACTCATTTGGGGGGACTCAAAGCGGCTGACAAAGCTTCTGTTCTTCTCCCCACAACAGAACACCCTGTGAGGTAGGTGGGGCTGTGAAAGCTCAGAGGAGAGCTGTGACTAGCCCAAGGTCACCCAGCTGGCTTAATGGGGGAGGGTGGAATCGAACCCGGTATTCCCAGATAAGAGCCCAGCTCCCTAACCACTAGACCAAACTATAAGTGGGCCATTCCATATGATCGGATATACAAACACCACAGACCACTTCCCTGCGTTCCGGTATACAAACACAGCCAAGAAGACTAGGTAGTTACCCTGAGCGGCTGCCGCCAAGAGCTTCTTTGAAGGGCTCTCAGACATTATATGGCTCCTGGCACCGGGTTAAAACAAACCTCTTTACCCTGGCCTTTGATGTTTAACTTCCTTCACTTGCTCTCTTGCTAGGGAGGGAGGATTATGTTTTAAGTATGTCTGTATTTTATGCTTTATTTTTGATAGTTGTGGCTTGCCCTGAGACCTTCTGGTGAAGGGCAGGATATAAATTCATGGGTAGGTAAGTAGGTAGGTAGGTAGGTAGTTGGTAGGTCCAGAAATACAGGAATCAAAGTAGTCTGTGGCTGTGGTCACGCTTAAGGTTTAATCCAGCTTCAGTCCACTTTCAGAGTGAAAGAATATATCAGCAAAGCGACAAACCATTTTCTTTCCATGTTAAAGAACTCCGAGAATTCATCTTTGGGATGGATAATGTGGAAAGAAAATTACTGGTCACTTTGCTGATGTGATCTCTCACTGTAAAAGTGGACTGACACCGGATTAAACCTAAAGCGTGACCACAACGCTTGTCACTTTGCTGATGTATTCTCTCTCTCTGAAAGTGGACTGAAGCTGGATTAAACCTTCGGTGTGACCACAGCCGGAGAACAAAAACAGCACAACAGTGCTACGCCCTGGAGAAGCAACAAGGAGACCAAGAGTTCATAGCTGTGCATTTCCTATGTGGAATAGCAAGATGCCCACCTCTGGCAAGACGTTCCAAATGACTACAGTCTGGGCATTTCTCTTCTGGCGGCTGACGCACGCTTGCAGGAAAGGGCCAGCTGGGGAGGGGGAGGGAAGGGAGGAACGGCAGGCTGACATGCAGGAGAAAGTCATGAAACCAAAGGTCTGTTCGGTCCTGGAATGCAGGCAATGCCTCCCCTCTCCACGATCCTTTCACTGCGCACAAAATGAACATGGCGAGCCTCCCTGGGCGCCTGGCACTGTGAACTAGGGTGGTCCCGGAACAAAAGGGCTGTGCAATAAACTGGCACCGCCGTTTTGCATGATTGATGGGTCCAATTGACTTACTATTTAATGCCAGCCCCTACGACCTGTGGCTCTGTGCACGCCCTGGACTTGCTCTTTTCCCACAGTGCCGTACAATCGGAGAGCGGGCAAATCCTTCCTCCTCCCTCAGGGTGCAAATCATGGCAAGCTGATCTTTCTTTCCCACTGACGTTCACTGGAGAGCCAGCCAGTATATTAATTTAAGCAGAAGTGGGAGTTGTCAGATGTTAGTAAGAAAACTCTGCCAGGACATTTGCAAAGAGAAATGCCAAAATACTTCTTGGAACTCACCGAAGAACCGTGCTGGCCCCAAACCAGAGGGGAAGTGAACTCGGTTATGCCCAAGATCAACGTATTGGTCTTAAGTCTAAATCATCACAGTGGGACCTAAACCTTGTAGAAATCTACATGGGTACACCACTGTGTTCACACCTAAATTTTAATCCAGCTTCAGTCCACTTTCAGAGCAAGAGAACACACCAGGGAAGTGAGCAGTCAATTTTCCCCCCACATTGACCATGTTCCTACTTGACTATTTTAATCTGGATTGGACTATTTTAATCCGGATTCAGAACTGAGTGTGCTTCCTTGATGTTCCCATTTGCTTGATGATAACGCGGGCTCAATTCAAATACCATAGTTCCCATTCAATACACCCAAATTCCCAGCACGGAGAAACAGGATCCTTTCATGTCTGCCCCTTATCCAAACCCTGTAAGCCTGCCCTGCTCAGAATCAGCTGAGCGAAAGAACAGACAGGGTAAAGCGAACACTCTCCCTTTCAAATCAGGTGCTCCCTTCATTCGCTATGCTACCGGGAAGGCAGCAGCTTTGCACAGATTCAGCTGAGCAAAAGAACAGACAGGGCAAAGCGAACACTCTCCCTTTCAAATCAGGTGCTCCCTTCATTCGCTATGCTACTGGGAAGGCAGCAGCTTTGCACAGATTCAGCTGAGCGAAAGAAAAGACAGGACAAAGCGAACACTCTCCCTTTCAAATCAGGTGCTCCCTTCATTCACTATGTTACCGGGAAGGCAGCAGCTTTGCACAGATTCAGCTGAGTGAAAGAACAGACAGGGCAAAGCCTTTCAAACCAGTGATGGGGGAGAGGAGAACAGAGGTTCGTGATTCCCGCACAGGTTCAGAGAGAGAAGAGGAGATTCCCTTCCTTCTTTCTTATTCAAAGCAAATAAGAAGGGAATCCCCTCTTCTCTCTTTGAACATGTGCAGGAACCACGAACCTCTGTTCTCCTCTTCCCCTTCGCTGATTTGAAAGGGAGAGATGGCTTTGAAAGTGAGAGCTGCTCAGGATGGAGTGAGGCTAAAAAATGATTTCCTTTGCCAATTGCTGTAACGATGTAATGTATCTCTCATAGTTACAGTGGCACTCACAAAAAGGGGAAATCTATGCTCAAAGATCCAAAACTTTTTTTGGTCTCCAGGACTCTAGCATTGCATGGGCGGTAAGGACAGGGAGGGAGACCTTCCCAGATGTGAAATCCCACCCACTGGCACCAGGCATTGGCCAGAAGGGTGTGGGGGGACAGATCTCCCCAAATAGTCCAGGTAGGTTCCCATTGGGGGAAAAAAAGTGTGCTAGCTGCCAAAACAGGACCAAGAACATTTTTTTCCAAGGATTTTTTTCCTGCAGATTTTAGCAGTATAGTCCTCATAAAGTTTGGGAATAAAAATTTCAATGGGATTGCACGACTCTGAAAACGGATTGGATTCACATTTAACCATGTCATTATCCAACCCAAAGGTAGATTTTCTGAGTTAGATGGTGCTGAAAGAAATCAGCTTGTCACTTTGCTAATGTGTTCCTTCACTCTGAAGGTACAGTGAAGCTGGATCAAAACTTAGGCTGAACGCATCCAGAGAGAGCATCAGTGCAGACAGAATAAGCGCTATTCTTGACGTAGAAGGAAGAAGAAGAGTTGGCTTTTCTACCCGGCTTTTCTCTCCCATTTAAGGGGACTCAAAGCAACTGACAAATCTTCTGTTCTTCTCCCCACGACAGAACACTCTGTGAGGTAGGCGAGGCTGTGAGAGCTCAGAAGAGAGCTGTGACTAGCCCAAGGTCACCCAGCCGGCTTCGTGGAGGAGTGCAGAATGAAACCTGGTGATTCCCAGATAAGAGTCCGGCTCCCTAACCACTAGAACCTGTGTGGTCTGATGCTTCTCTATCAGTGGGGCCAAATCTCCGTCTTCAGCTTTGACTCAGAGCAGTGTTTGCTTCTTTAATCCCTCCAGCTCATTCTGGAATCATCCTTTGTTCGGACCACTTGCATTCACAGCGCTTCTCGGCTCCTGGAAGATTTACCAGATCAAATGTTAATGAGAGGACAACCAGGTTACCTTTTCTATTAAGTGGAAGTGTGGCCTGTTGCAAAGGATACTTGTTACATGCCCACTGGGCTATGCAGACCTGATCCGAAAAAGGCCCCAATCTCAAAGGGCAATGCCCTTCTGAAATCAACTGGCAGGACGAAGCAGAAGCCACCTGGCCGCCTGGCCAGGCTAAGCGCCTAATTGTTGCGAGCTGATTTCTCTCTGAGATTCTGCTGAAGCCAGGCTCTGCCCTAAAAACTTAATAATCCTCACACTCAGCACTTTGAGGATGTAGTACATTGTCAGCCTCTGTCAGGCAAACATTAATCACATTCATTCTCCCAATAGCTTTGGGAGATGCATTGAATAATATTGCCTTCCCTCTGTTAAAGGAGAAAGTGAACGCCGTTCGCTCCTGTAACAATGCCACCGCCTTCTCGGCTTTTGCAAATGCCAGCGCAAGGAGCCCAGAGGCCAGGGGTGATTTCGCACTTCCCATCCCGTCAGCTGGACAGGACAGGAGCGTGATGAACCGACGCTGACTGGCGCTCACAGTCGCAAGTGCTGGTCACTTACACCCGACGCCCAGCGCGACCGGTCACTCACCGATCTGAAAGTGGACTGAATCTGGATTAAACCTTAGGTGTGACCACAGCCAAAGTGACAAGCTGTTTTCTTTCAGTGTTAAATAACCGGGAAAATTCACCTTCAGGCTAGATAAGGGGGGGGGGGGAAACTACTGGCCACTTTGCTGATGTGTTCTCTTGCTCTGAAGGTGGACTGAAGCTGGATTAAACCTTAGGTGCGACCACAAACTTTGAAAGACAAGGGCCCCGATCACACCTATATGAGACAAGATGTCCTGTTTGTAATTCAAACTGAGGTTGTGCCAGTCCTGGTCACACCTAGATTGTCCTCAGGCTGTCCTTGCTTTGAGCTCCATCGCTCACACCTTTCTCCGCGATCAACCTGAGCCCCCTCCACGGAACTCTTGGCTCTCCACCCCATTTCCTGTGCCAAATCTATCTACTTTCTTATTGGATGCCGTTGTGTCACTCAAGGGAGGCAAGGGAGTGTGTTTGTGGTTCTTTTTGAAGGCTTCTCCCCCACCTCCACGCCTCACCCTTCCTGTTTTACATGCTTTTCTTCTCCGTGCAATTAATTTTTTAAAAAAAATAACAATAAATTTGGGTAAAAACACTAGATGGAGGAAACATGCACATAAACTGCGGAGAAGGGGAGGTGCCTCATGAACTCCATGCATGCAACCCTTCCCTGGACATTGGCCAAAAGGAAAAACTGGACCCCACCCACCCCAGCATTGTTCAGTATCCTTTAGCCCCCCCCCGCCCCCCCATCAAGGAATAGAAGATGTCCTGAGATGTCAGCAAAGTCCTCTGGAAAAGAAGATTCCGGTTAGAATGATCTGATGGGGGTAGGCCAACTTGGGAAATGAATTGAACAAAAATAATTGAGAAACGTGCGACCAGAAGATGACCTGAAGTCATCCTCAGCTAAAGGTGTGATCAGGGCCAAGGTCCCCGGGCTGAGCCCTTCGCCGATCACTTCCTTATCATTGCCAAGAAAAACTATTGCACGTCTTTATCCTTTCATATAAAAAAGAGCCCAGGTTTCCTGCACCTTTGATGGCTGTACGGAAGGGAAATCTCAGCAGGTGCTGCATACATTAGAAGCTACACCTTTTGAGATACCATTCTGTGCGCAGTTGTTGCAGAGGTGGGGGCCTCTGGCCTCTTTTTCATAAGAGACTCCCGGGTGTTTCCACATAGACTTCCTGGAAATGGGAAAAGGGAAAGCGTTTTTCTCAAATCCGTCTCTGGGAAGATCCGTCTGAAATAGGGACGGATCCAGATAAGGCCCCATGCTTCCACACACGCGTGGGAAGGCCGGATTCTGGAGAACGGATGGAGTGGGTGCTGTGCGGAGGCATCAGCACCCATTCCAAAATTCCTCCGGCTCACGCGCTGCCGACGCTGCCCGCACAGCTTTGGGACTGGAGCGGTGAGCTGCCAGTCACTGTGTTTCCGGCAGCGCCTGGTGCGCAGGGGCGGGGCTTCGGAAGCAGGCAGTCCTGCTTCCGCCCTTCCCAACATGGCGGCAAGGGAGACATCCGGTCCTTCTCCTGTCCATGTGTGGAAGCGTCCTCCCTTGATGTGGATTTTCCATGCTAGAACGGATTAAGACCTAATTTTTCAGGTCTTTCCGGGAACCGGTTTTAGCGGCGCCAAGACCACATTAGAGACGGATCTCGCGCCAGCCTGTGCGGAAGCGGCGTCCCCGAAGTGTTCCGGATCTGGCCTCCAATGCGGACGGTAAGTTCCAATGTGTTCTGTTTGTGTCTTTAATGTGTTTCTAAATGCGTTCTAACAACCTGTGTGGAAACACCCTCCTACCAGGCCATATTACCCACCTGAAATGCCCCACGGAGGCCCTTCAAAGTGCCACAAAAAGAATCCTGATAGTCGCTCTGTTTCTCTCCCACTCCCACAAGGAATTCTACCCTCTGGCATGTTTTATTAACTATTATTACGGCGTATTATTTATTTATAGAGAGCTGCACATAGGAGCCGATGCTTTACAGGCTTATAAAAAGCCTGCCTCGAGGAACTGAACGTTTGATTTAGAGGCGAAGCAAAGTGCAAGTCAGGTGGGGAAAGAGAAAAGGGGGAAACCCGAACTATCCGCATACCTGTCAATTTGGAAGCTACTTCTGAATGACTCGCTCTGTGTGTGTACCTGGATCCAAGTTCAGCCCTCACAGCACTGCAATTGGGGGCACAGAGTACTGAATCTTTCCTGTTTTTCTTTCTTTTTTAATTCGAATATAATGGATAAAAATGAAGAGGTGTGAGCAGTCGGACCTGAAGATGGACTGAAGAAGGTTGAAATAGAAGGGCTGTGGTCACACCAAAGGTCTCATCCAGCTTCAGTCCACCTTCAGGGTGAGAAGAACGCATAAGCAAAGTGACAAGCTGTTTTCTTTCCACATTATCTACTCCAAAGGTGAATTTTCTGGGTTAATAGTGACAGAAAGCAGCTTGTCACTTTGCTGATCCGCTTACTCTGAAAGTGGACTGAAGCTGGATTAAACCTTAAGTGTGACGGCAGCCAAGGAGTGTTCAAAGAGTTCAATGCCAGGCGTTCTGCGCAGGCGGGGGCCGCTGGCCAATCAGAGCCAGTGGTGCACGCAGATGCAGAGTGCTGCCAACCGGACCCCCCACCCCAGTCAGGACGACGGCAGCAAGGAGGTAAGGCCTTTGCATGCGTGCATCCCCTGGCAGGCCCTGGCCTTGGTTGGGGGTGGTCCCGGAGGGCGTCTGTGGGGCTCAGTCGCCTAGATCTAGGCAGAAGATCTGCCCCCGTGCGCTGGCAGATATGCTGCTCCATGTGGTATACAGGGCCCCCGCTGTCAGTGCATAGGAAAGGGGGCGTACATGATGTCTACCATCGCTTGCGCTCTGGTTCAATGTGCTGACAGCATGGGTCGGTCTACCACACGGAGCAGCACATTGCTGCCTGCCTGGTCTTGAAAAGGGTGGGGGGAGACCGAACCTGGGGTATCCCGCCAACTGTTGCAGTCCCAATTGGACTGCAGACACCGACAGGGTTCACACCACCACCAAATGGTGCCCAGAAGAGGAGTGGCCCCAGGATTGTGTGGGGCTTAGGCTGGCATTACGTAGTGCTTGCTACTGCGAATGCCAGTTAACATTGTGTCATACCCTGTTCAGCCTCCTCGGAGGAGGGAAGCCTGCCTGCAATGCGACCACAGGCTGAGGAGCAGCCACAGCAGGGCATTGCCGGCATGGAAGAGTTAAGGCCGAGTCCAGGTGAGCAGCCAGACAGCTCCGATGATGAGTCCACTAGCAGTGAGCCTAATCAAAGACTCTCTCATCACCTGCTTAGGCAGCAGAAGCAGGTGAGACGGAGATCAGAGCAATTAGCCCAGCTGCACCACAGGCATGGCTCTGACTCCTCTATTTAAGAACTAGCTCACTTTGCCTCAAGTTGCTGCTGACAACGTCTTAACAGCCTCTTGTTACCTGAGCTTGAAATCCTGGACTCCATGTGACCTGCTCACTCTTTGGACTGCCTGACCCTTGCTGACTTCTGGACTCCTAGACCCTGGACTGGAACTGACTTCGGGTACGCCTGGAACCTTTGGGGACTGAGTAGCTGCGCAAATGTTTGCCTGTTGCCTGACCGGCCTGCAATGTGACACATTGGGCCATGGTGCTCCTTTTCCATCCAGCGGGTGGGAAGGAAAGTGTGAAAATGCCCCTGGTCTTTGTCTTCTGCTTGAGGGTCCGGAAGCGATTGATGAGCTATTGTGTGAGATAGAATGCTGGACTAGATGGGCTGTGGCCTGATCCAGCAGAGCTCCTTTATTGTTATTATTAACAATAATATTTACCTCTAGAATGAAGCACCTCAGCAGCTATACCTATCTCTGCCACTTTGGCTTTAGATTAAAAACACAAAAATGAAAAGCTAGTCGGGCAAGTTTCCAAGTGTTCAGTCATTTCCCAGTGAAAACCGAAACATAGATTCCACCGGCTTGCCAAGAGGATCTAAGAACTGGTCGAGCAAGTTCTGGAGAAGATTTGTCTCTGTGCCTCCTTAGTTAGCATAGAGGTCATTTATTTTGGATGTTGTTTTCTTGGTATCTAGAGCTTAGAAGGCTCTGCCTGGCGCAGTTAAGAGCTATGCAGGAAATGGCACAGGAAGGTGGCCATTTTCTGACTGGCCCTTAATCACAACGTTTGTTGGGTTTATTGGAAGGCCACTTCCAGAGGTGGAGTCCCCTCCTGGCTGTGAAATGGAAAAGGTGCGAATGGTTGTTGGCACTGGATGTTTCAGGTAAGGAATAGGATGAGAAAGATTAGGGTTGGGGTGCATATGGTCCATGATTTCATGCACCACCCCTAGTAGATGTTAGGGTAACATCTGGTCAGGCAGGAAGCATTTCTGGGTTGTAAACATCTCCTGCAGGTGTACCAGATGTTACCTAATCATATACTATGGGCCCGAGTGCAAATTGGCCTCTTATCAGTGCCATATGCATGATGGGGCTGATCCAGGCCAGCCTACATCATTGACTTGAAGCTCACATGAGTTTCATAGCCGCACCACCACACCTTTGAGGGATAAGAACCAAAGTTCCTAGCCTTGAGGCCTCTGGGAGTCACATTTAGGTGGTGTGCTGCCGTGTGCTACTGAAATGCCTCTCTTGGTAGTTCTGGGCATGGGAGACATGCCTTCTACACACCTCCCACTGGATCAGAGCCACTGGTCTACTGGTAGACCCAGTTAAATCAGTCTCTACCAGTAATCCCGATCAGGGTCTCCCTGATCGGGATTATGCTCCACCTAAAGGAGGCAGAGCCATACCAGCAATGGGAGAGACCTCATAGATCCACGCTAACATGTGGATCTAGAGGCCCAGATGTTTACTACATGGGCACTTAATTTGAATTAGAGGCCCAAGATGCACTGGCTTATTAGATAGAACTGCAGTTTGCCAAGGAATATTTTAGATGATAGATAGATAGATAGATAGATAGATAGATAGATAGATAGATAGATAGATAAAGAGTTGGCTTTTCTTACCCCACTTTTCTCACCCATTTAAGGGGACTCAAAGCGGCTGACAAAGCTTTTCTATTCTCCCCCTCCCCCAAAAGAACACCCTATGAGGTAGGTGGGATTGTGAGAGCTCAGAAGAGAGCTGTGACTAGCCCAAGGTCACCCAGCTGGCTTCATGGGGGAGGGTGGAATCGGACCCAGTATTGCCAGGTAAGAGTCTGGCTCCCTAACCACTAGACCAAACTGGCTCACATAGATGACAGACGGACGGACAGATGGACTGATGGATATGGGAAGATTTTAGGAGAAATGTAGATATTATATAGCAAACAAAAATACAGTAAGTCTAATTTTTCTATATACTCTTCTATCAACTTTCTCTTGTAAGGAGAATGGTTTACAAGCTGAAGTTATGACTAAGAATGTCTACAAACCAGGCGGGCTGTTGAAGGCTGGTGTAGCCCATGCTAAGTAAGGATGACTCATTACTGACTCAGCGTAAGGCGGTTTTCTATATTTACATCCTACAAAAGCCCTCGGGAGAATGTGTAGATCTGTAAGTCCATAGGAGTATCTTTGTTACTATAAATACTCTTTCAGATCACCACGTTTCATACTGCCTTGGCTCCTTAGAAATGTCATGCTAGACAGTTTGAAAGCCCATATCGGATTTTCAGTTCAAGAATTTTACAGTCCCAATACATGAATAAATTATTATCAGCCAGTTCCTAATACAAGGCCCGACACTCCTTTTATTTATTTTATTTATTTAAGGATTTATATCCTGCCCTTCCCTGAAAGGTCCCAGGTCGGGTCACAACAATAAAAAACATAAAAATAATTCTTAAATCTTTAAAATATATCCCTCCCTGCCTCCCTCCCATCTTCCTTGGCAGGACTACTGATCCTCAAAGACACCAACAAGCCATCCAATTATGGACCAATAACCTACCTTAGCTCTACGTGGAAACTTCTATTAGGTACGATAACAACCGGACTGAATTGGCATGTGTGTCATGCAAGAGAACAACTCAGAAAGGGATTAGAAACAATACCAGCCCCAAACACCAGCTATTAGTCAGAGCAGGCACATTGGACTCAAGGTACAGAAAGGCCAACCTGAGCTCAGCATTGGTTGACTACCAACCGGAATGTCTATGACTCAATGGGACACTCATGGGTCTTTGAATGGCTCATCAAGGGCCAAGGGTGGGTTCACACTTACCAGCCTAGTATGATACATACCAATGCCATGCTAGGTTGGTAAAGACTTAGAACGGTGAAGGTCATGCTCATGTCAAGTGCTGGAAAAGCCCCATATTGGGTCAGCAGAACTCAGTGTCAATGGGCAGTAGAGGGCGGGGCAGGCCAGACTGCCCTGACAACATCTGAGGCAACATCTGGCACACATTCAGATGCCGCCATGGCGACCTGGGTGCTGTGCTGCCATGCCTATTCACCATGCTGCCCCTGGAAGAAGGTATGGATGCAGCATCCAGGTACGTGCTAACCATTCCTGGTAAGTGTGTGGACTGCTTTTTAGCAATCCACTGCTGGATGGCTCCGGCAGAGCCCACAGCCAACTTCTGGTGAGTTACCATAGCTCCTCAGTGTGGGTGGGCTTCAGAACTCACCAGAAGGAAAGTGTGAACAGGCCAATCACAGAAGCGAGGAGGCTGAACTTCAGGCTTCGGATGCAGCAGCACGGGCTAGTAAATGGGAGGACCATTCACACTTCTGGCCTGTAATGGACACTTTGAGGAAGCTTTCCTCCTGACAAGTGTGAAGAAGCCCCTAATCCAAATCCAGAACGGAATAAGGATGTGCACGAATGTTTATTCTGCATTCGAATTTGAATCGAACAGAATATCCAAACATCCAATTCAATTCGAATGTTTAGAATCAGAATGCAACAAATTCCAATTTGAATCGAATACATTCGAATCTATTCGTTCGAATGTTAGATTCGATTCTGAAGATTCAACATTTGTACGTGCTATACGTATCTGTACACATTTCGTATGCATCCCGTTTTATCCCGCAGGGATCCCATTTTCGTCCCGTATTATAAGCACAGATGCGTATACAGATATGGATAATATTTGTGCAGATACGTATGGAATACACACGTAGTTGTGCATTCGAATAGTTCGAACAAATGTTTCAGAAAACAACTGAAATCTGTTCAAATGTCTACATTCAAACGTGAAGATGTTCGATTCGAGTTTGAACGTCCACATTGGAACGAATTTGATCGGATTACAAATGTTTAGAATATTCATGCGCATCCCTGTCTTGGTGTCAATTATCCCTGTGACTTGCTGAGCATCAGGCCTGTAGTAGTCAGAATCTGGGTCATCAAAGGGGAATCTAGGCTGGTTTTTTTTGTGAATGAATTGCTCCCCAGAGAACTGCACACCTAGCAGAGATGAAAGCGCCTGTCCTGCCTTTGAACGAGGGTTGGCCAAGTGACCTACATTCCAGACAATAGCCGACTAGCAGTGCTCAGTGCATGTGTATCAGGCTATGCTAACAAGCACTGGAGAAGAAAATGGTTATTCTGACCTGAATATTTTGTGCCGGAACTTCCGGCTTGTTTCTCCAAAACTGGCTCCCTTCCTTCCTTTCCATTCGGTCCCTGCCCAAGCCCATGATCTCACATCTCCCTCCCTTCCTATTTTTTTTTCCCAGCCCCATCATCTCTACCCTACATCACCAGTTTTTGGTTCCTATATCTGCAGCAGGAGAGGAGTGGCCAGTTGTGCGCTCGCTGTGGGCTCCTCGCTGTTGTAAACCAATCTTCTCATCTACGGATTGCCAGCCTTGCTCCGCAATGGACATAAGAGGCAGAGGAGATCATTTGTTCCCAGTCCACTCGCTCCGGGTACCTGAGCCAGTTTGGTCTTGTGGCTAGGGTGCTGGACTCATATCTCGTAGTCACGGGGTTTGATTCCGCACTCCTCCATGAAGCCAGCTGGGTGACCTTGGGCGAGTCACAGCTCTCTTCTGAGCTCTCACAGCCCCACCCGCCTCACAGGGTGACTGTTGTGGGCAGATGAACAGAAGCTTTGTCAGCCGCTTTGAGTCCCCTTAAATGGGTGAGAAGTGTGGGGTAGGAAAGCCAACTGTTCTTTTTCCTCCTCCTCCTCCACAAAGGCAGCTGGATGACCTTGGGTGAGTCACAGCTCTCTTCTGAGCTCTCACAGCCCCGCCCACCATACAGGGTGACTGTTGTGGGGAGAAGAACAGAAGGTTTGTCAGCCGCTTTGAGTCCCCTTAAATGGGTGAGAAAAGTGGGGTAGAAAAGCCAACTCTTCTTTTTCCTCCTCCTCCTCCACAAAGGCAGCTGGATGACCTTGGGCGAGGCACAGCTCTCTTCTGAGCTCTCACAGCCCCGCCCACCATACAGGGTGACTGTTGTGGGGAGAAGAACAGAAGGTTTGTCAGCTGCTTTGAGTCCCCTTAAATGGGTGAGAAAAGTGGGGTAGAAAAGCCAACTCTTCTTCTTCTTCTTCTTCCACCAGGAAATGTTGTTATTGGTGCCACTGCCGCTGTTGTTAAGGTTCCTATGAACTCCACCAGTGGAACTGTTACTGCCACAGTTCATCCTGGGGATCTCTGGTGGGGAGGTCTTGGGCCCACTATCTTCCATGCCACCATGTGGAAGGGAGATCTACTGCACCTGCACTGGAAGAAGCCCTAGAGCCATCTGCATGTCAAGCAACCCATTTTGCCCCAGTGGTGGAGGCCTGTGTAGTAGCTACCTGGGCCTCTTTTGGCCAGGTGCACTTCTGGGTGCCCAGCAGAATGGCACTGGACACACAGGCCACCTGCCCATGAGCTGCTGGTCCAGTATACCAGCCTGGAATGTGGCATGCACTGCTTAGGAGCAGGCCCTGCTTGGAACCGCTTATGGCACCATCTTCTGCCGTAGCCCACTCAGATGTCTCAGGTGATGCAGATGGAGCGTTCCACTGTGAGGCCTGGCCTCTCACTAGACCAGTCCATAGCGCAGACAGGGCATCCTAGAGGTCCTGCTGGATCAGGCCACCAAGTGCCTGGAGGCTCAATGGCTTCTCTGTGGCCTTTCCTGAATGTTCCACAGTGAGGCTTTTGGAATTAGAGGCTGCTGTTGACAACCGCCAACTTCTGCCAGCTGCTGGGACTGCAGATCCTAGGAGCCACATCTGGAAGGGGAGCTGGGCAGCTCTTCAGCGTCGCATAGCTAAGTCAGACTAGCCATTCTGGAAACTACTGCCTACCGCGGACAGATGTATCAACGGCTACTAGAATGGGTGCCCAGGTACTGTCTCCAGGTTGGAGAGTCAGGCAGGTAGGATGCCTCTAAGGGCTATTTGCAGGCAATCAAGAACAAATGAAAGTTTTAGCTTTGTCTTCTTCTTGAGATTCCCAGAAGCTATTGATGGTCCACTATGTCTGATAGGATGCTTGGACCAGATAGGCTGTGGGCTGATCTAACTGGACTTCTCTTAATTCGTGGAGGACAGATGTATCAATGGCTGCTAGAATGGATGCTTTGCTACTTCCTCCAGGTTGGAGAGACAGGCAGGCTGCTTCCAAAGGCCATTTGCAGGAATCTGAGAACAGTTGAATGTTTTGCTTTTCTCCTTGTCTTGAGAATCCCAGAAGCAATTGGTGGTCTACTGAGTCTGACAGGATGCTGGACCAGGGGGGTTATGACCCAGTCTAGCAGAGCTTCTCTTAGGTTCTTTTGTTCAACCTCTTTTGATGTTCTGTTAAATATTGTGAATCCTCCGGAGATTTTCAGGCGAAAGGTGGGCTATGAATGCTGTGCAACATATAAATAAAACAGCAGGAAGCCAGGGCACTTGAGAGGGGCATAGGAGGGAGAAAGGGTACAGCTTAACAAGTCATCTCTTGCAACAGACTTTTTGCAGCGCTCTGTCTGGGCACTGTTGGCCCTGTGCAGCTGGTCCATCCAGTAGCAAAGCAACTTCAAAGAGAGGCTGCACGCTGAGGTTACAGAACATCAAGAGGAGCAAGAGTCCCACCTACGGATTGAACCAGAAAAGGGTTTTTCACACTCCAGATGTGTTAATTGGCGTAGGAATTCCAAGATGTCATGCATTACCCAGACGTGAAGGAGCTGGCTACGTGTGAATGGCCTCCATTAATCACTGCAATTATCGCTTCTGGGGATTTCCTTTCTTGTTGCTTGCATGGTCCTCCACAGCTTCATCCTTCTGAAGAGTTGAACTCTATTCCCCTGAGGCTTAAGGCATAGATTTGAGTAGCCTGTGACCCACCCTGTGACCTCTTGGACTACTGTAACAATTTTTGCTCAAGCTAGTTGAATAGCAGAGTGAAAACGGACATCTGGGGGCATTCCTGGTCTAATGCTAAACTGGCACCAATAGAAACCTCATACCTGCATTCACTGGCATTCCACAGCTGCAAGGATGTCTCCTTGTCTCTGTGACAGGACAGAGCCCTCCTGGCTTCCTCAAGAACACAAGAACCTAAGAGGAGCCCTGCTGGATCAGGCCACAGCCCATCTAGTCCAGCATCCTGTCTCATATAGTGACCCACCAGTTGCTTCTGGGCATCTCAAGCAGAAATCAGAGGCAAAAAAACCTTCACCTGCTCTCCAGTCCCTGCAAATGGCCTGAGAGGCATCCTGTCTGTCTCTCCAGCCTGGAGGAATTTCCTAGGCATCCATTCTAGTAGCTGTTGATACACCTGTCCTCCACGAATTTGTCTTCTCAGCTGCCTGGATGAAGCTAGAAAATATGAGGCAGTATAAGGATATATTGATGACTTCAAGTTACACAGCTAGAGATGATTGCTAAGAAGAGAATGGACTTCACGTAGAACCAGCCTGTGGGATCCTGGAACATGGAATATCTCAGGTGCTGATTATTTATTTTATTTATTTAATAAATTTATATCCCGCCCTTCACCAAATGGTCCCAGAGTGGCTTACAATAAGAATAAAACACATATTTTAAAAATTAAAAATATCACCCTCCCTCCCTCCTACATCCACACACACCCCAGCATCCTGAAGAAGCTATTTAGATGGCAAAAGCCTGGTTGAAAAGATCTGTTTCCACCAGGCGCTGAAAAGTATACAATGTAGGCACCTGGCGAACGTCAAGATGAAGGTTGTTCCAGAGTCTAGGGGCCACAACAGAAAAGTCCCTATGCCTCGTACCTCTGCAAAAGATAGAACCACATGAAGGCCCTCTCCTTGAGATCTCAGCGTATGGGCAGATATCTGTGGGAGAAGGTGCTCCTTCAGATATTATCAGGCATAAGCCCAAGAATTTTGGGCACATGAGACTTTTGCAGGAGTTGAACCTATTGGGACACCTAAAATTTATTTATTATTTACATTTCTATCCCGCCCCATAACCAAAGGTCTCTGGGTGGATAACAACCGTTAAAACAACAGATTAAAAACAGAATATACGTTAAAAGCCCTTTAAAAATCCAACAAATCTTTAAAAAAGCAACCAAGCAAGCAGTTACAGCTGCGTCCGGGTTTCTCTTTCAGTCGCTTTGATGAATTCCTGGTTCACCGGCTGCTCTCAATCCTGAAAGGCTTGTGGTTTCCAGTTATGACTGCACCAAAACTTTTGAAAGTGGCCAAAGAACAAAGTCAATTTCTTCAGCTATGGAAGAAAAATAGAGGGGGAGGGGGCTTGTAAGACAGTGCCATTGGATAATATTAGGTCCAAGAAAATTATACAATCTTCCACCCTCGAGATGGTTTAGAGTCCAGCTTGCGTGCCCTTCTGGCCCTGTTTGTACTCACTGGAATGGTATAAAAATATAATTCCAGGAAGGTGAAGATCAGACACAGGGGGAGCTATTTGCATTTTTGTTGCTGGTGCCCTCCTGAATCAGGCCACCACCTGGCCCAGCCCAGGCAGGACGGATCACCATGGCAACAGCAGCTGTGACAACATCCGATGCATGTCCGGACATTGCTCTGGTGATTGGGACGTTCCACACGGGTGCTCAGCTACAGCAGCATCACTAGCTGCTCCCAGTCAAGGTGTGGACTAGATTTGACTTGTCAACAGCTAGCAAAGGTTGGGGCAGCTTAAGGTGAGCTCTGTGATGCTCCAGGACACCGGTGGCAGCATGGCATGTGGACACACTTCCCAGTGAGTGACCGGAAGAGGTCCTGAAAGGTATGTGCAGACAAGCCCATTGAGTTTGATGGCACTTAAAATGAGCTCTGGTATCTAAGGGGTTGTGACGGTCAGTCTTGGGAAACAGAACACATGCAGACGGTCCCTTGGTCATCTTGGGCATTGTCACACTTCCCTTCCCATCAGCTGGACGGGGAAGGAGCACAATTAACCACTGTTGACTAGCGCTCACACTTGGAGCGCTAGTCAACTTTGGCTGTTCTCTCCCCCTGCGATTGAAATTTACCTTTTTCGATCTGGGGCCTGGTCCTTCTCTGGGCATCACCATTTTGGCTGGGTGCGTCACTGCTGTTGCCCTGACGATGCTGATGCTCTGTGTACCCACAGCCACGTCTATGGTCATCCTGGGGCCGCATCCCCATTACAACCTTATTTCGATTTCAAACCGTTTTCAATCCTGGCAGACCCCACGTCAGTTTGGCTTAACACGCTTTCCGCATGTTAAATTGCCCCAAAGCATTGTAAATGTTAATTCTAATTTCAACAGGTCTCACTCCGGTTCATGTGCTTGAAATGTTTTACATTTTTTCCTGTAGGGACCGTAGGGTGTTAAGGGATGAGAATCCATGTTTAGGGTTTCCCTCCCCCAATACCTTGCTTCCAAAGATAGTGATTTCATTGAAAAAATCCACCCCTCTAAACAGCCACTATAAAAATCCACTCCTTAAAGCAATGGCTACACTGTAGCGATCTAGCCACTTCACACCTTATAACAATGTTGCAAATGTGTGCAATTCTGAAAGTTCTGACCTTTAGAAAGGGAAAGGAAAGGAAAGCAGCTGGTTCTGTTTTAAAGGCTGTGGCTGTAAAGGGGGCTTGAGTTGCTGCTGCTGCTGCTGCTGCTGTGTGCCCTGGGAAATGGGAAGAGGAGGGGAAAGAATCACTGGCTGCCCGTGCTTTTTTTCATCCATCCAGGCAAGTGGCAGCCACCCAGCCACCGAGCTAGGCTCCATGAAGGGGTCCCTTATGGGTGGCGTGTCCATGCCAGGAGGAAGAGGGCAGGGCAGCCTTGAAAAGCGGCTTTTAAAAAGTAGCCACTTGAGTCCCCCCTTGAGTCACGTACGCCACGTACGATCCTCAGAATCCAGATTGAACCTGATTAAGCTCAAAGTAATGGGAACAGGCAAATTCGTGTTTGCATCCGGTTCTATTATTTCGGTTTAAGGAAATTGGATTAAGCTTATAATGGGGATGCACCCTGGGTGTCAGCGTTCTTGCTCCATGCCTCAGATGACCCCGAGCATCGGAAGAGGTGAGGATGGTTGCACTGCTGGACACTTGAGGTAGGTTCTGGTAAACGTTGGTTAATCTGTGGAGCACGATTTCCTGCTCAACAAGTAGTGAACTTCTGTGGAGGGCAGGCATGTTTGGAGAATCAAACACACCGATAGGAGATGGTGGGCTCTTAACTTGCAGTGTAAACAAGAACGTCTCATTTTCATTGACCGCAAACTGAACATGAGTCAGCTGTGTGGTGCGGAAGCAGAAGAAACAACATTGAGCTGCTCAATGGAAGCACAGTCTCTGGATCACAGGAAGTAATAAATCTACTCTGTTTGGTGTGGCATCCAATTTTAGACACTTTGCTACCAGAATCAGGATTCATTCAATGCAGCTGAATCTTGGAAGAATAAATTCTGGTTCTTATGTTCTTCTTGGACCACTTCATGGAAGTCAGGGATGCCAGTGACTGTATGCCCAGCTGGTAGTAGGTGAAGACTTGACTCTGAAGGAAGAAGAAGAGTTGGCATTTCTACCTCACTTTTCCCACCCATATCAGGGGACCCAAAGCAGCTGACAAAGCTTCCTATTCTTCTCTCCACAACAGAACACCCTGTGAGGTAGGTGGGGCTGTGAGAGCTCAGAAGAGAGCTGTGACTAGCCCAAGGTCATCCAACTGGCCTCATGGAGGAAGAAGAGTTGGCTTTTCTACCCTGCTTTTCTCGCCCATTTCAGGGGACTCAAAGCGGCTGACAAAGCTTTCTATTCTTCTCCCCGCAACAGACACCCTGTGAGGTAGGTGGGGCTGTGAGAGCTCAGAAGAGAGCTGTGACTAGCCCAAGGTCATCCAACTGGCCCCATGGAGGAAGAAGAGTTGGCCTTTCTACCCTGTTTTTCTCACCCATTTCAGGGGACTCAAAGCGGCTGACAAAGCTTTCTATTCTTCTCCCTGCAACAGACACCCTGTGAGGTAGGTGGGGCTATGAGAGCTCAGAAGAGAGCTGTGACTAGCCCAAGGTCACCCAGCTGGCTTCATGGAGGAGGGTGGAATCGAACCCGGTATTCCCAGATAAGTGTCCAGCTCCCTAACCACTAGACCAAACTGAATGGCAACAATTGAAGCTTGATGTTCAATTACTGCTGCCTTTTGTACATGTTCTTGGCATCACCATGGCAGGGCAGGGGCTTTTCCTTTTCCTTGCCAGTTTCTACCAGCTGGCTCCACCTGACTTCGGAACATTTTTCTGTTGAATTTCCTGTTCCAATAGAGGCCTATTTTGCCTCCCAAGGTGGCTTTTCTCTCTGGCAGGCTCTTCAGGAGGAGTGGCCCCTGTGGATATTCTCTGGCGCTCCATCTCTTTGTCTGCTAACAACAGGGCACAGCCTTTCACCTTGCTGTACTGTATCAGAAGTGAGAAGTTGTCAGCGGCCAGGATGTTCTGACAGGTTCTGTAGAGCATGGTTGGCCTCTTGCAATGTAACACTTTCTGCTGGTGACAGTTGGAACTAGTTGATCTCAGATGCTCCATTTTGCTCCACTTTTCTCACCCATTTAAGGGGACTCAAAGCGGCTCACAAAGCTTTCTGTTCTTCTCCCCACAACAGGCACCCTGTGAAGTGGATGGGGCTGTGAGAGCTCACAGGGGAGCTGTGACTAGCCCAAGGTCACCCAGCTGGCTTCATGGGGGAGTGCAGAATCAAACCCAGTATTCCCAGATAAGAGTCTGGCACTCTAACCACTAGACCAAACTGTCATAGCCACAGCATTGAATCAGCAGAGCTAATCATATTCATTTGTCTGCTGTTGTTCACCGGAGGCCTATTCGCACAAGGGGGTTTGGAACAGGCGGAGGCCATGCGGGGACAGAGCATTCACTCCTCTGGGCCAGCGGTTCCATTTGGAACCACCTCAGCCTGTCCCAGAGCGCCCTACACCCATGCCAGTTTCAGGTCACAAAGAAGTGCTCTGAAACCGTCCGGGCACGTTCGGTGCGTCCCGGCATGTTCCCAGCTGTACTGGAGGGAAAGCGTGTGCCGGAGCCAGAGGTGGGGAGCCCTTGCACCTCCCTTCCCTGGGTTTGTGCGCACTGCAGGGCCCCTGCAGCTAGCAGGAATGCCCCCCCCCCGCCCCAGAGCCATGCACGTACACCCACTCCTTACCTGGTGGTCACTGGGTCACTACTGTTGTTATTGGGCCACCCACGCTTTGTGCCCGGATGCGGGGCAGTCCCTGATTGGCCAGGCTTCAACTGGCCATCAACTTTCTGGCCAAGGTCAAATGGCTTATTTCAATATTGCCATCCATCAGAAATCAAAATGAGTGACCGGACCCTTACAGAGCGACTTCACTTCAAATTATTTCTACTCAAACCGTTTCTAAAAGTGGCAGGAAAAAGATTGCTTTATCAGCAGTCTTTTCTCTTTCCACTTATGGCGAGACTTTTACAAAGACCAGAGCTGGGAGAAATTATTATTTTTTTCCCCTATAACCTTTTGAAGACAATTATCCCTGTCATCACCTATCATCTATCATTATTATCATTATATAGAGAGTGTAGATTTTATGATTGGCTTGGTACTCTGACAGTCGGGCCTCTCCCAAGGATCTGGGATAATCAGGGATAGCAGCACAGAATGCGTGATGGTCCAGCAGACGATGGGTAGAGACTTTATTTAAGCTCAGTGTGTAAAGATTTTGCCCCAGATCATATTTGCAACTTCACCAAGGGTGTGTTCCCATACAAGTTTAAATCCAAATCAAATCCAAATTCAGGATTGGGAGATCCCATTTAATTTTTTATTCCAGGACTTTCTGAGGACTAGGGGCATGCACGAATGAGGGGTTTTTTTGGCATTTGAATTTGAGTTGAATTGAATATGCGGCCCAAAGCAAGGACGGCCTGAGGACAACCTATAATGATCTAGGTGTGAATAGAAGTGGCATGACCTCAGTTCGAATTATGAATAGGATGTCCTATCTCATCTAGGTGTGACCAGGACCATTGTTATACCATACCAGGCCTGCAAGTGACCAAATAGATGCACCCATCCATTATTCTTGGCAGATCCAAAAGTGTTTTGCTATTACCCACTTGGAGTTATATCCCAGGGATCAAACCTTTGAGCCTCTGTTTTCCAAGCGGTTGTTCCATCGCTGAACTAGAGCTGTTCCCAGAGCATTGTACATTCTACTGAAGCAACTTCACAGTACGTTGAATGAATCAAGGCTCCATCAAAAGCAGCACCTTTCACTCATTATACTCGTGACACTGAAGGGTTTTCGATGTTTTGCTCCTGGCCACAGAATGAGGCAGGTATGGCTCTAGGTATGGGATACAATAGTTTGCGTCCATCTCGTAGGTTCGCGATGCAAATAGCTGAATGGGCAATCTCTTTGCAACTGGAAAAAATAAGCGTGCGTTGCTTCCTTAATGCATCAGCTGTTTACCTAAGCTTTCAGCTGGGATGAAGCAAACGCTCACCTCCTCTAGTCTAGGTACAGCTGATCAAAAGACAAAGGGCAGATCCTTCCTCAGCAGAAGATGTGGCTGGACAGAGAAAGGCATCTTTTCTTTTCTTCCTTTTAAGATCAGACACGGAAATTCTGCATGCAGGGACACATGCTGTTTTTGCATGGCGTTCTAACATTCCCTTTCACCACTTATATCATGAATTTCAGAAGGGCAGATAATGCCCTCGCTTCTCATTAGAGCTGGTCAAAATCATTCCCAGCTTTAAAAATAGAGTGAAAGAGAGTCCCCCCCCCCTCCAAATAATGCTTTGGTTGAGGAAATGGTCATTTTCCTCTGTCCTGTTTCATGGACTTGTGCGTAGAGATCTGCACGAATGTTTTCTTGACATTCTATTTGAACCAAATACCTGAAAATCCATTCTGATTCGAATCTTTTAAATTAGAATGTAACAAGATTCAATTCGAATTTGTCAAATTCAAATCTATTCGTTCAAATTTCTTTTTCATATCCATTTTTTACTAATTTTCACAAAGCATTTTATTCACATTTCAATATACTTTAATACATTCCATTATAACAATGCTTTAGTATTATCCGTGTGACTTCCTCCGTTCTTCATACTCTTCTGCTTATATTCTTTTAACCCTTTGTTCCCCTTATATACCTTTTACTTTTTAGTTTAAAAAATCACTCAGAACCTTCCGTCATGACCTCCAGTTCCTGAAGATATTTGTTCTAATTTTTAATTAGAATCTGCACGTATGAATGTCGACAGCATTCGTATGTGCCTGTACATTTTCCAATGTCTCTATTTTATGCATTTTTTATTTTTATGAGCTTCTCAAAAGAACTTAAAGTGTGCAATATTAAGAATCCAAAATTCTACAGTTCTTGATCTTTTGATATATTTGTTGACTGCCCATCTCTTCCTTGATGTGCAGAGTCAGAACTGCCTTTTTTTTTTTAATTACCTCCGAAGAGCACCGAAATGGGCCTGGTGATGCCATCATAGCCTCCTGTTCCATTCTGCCGTTCTCCCTTACCTTTGGGGAGGCCACGGCTGCATCCCCAGGCCTATTTCAGTGTTCTTTGGAGGCCAAAAAAATGTGACCTGGTGGGAGCTGCTCATGCAGACCTGGAAGTACTTAGGAGAAAAGTGTGCAGCAGCAGCATGACAAAAGGTAAGCAGGGCAACTGGAGGCCCAGGGGTGGGGGGTGGGAGGCCCAGCGGGCATCTGGGCTTCACCAAAGCTTCAACTGAAACTTCGATGAATACCAGATAATTTGATTTGCGGGTGAACTGATTTGATTGAGCCATGAACTGTGGTAATCGCAAAGGCTGCACAGGTTTTCCCCTGGCTTCAACCTTCCATTTCTCAAGCCTCAGAGAAAATAGGTGCGGCTGCTTTCCTGTCCCATGGGCTTGTGGTGTACACTTAGCAACACCAGTGGCGGGGCTCTTTCCACTGGGCATAATGGCGTCGGCAACCACACGACCTCCGTCTTCTCTTCCTGCCTGCCACAGGATGTGACATCAGAAGGACTTCTGACCTGCTCAGCTGATGTGGCTCGACCTATCCCATTCCTGGATTGTGGCTTTACATCATTTCCTCCCCGCCTCCACTCACTGCTGTATTTAAGCCTGGGGACATTAAACTCTTGGTGTTTCTGCCTACACCCTGCCTGATGTCTGGTCCTTTAACATCTCCCAGCTGATCGTCCACCATTACACATGTGGTGGACTGAGAAGTTCAGGGGTCACAGACTGACCATCGTAGTGGCTCTTTAGAGTTGCTACCCCAGCATCGGCAGCATGACGCTTGCCCCTTTCAGCAGCCTTACAGCTTGCGCCCATCAAGCAACAGTCTGGATATCGGCTGCATAACTAGCATGCGGCCTTTACAGTGAACGTCAGAATTCTGAATAGCACAAAGATTTGTGCACATCCCTACTCGTGCAAGTCAAATATTCATGCGCATCCTTGGTCTGGTGTGCTCCGATCCATAGGGCCACAAAGAGTCACACACGACTGAATAACTAAAGGCATTCTTATCCGTGTTTTTAATGTTCATTTTTGTAAATTGCCTTGAGATCTGTACAGGAGGAAGTATGGAAATGTTTTAAACAAAGAAAATATCTTCAGTGTGGTCAGGTCTTTTCTGTGGTGGCACCTATCTTGGGGAACCCTCTGATATTTATGAGGCATCCACAACAGCTGCACAGCTTTTAAGCACCTACAGAACACTTATCATCCACCCAATCTCTGGGTGAATAGTTGATTGTGTTTCCTGACCCATGTTTTTAATCTCTATTTCTGTGAAACTGCTTCAGGATTCTTTGATGGAAAGTGAGTATAAATATTTTAAATCACTCACTCACTCACTCACTCAGCCAACCAACCAACCAACCAACCAACCAACCAACCAACCAACCAACCAACCAACCAACCAACCAACCAACCAACCAACCAACCAACCAACCAACCAACCAACCAACCAACCAACCAACCAACCAACCAACCAAAGAGCAGTTCTGGTTGCAGGACAAATCCACTGTTAGGAACACTGAAAAGTTAAAACAGAAAATACACAGAAAAAGGGAACTGGGGAAGGAGTTCAGGGAAAACGTTGACCAAGTTTGTTTTATTATTTACATAATAAACAGGGGAGAAAACCCTGATACTCCAAAAGACATACAGGAAACTAGTCTTTTTCCTAGACAGCTTCACAGTGCTTTTCTTGGAAAAGACGACTCAGTCTTTCTCTTGTCCTTCTTTTTCAGGGAATTACCCTACCGTTGGAAGGAAAAGAGCAAAAAACCCAAGTGATGTTGCTTGGAATCTTAGGGGCTTTCTTGCAAATGATTCATTGTTTCCATTTCGTGACATGATATTGTTTCCTTTTTTTCCTGTCCGTGAGTTTATCAGCGATTATAGCCTAGTAAAATCATAGTAATATGAAGAAGAGAACACACCCATAATATTCCCCAGTGTGTTAGAAACTGACATTTATCAGGTACCGGAGAAATTTGGCTTCTCACTAATTTGCAGGATGTACTATATCTTTCCTCTTATTATTTGCATGAACATCTCAAAATTGCCACTTTTAAAATGTCATGTTAAAAAGCCATGTCGCTGGGAATTTAACCATGTAACCCATCAACGTGAATTAAATGAGTGCTTAAAATAGCTGAATAAAGATTAACATCCCTGTTGTCCAGTTCTGGGGATTTTTTTCTTTTAAAATTGAAGGTTGAGAAGGAAGGAAGGGCAGTAATTTTTGAAAAAGTCTTCATCATCCAGCTCTACCTCCTACAGCGTCAAAATGCTTGCATTGTGTGGTTTGGTAAGAGTGTTTCAAGGAATTGCATTGTGTATTTATGGTGAAAAAGAAAAAAAGGGGGGGGGTCAATACTGGGCTTTTCCTGGGCAGTTTCTGGCAATTATTATGCGGTTTTCATCTTCTGATGGACACCCAGTCAGACTGGAAGGTAACAGCTGCATAGTCCAATTGGACCAGATGTGTTCTGGATTGCACCTCCATGCAGTACATACCCAGGTAATGTGGGCATTGAGCCTGGTCTGTTTCTGGGCAGGGAAACTGGGCCTGAGAGCTTCTGAGAGAGAGACCTTTGGATGACCATCTGGTCACACCATGACCCCATATCGACCTTAAGGCCCACGTCTTAAGATCTGGAGGGGAGGCCCTCCTGGTTATCCCACCGCCTTCAGCAGCTAGGCGGGCAGGCACCTGGGAGAGGGCCTTTTCGGTAGTGGCCCCCAGGCTGTGGAATGGTCTCCCCCTGGAGGTGCGTCAGGCCCCTTCTCTGTTTATGTTCAGGAAGGCGGTGCAGACGTACCTCTTCACTCAGGCCTTTGGTTAAATGCTCCCTCCACTTCCGCCATTGCAGACTCTACTGTTTTTTAAACTGCTTTTGTATCATTTTTTAAAATTATTATTATTATGCTGGATTTTTAAACTTTGTACTGGTTTTAGTATTGTTTTATACAGTTTTGATATGTGTTTTTAAACATTGTGAGCTTCCCAGAGACCCTTGGGTATGGGGCAGGGTATAAATATAAATAAATAAATAAATAAATAACGGGACCAAATCACTTGATTGGGTCAGGAGATCTCTCTCTGGCATTGCGTTGCCTAGGAATAGGAATGTGCAGAAATAGATTCTTTGGCATGTGATTCCTAATGAACTGAATGTTAGAGCATGTGTATTTGTTTGAATAGATCCCCTTTGAACGTGGTAGGATTCTATTCGATACGAATCTTTGATACGAATATTTATCAACGTTACCTTGAAGCTTAGCTGGCATGTCCAGGCAGAGGCCATTCACACCTCTTCTGGTGCTCCGAGCACGTCAGAGGTGCCATGCAAGCGCACTGGCACCCCGGAGTATCATAGACGCGACTGCATGTGTGCAGAGCGTCAGCGTCGTCATGGCGAAAGCACTGACATACACACAGTCACGGAGGGTGCTGCAACCAAAATGGCGGCGCCCAGAAGAGAACTGGCCCTGGGATCCGACTCTGGTGAGTAACCGATCACACGGGGCATAGGGTGTCATTACCTAGTGTTGCAAATATGCTAGTGTGTGTGTGTGTGTCTGTGTTGTGTAGGCCTGTACCTGTTTATTCGAGTACATCATTCATTCATCCAGTTTATAAACTTAGTGCAGCACAAAATCCAGGGGGCATGACACTTGACTTCCTTGCCTCCTGATAAAATATGCATGGAGAACAAGATATTTGATTTGCACAGACACCTGGCTTGTCCCAGGAGTAGGAGCAAGGCACCCATGCATTCACATTGCAGCAAAACTGTTTCCTGTACATGGAGATAATTTCTCTCTCTCTCTCTTTCTTGCAACCTACAATTTTCCTCCAGCTCCCAGGGTAGGGATCTCTATTTGTCATGTGTGTATCCCCTTTGAATGTGGTAGGATTCTATCCTCACGAGCACATACATATCCAATACGTATCCGATATAAATGTCCCGTAACATATCTGCTCTGAAAACATCAAATTCGCCCTGAATCCACTTTGAATCCCCTCTCGATCCATGTCAAATGCAATCTGGACCCATTGCAAGTGTGACTGGTCCATCTGCTTTCCCATCTCCCCAGTGTAACAAACGTCTGAATTTTTGTACGAATGCCCGGAACATTCGTACTTGTGCATGAATGTTATATTTATGCACATACCTACCAGGAAGGTTTCCCAGGAAGGAATGCTTCCACCTGCGCATGGCGGATCCCTGAGATGGCACAAACACTGCTGTTTGTCAGCACCATGAATATATCCACTTTAATTTCATCTCTGGGCCTGTTTGCGCCTAGTTGTCAAGGAAAATAACAAGTCACTTTGCTGCTGCGTTCTTCCACTCCGAAAGTGGACTGAAGCTGGATTAAAACACAGATGAGAATGCAGCCTTTTACAAAGCTGATGAGCAGGAGAGTTAGGACTGACAAAGGGTGGAAGAATTCTCTATCCACTTTTTCTACCCCATGCACGGTTTTATAGATTTCAACCCTAAATGACTTAGGTCCCAAGTATCTAAAGGAACGCCTACTTCCATATCGACCTGCCATGCCTTAAAATCTGAAAGAGAGGCCCTCCTGGTTGTCCCACCACCCTGAGCAGCAAAAAGGATGGGCACCAGAGAGAGGGCCTAGGGTGGTGATGGCCAACCTATGACACGCGTGTCACAGGTGACACGCCAAGCCCTTTTAGGTGACACACCTGGTCACCCTGGCATCTGGGCATGTAGTGCTTGCTTGTTCTTGAAGTGTACAAAATACCAACTTTCAATTGAAGATTTAGCAAATGTAAAGAATTATTCATTTTTGCTTTTAATAAAATACATATATCAAAAATATAACTTTCTTACTAGAGCTACAAATATCACAAAATTATGGATATTTCTGGAAGTGACACAGCACCCGAGTTAAGCTAGGTTTTCTTGTGAATTTTGACACACCAAGCTCAAAAGGTTAGCCATCACTGGCCTAGGGGTTAGGGTTAGGGTTAGGGTTAGGGTTAGGGGTTAGGGTTATGTACACATTGTACATATTTCTGAAGGCAGTGAAGGCACACCTCTTTGCCCTGGCCTTTGGTTAAATGGGGATACAGTTTCCCTTCCTGCTTGCGGATGCTACTGTTTTAATACTACTGTTATTGTTTTAATAATGTTTGATTTTAAATGTGGCTACCCACCTGGAAACCTCTGAGTATAGGATGGGATAAAAATGTAGGTAAATAAATAAATATTTTTTTCCCCCTACAGATTCTTTTCAGGATCATACCAGTGCAGCACCAGAAAAATCTTATCTGCTCACCTGTGTGCTTGCTCAACCACTTTGCAGCCTCCAGTTTATGGGTCCTGCTTTTCTACTCGGGGAGCAGGTGTGTCTGAACGGCTCACCTCCCCGAAACTGTTTGCAGCTTCCTGTGGTTTTCCCTGAAACCTAAGAGGCTTTGATGCAGTGCGATGCTTGTGCGCCTTCTTGCTTTTGCTTCTTAGCTCACAAGCAGAAGGTGACTGGGGCTGTTGAAACTGAGGGATGATGCACTCACGTGCTCACAAATGTTTTCATTAGATGAGAAATGTTAGGGGCAAATGCAGGCAGGTTGTTGGAAAGGATCTGGTTTTCCAGGGCTGCCCTTGCATGGGTGGGTCCATGCAGACAATTCTAGAGTGTAACTGCACAGGTTTAAAAGCTACTTTGGGGGGACCTCTGTGTAGGTTTGCCTGCAAGCCAATGCCCTGCATGAAAATCTTCCCCTTTCTGTGGAAATGGATCCCCCCCCCAAAAAAAGAAGCAGACCCATTTGCAGAAAGACCTCACCTTTTGGGGTAATAGGCACATTTCTGGGCTGCCTATCAGGTTATGTTGCCAGATGAAGTGCCATAAATAAATCACTTCCCCCTGTCTGTGTGATTAACCCTGTTTGTTAGCCCTGATTTCCCTTGTTAGCCCACTTGTCTGCTGCGGTGTTCACACCTAAGTTTTAATCCTGCTTCAGTCCACTTTCAATGTGTCGAGCAATTTTCTTTCAGAGTTATCTAGCTCAGAAAATCCACCTCTAGGTCACATAAAGAGGAAATAAAATGGTCAGTCACGTTGCCAGTTTGGTCTGGTGGTTAGGGAACCAGACTCTCATCTGGGAATACCGGGTTTGATTCCACACTCCTCCATGAAGCCAGCTGGGTGACCTTGGGCTAGTCACAGCTCTCTTCCAAGCTCAGATCTGTACGGGACAAAAACGTATGGGATGCATACGGACGTGTATGGATGCATATTGATGTGTACAGGATGCGCAAATTCGAATCAAAAATTCAAATAGATTTGGATTTGCTTAATTTGAATCAAATTTGGTTTCATTCGAATTTTAAAGATTTGAATTAAATCAAATTTTTGGATATTCCATTCGAATCGAATCCCAAAAATTGCATTCGTGCACACCCCTATATCTGCCCCCAAGGTGAATTTTCTGAGGTATTTAACCCCGAGAGAAAGCAGCTTGTCACTTTGAGGACGTGTTCTCTCACTCTGAAGGTGGAATGATGCTGGATTGAACTTTAGGGGTGACCTCAGCCCAAGCGGGGAAAGCAAACAAGTTGAAAAGCATCGATAACTAGACTACACAACTAGGGGTGCTTCTGCATTTGCTGCCGAAAAGCGGATCTAAATAGATCTGCTTTTCAGCAATGTGTCCTTCCAAAGATCTGTCACTATTTGTGACAGATCGGAGGGACCCCTGCGTGTCCGCACATGCATGGAGAGGATGGATTCCGGAGGACAGATTGGAGTGGGTGCTGTGCAGACGCACCAGCACCCATTCCAATCTGTCCTCTGGCTTGCGTGCCGCCGATGCCGCCCCCAGAGCCGCGGGACTGGAGCATGGAGCTGGCAGTCACTGCGTGTTTCCGGCAGTGACCGGCACATGGGGGGAAGGGCTTTGGAAGCAGGCAGTCCTGCTTCCACCCTTCCCAACATGGCGGGCGGAGGGAATCCGTCCCTCCCCCTGGCTGTGCGTGGAAGCGTCCTGCTTCCGCACGCATCCAGAGGGAAGTGACGGATGTAAGACCTGATTTTTCAGGTCTTACATTTAATCCGGATTCCAGCCGCAAAACTGGTTTTAAAAACCGGTCTTGCATGCCAAAATGCGGAAGCAGAAGACGACTCCAATGCGGGAGCCGCTTAAGGTAAGTGTTCTTAATCTGGTTTTGGGGGGGGGGGGGGCGTTAAAACAGTTTCTGCAGCTAGTGCGGAAACATCCTAGAAAGCCAAGGGCAATAAAATCAGAGAATGCAAGGGGGGAAAAAATCTAGGTTTGGCTGGTTTTATTCTGAGGAAGCAGCCAGTCTTATTTGAGAAGGCCGTGTGTGACAGGAAAAGGAAGCCGGGATTCAGGGACAGTTTTTGGCAAACATCCCGGACTCCCTGCTGTGGGATTCAGAACATTTCTCTGACTCCAAGTTCTCTGGTGATTTATGTGCATAGCCTGTCAGGATCACACCCACACCCTAGCAAAATGGCACCAGGACAGCCAGGACCAGGACAGCTTTATTTTCATTTCTCCCCTCTCCAAATTCTCCACAGACCAGCTCGGATCAGTGGTGAGATCTTCCAAACCGAGTAAATGTAAAGCACACACGAGTGACCGTAAGGCGTTAACGGTGGATTAACACTACATGCGTCGGGGGAGGAAAGGGGAAAATCTATGTATCAGAAGGACCCCGGGGAAACTGCAAACAAGCTTTTGAATAACATTTCCCTGCCTTTGGGGATTTGGGAGGTTCAGAGGACCTGATTTCCCGGACTCTGTTTACAGTAGGGTTCCAATGGGAATTCCAGCCTTTTTCCAAATCTCAAAAGCGTAGAGAAAGGAACAGAAAGGGATACAAAAGAGAGGAAACAGTCAAGGCACCTTTTCTGTAAGAAAAGGGTAAGGCAGGATTCCCAGATCAGTCACACTTTGGACCACGGGATTCGATCTGATTTGAATATCCAAAGGTTCGAATCGATTTGAATGTTTAAAGTTTGAATGTATTCACATTTAATCTCAATAGAATACATTTGAGTCTATTTGTATGAATTTTCAATTCCTATTTGAAGATATGAATGTTGACAACATTCAAATGTGTCCATACGCATCTCTATGCGTCCCGTTTTCATCCCATACGTATCCATACAAATGCATACGGATACGAATAAGATGCATACAGATACGTTTGCAATGCGTACGTATCTATACACATACGAATGCCTGAATAATTCCTACGAATGATTCAGAAGATTCAAAAATTCATTTGAGTGTTAAATTCGAATGTATAGACATTCGATTTGAATTTGAATGTCTGAATTTGATTGAATTTGATTGAATGTTGAATGTTTCGAATATTCATGCACATCCCTACTTTGGACATTTTTGGTGGTGTTCAGACATAACGAAAGGGGCGCTTCAGAGGCTCCTCAGAGAGATGGTGTTGTGGCCCTTGTGTTTCCAAACATTCCTTAATCCACTTTTTCCAGCACAGAATATTTAGGAGAGAGAGGAAAGGCAGGCTGGTGTGTGAATGATCCCACCTCAAAGCACCCATCTCTCCAATACGCACAAATAATAATAATAATTTAAAAATCCCACCTCCAATCCACATTAAAGCCCAGGGAATTCATTAAGCATACAGACACTACCAGTGCTAAGCTGCTTCTGGGACACTTTTTGTTTTCTGTTTGTGGATTTAGTCAAAGTGTTCTACTCAAATTATTTTGTGGCAGCATTGTCATAAAGGTTTTGTGCCATTATGTGTAGCCTATCACACTCAATGCTGTGCCCCAGGCCTCTTAGAGCCAGTTTGGTCTAGTGGTTGGGGAGCCGGACTCTCATCTGGGGACACCAGGTTCAATTCCACCCTCGCCCATGAAGTCAGCTGGGTGACCTTGGTCTACTCACAGCCCCACCCACCTCACAGGGTGTCTGGTGTGGGGAGAATAGAAAAGCTTTGTCAGCCACTTTGAGTCCCATTAAATGGGTGAGAAAAGTGGGGTAGAAAAACCAACTTTCTTCTTCTTCTTCTTCTTCTTCTTCTCAGATAACAATGACATTTATTATGCCCTGCTCTGATTCCTTCAGGTGCAGTGTGGGGTAGAAAAATGAACGAACGAACGAACGAATGAACAAACAAATAAATATTACTCAATCTCAATAGCATCAAATAGCTTTCTGAATTTTTTTTTGGGGGGGGGACCAATGGCGAGGGTGTGAAAATGTTGGTGCTCTCCTATCTATTTTGTTCCCCTCTATATTTATCCCTCTTCGACCTATATGGTCCTCAGGCGTAGAGGCCTAGGGTACAATCAGACCCACTTAAAGGGGTGTCCTCTGGGGGAAAGGAAGTCAGGAACACCAGACTTTTACCCTTGCATGTGCTTTAGCACGTCCTGAGGCTTGAGAAGGAGCATCTCTTTCTCCTATGGAAAATAACACTCAGAGCAACTCTTTCAACCGCATTGGAAGGGGGTGCTGTATGGGTGCAGGTGCTGCCAGACAGCAACCTATCAGGGCCTCAGAAAGCCAAGCAAGCAGTTGGCCTAACAGTGATGGACACTTGTTAGGAAGGAGTTGCCAGACTTCTAGGCAACCTGTGGAGACACACAAAAAGGATTATTCTAAGGATGTGCACAACTGTTTGTTTTTGTATTCAGTTTGTTTGAATTTGATGCAAATGTCCGTACGAATCCCATACAAAGCTTCATACAAATGTATTGAAACATCTGATTCAAATTCAAATGTGCCAACATTCAATTCAAATACGAATGTCCAAATTTGGCCAAATTCGTACGAAATTTGAACGTTACAAATACCCGTGCAGATCCCTAGATTCTTCTTTTAATTGTTTTAACACCTGATTTTTGGACGGCTACAGAAGGGGCATGTTTTCTAAAAGGGGTGATTGAAAACAACTGTATCTGATCGCACCCTTAACACCTGAGCTTCCCTGCTTTGCTTATTTTGTTTCTTGGTGTTAACCTATTATCGTAAGGTATATTGATTCTTGCATAAAAAGTATATAAGAAGTCAAGGCACATTACCCAATTCTGAAGACGTCCTTACAGAAAACATACCTGCCATGAATCCTGTTTGCCCTAGGGAAACCTAGCCTGGGTTATCATTATTAGAGACACTAGAATGTTTTTCAGCAATACTTGCTTAAAAACAAGACCCTTCTGGTTTCCCTCACTTATTAGGTGTCACTTTCTGCAGACTCTTGTGAGCAGAGATATGATTAAAGAGGTTGTGGTTCAATTATATACATTATTTTAGAGTGATTATCAAGTAACACACAGTTAAAAAGCAAGATTGAGAAGGAGGAACCTTCTTATAACCCAGATGGAAGGATCACTCAGTCCTTACAACAGTTCCAAAGAGGGGAGGGTGTGGAGAAAAGGTCTGGTAGAAGCATTACATGTTCAAGTGAGAATGTTTCACCTCCTAGGAAACCTGAGAAAACATGATACGCCCCCATGATACAAGGTGAGAATCCTTTCACACAGTTTCCCCCGGGGTCCTTCACCTTGTTACCATCTCATCGCCTTCTATTTTTCCTGAACCTTGTAAATATGACAAGTGGTGACAGAGAGTGATCATCCCAAAAGGTCTGGCCACCTCAGGCAGGCATGGCGGACTTTAAAGAGGAGCGAGGTGGAAGCAAAAAATGAACCCAGGTCTTTAAGGCTTTTAAAAAATTGGATGCAAGCATTAAACTGTTTGAGGGTTAGGGGCTTGTCTGCGTTTGGCCTAGTGTGGCAGTCTGGAGATCCCGCCACATGGGACATCTGCGCTGTGTGGTGCTGCTTCCATTTTGGAACCGGCTCTGTATGTGCCAGACCATCCCCTGGCCAGATAGTTGCACAGCACTAAAACATGCTCTAAAGCTACAGGTATAGGGATCCTGTCCATCTGTCCAACCTGTTCTGTTGTGGGGAAAAGAACAGAAAGCTTTGTCAGCTGCTCTGAGTCCCCTTAAATGGGTGGAAAAAATGGGGGTAGAAAAGCCAATTCTTATTCTTGATGTGCCTGATGCACCTCAAGGGACAGACTATTCCATAGCCTAGGGGCCATCACTGAGAAGGCCCTCTCCCAGGTGCCCACCCCTTCTACTACTGGTGGGACAACTAGGTAGTCCTCCCCTCCAGATCTTAAGGCACGGGCAGGTCGATATGGAAGTAGGCATTCCTTTAGATATTTGGGGCCCAAGTCATTTAGGGCCTTATGTTAAAATTACCACCTTGGTTTGGACTCAGTAGCAAATTGGCAGCCAGTGGAACTCCTTTAAGATGGGCCTGATTTGTGTCCAGCCAGCTGTCTCAGTCAGCAATCTAGCAGCTGCATTCTGCACCAGCTGCAGCTTCCAAACTATCTTCAAGGTCAGCCCCATGTAGAGCACATGTAGAGCATGGCCAAATCATCTCTGTCCAGAAAGGGCTTCAACTGGCGCACCAGCCATAGTTGGGAATAGGCTCTCTGGACCTTTGCCTCCACCTAAGCCCCAAGCATCAGCACAGAGTCCAAGAACTGCTGTTCCTGCCTTTGTTTCCTTGGAAAGGAAGCAAAAAAAAAAAGCATGCAAAATAAATACGCATGGAATCAGTGTTGCAAATATGCTAGTGTGTGTGTGTGTGTGTCTGTGTTGTGTAGGCCTGTACCTGTTTATTCGAGTACATCATTCAATCATCCAGTTTATAAACTTAGTGCAGCACAAAATCCAGGGGGCATGACACTTGACTTCCTTGCCTCCTGATAAAATATGCATGGAGAACAAGATATTTGATTTGCACAGACACCTGGCTTGTCCCAGGAATAGGCGCAAGGCACCCATGCATTCAGATTGGAGCAAAACTGTTTCCTGTACATGGAGATAATTTCTCTCTCTCTCTCTTTCTTGCAACCTACAATTTTCCTCCAGCTCCCAGGGTAGGGACGTCTATTTGTCACTTGTGTATCTGGTGGGAACAACCGTCCCTCCCAGTGAATCTTTGCCAGAGCGATGGGAAAAAAGAGGGGAGCCAGTTAGAAAAACAACCTTAGGTTGTGAAAACAAACATCCCTTTCGTTTCCCTGACCAAGCCCACAGAATGAGAGTTTGAGTGAGAACAGCTGTGGAACAGAAGCCTCACTTTCCCTAAACAAGGATGGTTTAAATTAGACAAATTCAGGCTAATTAAAAGCCTATAAAGACATAATTGAAGGAATGGAGGCCAGGCAATATTAAATTAGTCCTCCGGTAGACACCTTCTAAAGTCTGCGTGGAATGATACAATCACCTCCCCGTATTGAAGACCAGAGCCCTTTTCGCACTAAGCCAGAATGGCTGTAGTGCACTTAGGCTAGGGCACTCTGGGACGCTTACCCTGTTCACACGGAGGCATGTTCCTGCCTGCCTATGTGCAGATGAGGAAAGCGTCCCACAGTGTCCTAGCCTGAAAAGGCTGGGATAGGGGCGGGGCACCCCTCCCAGGCCTGGACGCCATTGGATCAGGGAAGACCCAGGGGCGGGCAGACCCGGCAGGGCCCTTTCCCAGGTTCCTGCATGTTGTAGGGGACTGGATTGGTTCCCCTACAGCCAGCAGGATCCCCCCCCCTTCTGGGCACCCAACCCCCTGGCCCGGGGACGTGCACATGCGTGCGTGCAGCACCTACCTCGTGGCTGTCGGGGTACCAAGTGGCCCGGCTCAGCCGGCGCTGCTGTGCGCGGCACCAGCTCTGATTGGCCAGCAAGGTTCTGTCCTTGCTCCACCACCACCGCCGTAAGCCATAAAAAGCAACACTTCTTTGCTGCCCAGAGAATGTGTGGAGATTGTGAAGTGGGCAAGTGCTATGGCTACAAGCTTGCCACAACCCCCCCCCCCCCTTCATTCTGCTCATCACATGTTTCAGTGCGGAACCTTCACTCATTAATTAATCACTAGCCAGAATACAACTCCATTTTCACTCCTTTTCCCAATTCCTTTTATATGCTACCCAGAGTTATTTGTAGCAATCGAAAGTGTGCTTCTGTGGCATGAAGATAAGTTACGTTCTTATGTTTCCGGAAGACGTGTCTTGAGATATCACACAATATTATCCATGCTGCCTCAAAAGGGGTGGAAACTTTTGAAGTCATCTTGTCCTCGTAAACGTATGTCATAGGACCAGAAGAGTTACGTCAGGGTGATTTCTCTCTTGAACTATTCTGTGGTTATCTCAAGAATGAACCCGCTCTTACAGCAAAAAGGAAACGATTCATCATCTTACCCAGAATTATGTAGTACTAATGGACTTCCTCTTTCGTTTAAGGCCAGTCAGGAACATTGTCAGAAGGAATAAGCAGCAATGAGAAGTGTTCCACCCCATGGAGACTCAGGCCTTATTTCTGATTCATAAGAACCTAAGAGGAGCCCTGCTGTATTGGGCCATAGCCCATCTAGTTCAGCTTTCTGTCTCACACAGTGTCCCACCAATTGCTTCTGGGCATCTCAAGCAGAAGACAAGGGCAAAACATTTACCTGCTCTCAAATTCCTGCAGATGGCCTTTAGAGGCAACCTGCCTGCCTCTCCAGCCTGGAGGAAATACCTATGCATCCATTCTAGCAGACAGGAATTAAGTGGAACCCTGTAGTATCTGGCTACAGCTCATCTAGCTCAGCATCCTGTCCCACCAATTACTTCTGAGCATCTTAAGCAGAAACCAAAGGCAAAACCTTCACCTGTTTTCAATTACCTGTTCAGGTGGATAGCAAACCCTTTAAACAACCTTAGTTTGCTGCAAACTGAGTTTGACAAAAACCAGTTTGGAACATCTCTACCTTTTGCTTCAGACCTGAAATGACCAACCTCCAGAATCAGTACCAATCTGGCATGAATGTGGCCCACCAGAAACCTCGCGGATCCAGAACCTTCATTTTGTAGCTTTCAGTGCTAGGGCCTGTCTGTGCCTCTTGGGCCCTGGTCAGACCTAGATGAGATAGGATGTCCTATTCATAATGCGAGCTGAGGTCGTACTAGTTCTGTTCACAGTTAAAATCATTATAGGTTGTCCTCAGGCCGTCCTCTCTTTGGACTACATCCCTCACACCTTTCTCCACGATCAACCTGAGCCGCCTCCAGAGAACTCTTGGCTCTCTACCAGTTTTTCTGTGTCAAATCTACCTCCTTTCTGATTGGATGCCATTGTGTCACTCAAGGGAGGCGAGGTGTGTGTTTACGGTTCTTTTTTAAGCCTGCTCCCTCATCTCCATGCCCCCCTTCCTTTTTTTTATGTGCTTTTATGCGCAGTTATTTTTAAAATAATAATAAATTTGTGGGAAACCGCTAGATAGAGGAATCATACACATAAACTGAGGAGAGAAGGGGAGGAACTCCATGCATGCCACCCTCCCCTAGACATTGGCTGAAAGGAAAGACTGGACCCACCCATCACAGCAGGGTTCAGCCTCCTTTAGCTCATCTCTCCACTCACACTGAGGAAGAGAAGAGAGCCTGGAACGATCCAACAGGGGTAGGCCGGCTTGGAAAACAAATCGAATAAAAACGTGAGTAGTGCAACCTGAAGTCGTCCTAAACTAAAAGTGTGACCAGGGCCTTGGATGCTTATACAAAGTGCCCCATCACTATGCTGCCTCCTATTCATTCAGAGATGCGGACTAGGATTCTAGTCCTCACTATCCAGTTCATAAAGCAGGATTGCATATATGGAAACCTCCTCAATTTCCACCATCTTAAAAACCACATGTTCTGTGTATTCATGGGTGAGGGTTTGTGACTCTCGCTTTCTGTAAAAAGAAAAAAAAGCGCCTTTACTGAAGAGTTATTTTCCAGCTTCAGAAATACATAAGAACCTAAGAACCTAAGAGGAGCCCTGCTGGAGCAGGCCGCAGCCCATCTAGTCCAGCGTCTCGTCGCACACGGTGGCCACCAATTGCCCATGGGCATCTCAAGCAGAGACGAGGACAAACCTTCTCCTGCTCTCAAATCCCAGCAAATGGCCTTAGAAGCATCTTGCTTGTCCCCTGAGCCTGAAAGATGTACTGTACTTAGGCATCCATTCTCGGGAATGAATACCAGAGGGAATGTGTGTGTGTGTGTGTTCAAATTAGCTGTGTGTTGGCTCCCTTAATATTCACCATTTTTGAAATTAGCCTTATTCTGGCAGAACCTAACCTCACAAATATCGAGAGACAGCTGTACAGTGTTGCTCTAATCACCTGCATTGTGCTTTCCTGAACCTGTTTCTGAGACCTCACTTAAGACATGAGTGTTGATTTACAGAGCCCTAAATGTCTTGGGAGCCAATTACTCTGACACATGTCAGCCTATCCATTGAGATCTTAGGAGAGGTCTCTTGTCAAAGTGACATTGCCATATAAAGGCGGCTACACGCAGGAGCAGCTGTTTTCACCTAAAGACGGAGAAGGTCCAGAGAATTTGAAGCCATGGCAAGGGAAAAGGCTGTATGTGTGTGAAATATGTACAGTGCTTGTTCTTTTTTAATCAGTTCTAAAGGGTAGATGAAATTAAAGGACAATGGGGTTGTTTGGCACCCCAATTGCTTTTAATCCCTGCAGAAAAACAACCCGTTCTTCCCTATTGTTGCAACTAGGGATGCACACAGATATTTGAAACATCCAAAATTCGATCAAATTCATTCAAATTTGGACTTTCGAATTCGAATCCAATGTCTATAAATTGGAATTTAAACCTTTGAACGAATTTTGAATTTCTGAATCTATTCGTTCAAATTATTCAGACATTCATACATGCACGGATACGTAAATGATGCGTACCTGCCCGGACACATCGTTCCCACATCCGTACGCATTTGTACGGATCTGTATGGGATGAATACGGGATGAATACGGGATGAATACGGGATGCGTACAGATGCGTACTGGCATATAAGAATGTCGTTGACATTCGTATGTGCAAATTCGAATTGAAAAATCCAACGAATAGATTCAAATTTACTCCATTTGAATCAAATGTGGATAAATTCAAATACTCAAGATTTGCATCGAATCAGAATTTCAGATGTTCAATTCGAATCAAATCAAATCCCAAAGATTGCATTCGCGCACGCCCCTCGTTGCAACACTTCGCAACATTTTCAGTTTCATTCTAGATCAAGGCCCTTAGTTCCTCTGGCAGTACCGATTAAAAGGTATTAACAGAGATCCTCTTAATCCGCATCCTGCTCTGTCTAGTGCAGATGGAGCAGAATCAACTGGGATTGATCCACACTAACAGCCCAGGATCCTGACTTAACGACCCTTATTTTGGATTACCCATAAGGGCAGGAAAGACCCTTTCCTCTTCAGCCTTGAAAAAAAATATGTTTAAGGGAAGACCTGATTAAAACATAAGAGGAGCCCTGCTGGATCAGATCACAGACCATCTAGTCTTGTATGCCCTCCTAAATAGGGGCCTACCGATTGCTCCTGGGCATCTCAAGCAGAAGACAAAGGCAACCTTCACCTGCTCTGGAATCCCCGCAAATTGAACTATATAAAATCATGCATGGTGTGGGAAAAGTGGATAGAGAAAAAAAAAGCCTTCTCTGTCACACAGGACTAGAAGCACCGACCAGTCTATGAAGCTGATGGGCAGGAGATTTAGGACTGAGAAGAGAAAGTTTTTTTTTTCCATCCAGAGGGTCATTGGTCTATGGAATTCACTACCAGAAGCAGGAGTGACAGCAATCAGCCGGGAGGACTGGTGTATCAATAGCTACTCAATGTGTTGTCTCCAGGTTGGATGTCTCTAAAGGCCATTTGCAGGGAGTCGGGAAGAAGAAGAGTTTGCTTTTCTACCCTACTTTCCTCACCCATTTAAGGGGACTCAAAGTGGCTGATAAAGCTTCTATTCTTCTCCCCATGACACACACCCTGTGAGGTGGGTGGGGCCGTGAGAGCTCAAAGGAGAGCTGTGACTAGCCCAGGGTCACCAGCTGGCTTCATGGGGGAGGGCGGAATCGAACCCGGTATTCCCAGATAAGAGTCCAGCTCCCTAACCACTAGACCAAACTGGCTCAGACCATATGATGGTTTTGCCTTTACCTTCCTCTTGAGATGCCCAGAAGCAAATGCTGGGCCTCAGTGTGAGAGATTGTGCTGGACTAGATGGGCTGTGGCCTCATCCAGTAGGGCTCCTCATTTATTCTCAAAGCAGCACTCCCAGCCTTCTTCTCGATGCTTTGTTTTTCTACAAGCAGTGGAACTCTGTTCCGACTAGGAACGTGCACAAATGGGGTATTTGACAACTGATCTGTAACAAGTCAAATGTTAGTAAATCCATATTCCTACCAATAGATCCCCTTCTAATGTAGTTGGATCCTATTTGATACAAATGTTCCCATATGTATTCGTACAAATATCCGAAACGAAGTAATACATATCAGATACGTACCTGACACGAAAACATAGATATCCGATACCCTTCTGACGTGAACACATACGTATCTGACATGTATCCCATAACAAATCTGCTCTGGAAGCGTCAAATTTAACCTGAATCCACTTTGAATCCGCTCTCGATCCATGTCAAAATCAATGTGGATCCATTGTAGACGTGACCGGCGCAGCCGCTTTCTCACCTCCCCAGTTTAACGAATGTCCAAACTATTCGTACAAATGTCTGGAAATCATGACATCCAGTTTGTGTACAAATGTCTGAATTTGTACAAATTCACACAAATAACGAATGTTGCAAATATTTGTGTGCCTCTCTAGTTCTGACTGTCCATGCCCTCCAAAGTTGTGATCTAGCTGAAGCCGTTTAGCGCCCAGTTTACGTGCAAATGCCAGTCAGCCCCAGGATCCCAACAGTGGAGGAATGCACGCATTAGGTCTCTTTTCTCTCTGATGCAAATTTATTTATAGCCCTCCATTGAAACAACAGCAACAGCCTCTTCCTACTGGCAGCCTCCTAGACAAAACACACACACAGAATGCGCGAAATTCCCACATGAAGTCTGAGCAGCTGCCACTGAATTCTACAATAAATTAACACTCCATAATGCAAGAGGCTACTCGGGGATAGAATGTTAGCATACCACCCAGGGACTAAAGGGATTCCGTCCTCTTCCCCAAAAGCTAACAATTAGCCTCATTAGTATACAAATTCAAGGTCAACTCACGGCAGCGTTGCCCTCCCGTTTGGATCACTGCAGATTACAGGATCCGTACTTCTGTGCTCTGGTGCCAATTAGCAAATATGACAAGAAGCTGGATTGCACAGGACATGGGCGGTTTTAATTATTAATTAGTTAATTCATTAATTTGTCATGGCATTTTTCTATCCTGCTTTTCTCCCAAAGAGCTCAAGGGTATGCACGTTCGTCTTCATGCCCCTGTTTCATCTTCAGAACATCCTCTGGGGTAAGACCGGGTCAGAGGGGATTTAAATAGGGACGTGCGCAAATATTCAAAATATTCGTTATTCGGACAAATTCAGACGGATTCGGACATTCATGTACAAATTGAACTTCCAGATATTCGTTTTCAGTATTTTGAGTTATTTGTAGAAATAATTCGGACATTCCTATGAGTACGGTTATGTATGCATCACATACGTATCTGTACACATCTTGTGCGTATCTGTACGCATATTCGTATCAATTCAAATGTTTTTCGTTATTCTTGTAAATTCAGATATTCAAATATTCAATTTGAATCAAATAGAATGTCAAAAATTGTATTCATGCGCACCCCTAGATTTAAACCCTGGGATGCCTGCATTTTAGTCCAATGATCTAGGCACTGCACTATCCTGGTGAGAAGAGCGTTGACCATACTGGCCTAGTTAGGGTTGGAGTCCACCTGCCATCTCTGAGCAGCAGGTCTTAAACTGGAGAAGAGATGCTTCCCAGAATTGCTTGGGCCAGTTCTGGCCACACCTGGAGAGTCCTGCCTACACTCTACACTTCTGCCATCTTCATGCCATCGTCCGAGAGCTTGTGAAGGCTGTTTTGGATTTCATTCACAGTGGACAAGTAGTGAGCACCCGGTCAGTGATGTCCATACCTTCTTCCAGATGTGATTGTCTGAATGGACTTGGCAGTGCAGCTGTGGCTGCAAGCTAGGCAGCACAGGCCAGTTGCCATGATGATGTCCAGGTGTGTGTTGGATGCTGCCTCAGCAATTGCAGTGGCAATCCAGGCTGGCTGGGCCAGGCTATTTGCACTTCAAACGCTGGTGGTCTGGTTGGGGAATGCATCAGCACTTCAAGTGCAGATGGCTCCCTCCGTGCTACATCTTAGCCTCACTGGTATCATATTATTATACCATGCCAGTAAGGTGTGAACTGGACTACTCTCTTTTCTGAAGTACAACTCCAGGATCCTAAGCAAAATGAATGTTAGAAACTCTGTTATTTGTTTGAATAGATCCCCTATGAATGTTGTAGGATTCTATTCGATACAAATTTATTTGTACAAATTCATATGAATACACAATACATATCCAATTCGAATGAATACGTATCCGATGCAAATGAATACATATCCAATACGTATCCCGTAACATATCCGTGCACTGAAAGCGTCAAATCCGCCTGAATCCACTTTGAATCTGCTTTCAATCCATGCTGAATGCAATCTGGATCCCTTGCAGATGTGACTGGCATAGCCGCCTTCCTGCATCCCCAGTTTAACAAATGTCGGAACTTTTCGTACGAATGTTAATGTACATACAAATGTCATAACATTCGATGGATGTGCGAATGCTCAAATTTGGATGGTTTCGGACATATAACGAATGTCACGAATTCTCATGCGCATCCAAATGCCTAGTACTCTTGCTAGTCCAGTAATACTGGATGGTGCAAAATTGTCAGGCTGGCAAAGAAAGACCATGAGACTCTTTAAAAAAAACAACGATGAACAGTGATTTATTTCAGCTCAGCATTAGGACATTTCTTGTTGGGAGCATTGGAACAGAAAGCCCAGCATATTTATGTTTCATAGCTGGGCGGGGTTTGGCCTTCAACCAATGATCAATAACTATTTTTTCAAAACCAGTTTAAACTTGGAGCCAAAATGTATCACTTGACCCCAGCAGGAAGGGGGGAGTCAACTGTCTCTTCCCAAAACAACAGACAGCTGCTATACATATATACAGAATCACAAAGGTGGTAGAGATCCTATATTCAAATAACATGGCAGGCAGCTAGCCCTGCCTGACAAGAATCACCCTTTTAACATAGTCAGAAAACTGGGATCTCATTGCATGGATTTTGATGTCTCCTGGGAACTCCTGCTCACAGCTGCTATCAGAGCAGGAAGGGTGATTTAATATGGAAGGTGGTATCATCCCACCTTTGCGTTTCACCCAGGATCCTGGCACCGGCACGCTTTCCAGCAGAGGAGCCCTGGGTATAGCTGTGGGAGTGTGCAAAAGAAGCTTGCAAGGTGATACTATATCAAAAGTGAAAGCCATTCCCATTTTGCTGGGCTTGCAGAATGTGAGGCGGCGAGCCCTAAAAGTTTATCTTATTCAATGAATTTATATGGTAGCTACAATACCGGATGGTGTTATACAGCTCTTAAGTAGTTCCATGTGGCCTCAGAGGCCCAATAAAACAGCATTAATTGTATCGCTAAGCTTGCTTTTCAAGCGCTGAATTATGGGTTGCTTGATGGCGCGGTTGAAAATTCTGCCTCATGATGTGACCTTACCGTTATCTGCCGAAAATGGCTACCGTCCCGTCTTGCAGCCGTCTTCCTCCGGCTGATTTAACGACTCTTGTCTGATCAATTATTCCCTCGGTCCAAGGCAAATTCAGGAAGATTCATCACCCGCTCTCTTTTTGATATGGTGAATAATGCCTTTCAGGGTGTCGTAAAACATCAAGCCCATGTGCTTCTTTAGACAAAGCAAGTCCAGAGTTTGAGGGATGCTCCAAAGCTACATTCACACCTATGATTCAATCCATCTTCAGTCCATTTTCAGAGTGAAAGAGCATATCAGCAAAGGGACCGGTCATTTTCTTTCCACATTCGCTAATCCAAAGGTGAATTTCCTGAGTTAGATTGTGCCAAAATAAAACAATTCCTCACTTTGCTGATGCATTATCTCACTCTGAAAGTGGACTGAAACCGAATTAAAACTTAGATGTGAACACAGCCTTAGGTGTAAATCTAGAATCCAAGGGTGCTTCCGCATTGATCCTTTAACACCCATTAAGCACACATTTTAAACACTTGGGAAAACCACGTCCGCACAGCAGCACCCATTAGAGACACATTGGGGAAACCGCTTCCGCATTGACTTCCGCAAGATGTGTCTCTAATGGGTGTTAAGTGGCCCTTAAACTGGTTTCCTGGAAGACCACACTGAAGGTAGTCTTAATGGGTACTTGTGCTCTAAATCCGGATTAACGGAGGACGTGTCTGCACACGGACGGGAGAGAGAACACATGGGGTGGGAAAGGAGGAAGCCGCCATGTTGAGAGAGGTGGGAGAAGCACAGTCCAGCCACGAAGTCCTTCTCACAGGGGCTTCACATTGGGCAGGCGCCCAGCAATGGCGGCAGAGGGATTCCATGCACAAAAAAACGGCTTCGGCACCAGGCGGGCACAGGATCTCTGACACACCGCTGATTGGTCCACACACGGCAGGAAAGGAGCAGTGACTGACAGCTGAATGCTCCAATCACATGTCTCCTGGGGCAGCTGGCTTAAAATCTGTGCTACTGCGTCCGCACAGCGAAGGCAGAATCTGTTCCTCGCAATCCGTCCTTCCCATGTGTGTGCGGAAGCATGGGGCCTTATTAGATCTGTATTTGTTTGAGACTGATCTCGCTAGAGACACATTTCATAAAAACGGATCTGCTTAATCCGGATTTCAAGCGGTAAATGCTGAAGCACCCCAAAGGTCTTTCTTCACAAATTGGTTCATGTTTGGAATTAGTGGGTCTGGAACAGCCAGGCCTGCTGTTTCTGAACATGAGAAGGCATGTGCAGGATCAATGCCTTCTGTATAACAGCAGCATTGGTCCATACTGGCCCACGTCGCAGGACAAAGCTTATGCAAGTTTTGCAGCTGCATTTACACATCTCCAAGGCTTAGGAGTAGGACTGTTCACAAATGGGTTTTTTTTGCATTAGATTCGTATCGAATCAAATGTAAGAAAATTTTTATTTGTTGGAATAGATCCCCTTCGAACGTGGCAAGATTCTATTTGATATGAATGCATTTGTATGAATTTGTATGAATATGTGATATGAATGCATGCATATCTGATACGTATCCGATTCGTATCAGTACATACCCTATACATATCTGATATGTATCCCGTAACGTATCTGCTCTGAAAACATCAAATCCGCCCTGAATCCACTTTGACTCCACTCTCAAACTATGTCGAATTTACTCTAGATCCATTGCAGATGTGCCTGGTACAGCTGCTTTCCCACTTCCCTGGTTCACGAATATTCAGAAGCTTCACACAATGTTCCAAAACATCCATATGCGTGTGAACGCCAATGTACGAATGTCGTAACATTTGATTCGTAATACGAATGTCTGAATTTGTCCGAATTCGCATGAATATTGAATGTTACGGATGCATACGAATGCATATGAATGTCCGAATAATTGCTATGAATGATTCAAGAGATTCAAAAATTCATTCGAATGTTGAATTCTAATTTAGAGAATTTGATTTGAATCTGAATTCGATTGAATTTCGAATGTTCCAAATATTTGTGCACATCCCGAGTTGTGGGGGAGTCAGGTGCTGAGAGGGGGCGCAGAAGAGTTTGAATGCTCCACCTACTGGCCATCCAAAGGACTGCCTCACAAGTGGTCAGATGATGGCAGCCTCTGTTCCTTCAGCAACAACTACACAGTTTATTTTGTTATAAACTTCTGGGGGAAGTTTCCAGGAGTGCTGCAAAATGTATCCCCCCCCCCCCACTGGCTTGCAACTGCAAGGTGGCTGAACATTTATGCCTTGGCTTATGCCAGGTGGCCATGATGTGGAGGGCCGCTGGTACATTCCAGTGAGCTCTAGCCATATGAACCACACACAGAATTTACCAAAGTGACCATCTGTAGTTCCTTCTTTACTTTTCTTTGTACCTTCACAACATACCTGTGATGGAGCACCAGTTTGAGATGGACATCATTTCTTCAGTCAGAATATCTCTGTCCTTTGTTCTATCAGCATGCAGAAAAGATCACTGGGAACTCAACATGCATGCAGCTTTGTGGATGGAAGGAAGGAAGGAAGGAAGGAAGGAAGGAAGGAAGGAAGGAAGGAAGAGTTGGCTTTTCTACCCACTTTTCTCACCTTAAGGGGACTTAAAGGATGCGTCCCCATGCAAGCCATTTGGCACTGATTGGGTGCCGATTGAGCTCGCATAGGACCAGGTTCAGGACAAGATCGAATCTCGGCCGTCCCCATGCCACTCCCAGTAAGGCGGACAGGGGTGGCCTGGGGGTGGATTCAGCCATCCCCATGCAAACCATGCCAGGAATGGCCCAATCCTGCCCAACAGCCTTTGCTTACTCCCTATCCCATGGACAGGGTGTAAGCAAGCCTCTCCTTTCCCCATGCCCGGTCTTGGCATGCTAACCAATGCCTGCCGGTCCCCCAAACTGTGCCCAGACGGCTTTTTTCAGGTACCAAATTTGTTCCTGGTCTGGCACAGGTTTGGGTGATTTGGCCCATGGAAATCGTACCAAATCCAAAATGCACGGGCACCCCCCTTGCCAAACCCAATTTTGGATCAGGACCAAACATGCATGGGGACACACCGAAAGTGATTGACAAAGCTTTCTGTTCTTCTCCCCACAACAGAGCACCCTATGGGGCAGGTGGGGCTGTGAGAGCTCAGAAGAGAGCTGTGACTAGTCCAAGGTAACCCAGCTGGCTCTGTGTAGGAGTGCGGATTTAAACCCAGTTTTCCCAGATAAGAGAACGGTTCCCTAATCACTAGACCAAACTGGAAGGAAAGAAGGAAGGGAGGGAAGGAGGGAGGGAGGGAGAACGGCAGGCCGCCTTTAAATTTTCTTCTCCTTGCCCTAGAAACTCCTAGCCAAGGTGTCTGGGGCTATTGCTATTTATATGTTTATAGTAGTAGCAAAGGGAGCCTCCAGTGCTTATGCAAATAGCCGGGTCTCCCACTGCTTGGCTTGGCGAGTGGATTTAATGAACACGCTGCTAGAGACAATTGTCTTTTTATAATGACAAAAGGGACATGTGAAAAAGAGCGCGCCAGAGAACAAGGTGGCTTTCCTGGGATGCTGCTCCAGGGCACCCAACTTGGAGAAAAGCAGAGCAATTCAGAGGAAGCAGCAGGGGAGAGAAATAATTAGTGCTGCAAAAGCCAGGCCCTAAAAAAAAAAGAGAGAGAGAGAGAAGCGATCAGAGAGGTAGGATGCTTGAGGGAATAGGAGTAAAATGGAAATTGGGTCTGTGAATGAGGAAACCAGCAAAACACCTGCATCCAAAAGGCCTTGCTTTGGTGGGCATGTGCCCAGATGCTAATAGGACGAGTGCCAGGTTCTGAAAAGCTCCACAGGGAGACGGAGGCCTCTTCCTTGTGCTCCTGGAGTTTGTTTTGAGGGCAAACCCACCAGGGTCCCAAGAGTCTTCCTTCCTTCCTTCCTTCCTTCCTTCCTTCCTTCGATTCCGCCCTCCCCCATAAAGCCAGCTGGGTGACCTTGGGCTAGTCACAGCTGTCTTCTGAGCTCTCACAGCCCCACCTACCTCACAGGGTGTCTGTTGTGGGGAGAAGAATAGAAAGTTTGTCAGCTGCTTTGAGTCCCCTTAAATGGGTGAGAAAAACAGGGTAGAAAAGCCAACTCTTTCTTTCTTTCTTATCTTTCTTTCTTTCTTTCTTTCTTTCAGAAGGACTGAGGAGAAGGGGAAGAAACGGCTCAAACACAGCAATATTTGTGGGGCCGATTTCAACTTCTGGCAACAAGATCATAATAGGAGCCCTGCTGGATCAGGCCACAGCCCTTCCAGTCCAGAGGCCTATTCGCACGAGGGCCTCTGGAAGGCGAGTAGGAGACCTTGGGATGGAGCATTCGCTCTGCTGGGCCGGCGGTTCCATTCCGATCTGCCCCAGCCCAGCCCAGGCCGCCCATTTGCATTCCGGGTGTAGAGCACAAAATTGCAACGTTTGATTCATATACGGATGTCTGAATTCATCCAAATTTCTATGAATAATAAATATTTTGAATATTCTTACACATCCTGCTTCTGGGCTGAACCAAAGTGCTCTGTTCCAGGAAGGGGCCATCTGGAACCCTGCAGCTGTTTATAACATGCAACACTTTGTGCTAGCTAATTTGCAAATACATTCAAATCTATTTGTCCGAATGTTAGATTTCGAATCTGAAGCTACGAATCTCGACAGCATTCGTATGTGTTATGCATTTCATGTGCATCCCGTTTTCATCCCGTACTATCAGCGCAAATGCGTACAGATATGTATGAGATTCGTACAGATACGTATGTAATACATACATCAAAGCCTGCCATTCGTTGCAAGGAAGACGTGATTTTTAATATTTTCCCTTTTGTATTTTGTGTATTTATCAGGAATCGAACCATGAAAAATAAAATAAAATAAAGATCTTGTTGCTGTGCTGGGCACCACTGCTGCAACGCCGCTGATAAAGACATATGCGCTCCCATTTTGAACTTTCGGCTGAGGAAGCTATGAATTAAGCAGAGTAAATCTCCCATTCAGCCGTCCATTTTCACAATTTGTGGTTTGCGCAAGGGCTATGCCTATCTCTTGCTTCTAGCGCGACCATCAGGACTAAGCTCAACAACTTGGGCATTACTCCAGGCTCAAGGGAAAGTTGGCACGTTAAGTGCACTCTGAGCCACATACTTAACTCAGAGCATAAAACTGACATTGTAGCTGGCAGGACACCGTTCAGTTTGCATAAGCTGTTGGCTAAATTTAGCTTTTGGTGGGATCCCGCTAAGGGGACATCTTGGCTGTGAGACAGGCAGTCCCTTTGATAGACCAAGTGCCAGCCTGGAATCGACCATAAAAATATTTTCCAGGACTGGAGGGAGAAAATTCTAAGGTGAAGCCGGAGGCTTTAACTCCAAATTACATTTCCTTCTCTCCTTTCTCCCTTCCCTTGCGAACGCTCAGAATCTCTTGGGGGCACATTCTGCAGCCTGATAAAGTCTTGGCAGGGGTGCCGGCGATTGCTTTGGACCTTCAGCTCTCTTGCAACCCCACTTCTGCCTTGAACTTGCAATTCACCAGTTCCCCTCCCCTTCGGTCTTCAAAAAGGAAAAGAAGAAGAGTTGGCTTTTCTAACTCGCTTTTCTCACCTGTTTAAGGGGACTCAAAGCAGCTGACAAACCTTCTGTTCTTCTCCCCACCTCAGATGCCCAGTGAGAGCTCAGAAAGAGAGCTGTGACTAGCCCAAGGTCACCCAGCTGGCTTCATGGGGGAGTGTGGAATCAAACCCAGTCATAGAATTGGGGAGGGGGGGCACAGTTTCAGACTCCCTGGCCTGCTCTCCAAGGGATTTGCCAAAATTCCTGATTTTTAAAAATTAGTTTATTATTTTTTTTACCTGCTGAATTTGAAATGCAGTTGCCATGAGCTCCACATTGCCTCTTTCTGTTGATTTCATCTGGACGGGGAGCAAACAGGATTTCTCACACCGTCACATGTTAAAAACTGGGCATGCAAAGTAAAAGGTTTTCCCTACATCTGACCCCCATTGGTGTCACACTGGTGTGCACTTGAGTTGCCATTATGAAAATGCTATGGGCGAGTTGCTATACATATCGGTGGCAACGGCACCATAGCGCACTGGCCAAAATGCCCCCCCCCCCGGGGGAAGCTGAGGCATGGGGGTGCAGCTGTGAAGCTTGTGCGAGCTTCTCACAGCCACAGCATGGACTAATCGGGATCTGGGCTGCTTCCGCACTTGGCCTTATTCTGGGATATATCTCAGGATAGGGGTCTCTTGTCCACATGCTAATACAGGCTATGGCAAGTCTCACTAGCACCTGCTGTAGTCTGCAATAACCTGCAGATAAGAGACCCTGATCCTGAGATATATCCCAGAATAAGGCCAAGTGCGGAAAGGGCCTTGCTCCCTCCCTCTGTGCAGATGGCACTGATCTACCCAATATCTCCCTGCAATCTGTACCAATGGCCCAGGATATTCTGGACCCGCTGATCCTGGAGTAAAGCCAGGTTAGCGCAGGCTGTGCCAAAGGCCCCAGTCACACCGGGTGTTTTTCCACTGTCACTAAAAGTACCCATTAATGAGTACAAAATGGCATTTTTGTACCCATTAATGGGTACTTAATGGGTACTTCTAGTGACAGTGGAAAAACACCCACCCTCACTTTCAACCTTCTTCAGGCCATCTTCAGGCCTGACTGCTCACATCTCTTCATATCTATCCATTTCATCTGTGGACTTTATACCCTCCATTTGGACCTTCATGAATGGTTTCACTTACGTCCCTCTAGACCAGTGATTCCCAAAGTGGTCCAGGTGGGCCCCCAGGAGTCCACGGGAGACTCGGGGGGGGGGGAGGTCTACGTTGGAATGAAAAAAAATGGGGGTTCACAAGTTGTAAGTGGGGGTCCACGAAAATTTATCTGGTTTCGATAGTAAAGAACAAAAATGTTGGCTTGGCTTTACCTATCAATGTAGGCAGATAATATTTTAAGAAGGTCAGCGACTGTTACTTGTGAAAACTTGCATATTTGATGTTTAATTTTAATTCTATTAAGTCTGTAATCATATTATTTAATAAATAGAACACAAGAAAATATACTATTTTTATTTTTATTTTTACCACTCCGAATTTAGGGTTGGAACTCAGCCACGACGCAAATTTCCATCGTTAGAGCTATTCTTCACATTTTTTGACGAGTTTTGGGAATATGGTACCGGAACGTAGCAGCAGGGGGTCCACCGAAATCAGTGAAATTTTGAAAGTGGTCTATGAGGAAAAAAAAGTTTGGGAACCTCTGCTCTAGAATGGATGCCTGGGTGTTACCTCCAGTTGGGAGAAGCAGGCAGGTAGGACCACTTCTATAGGCATTTGCAGAGATTTGAGAGCAAGTGAAGGTGTGCCGTTGTCTTCTGCTTGAGATGCCCATGAGCAACTGGTGGGTCACTGTATGGGTTGCAATGCGACCTAGATGGGATGTGGCCCAATTCAGAAGGGCTCTTCTAATGTTCTTACAGCAGACATTTGTGGAGGACAGGTGTTTCAGTGGCCACTAGAATGGATGCCTAGGTACCACTTCCAGTTTGAAGAGGCAGGCAGGGTGCCTCTATAGGCAATTTGCTGGGAGTGGAGAGCAGGTGAAGGTTTTCCCTTTATCTTCTGCTTGAGATACCCAGAAGCAATTGATGGGCCACTGTGAGACAGGATGCTGGACTAGATGGGCTGTGGCCTCATCCAGCAGGGTTTCTCTTACATTCTTAAGTGAGTGTAGCCCCTTGAAAACAGATGACTGCTTCCATTAAAAGAAAAAAAAAACACCTGGGCACCCTAATGGTGTGAGCCAGTTTGGTCTAGTGGTTAGAGAGCTGGACTCTTATCTGGGAATACTGGGTTCGATTCCACCCTCCCCTGTGAAGCCAGCTGGGTGACCCTGGGCTAGTCACAGCTCTCTTCTGAGCTCTCACAGCCCCACCTACCTCACAGGGTGTTCTGTTGTGGGGAGAAGAACAGAAGCTTTGTCAGCCACTTTGAGTCCCCTTACATGGGTGAGAAAAGCGGGGTAGAAAAGCCAACTCTTCTTCTTCTTCTTCTTCTTCTTCTTCTTCTTCTTCTTCTAATGCTCCCTCCCTCCCTCTCTCTTTCTCTCTCTCACACACAACCCACTAGGTCTGCCTGGGCCTCCTGATGGATGCTCTTGTCTCCCTTTGGGGAGGAAGGAGGGAATACGGGGACTCTGAAGCACAATTGCTCAGTGTGCCTTTCATGCCACTGCAGGGAAAGCGCCGCATCCTATTCCATTAACAGGGTAGCGCATTCCATCAGTCTCGTTCTCATGCCCTGCAGGCGTCCCCCAGAGATTTCCACACCATGACAATGTAGCATTGAAAAAAATAACAACCCGACAACACAAGCCCGGTCACTTCCCATCCATTTTTTATGGTGTCATGGAAACAACAAAAAAAAGAAAGCATGCCGTTTGTGCAAGCTGCCCATAAATCACTCCACAACAAGAAGAATTCAGTGTCGCTGATCTCTCCCTGCCCCCCCCCCCGGGTGATGTAACCCTTCCTTGCACTTCATTTCTGAGGTTGGGGGTGGGTGGGACAGGATCATGGCTTGTCTACTCTCCCCACTTGACTCCACGCCTCCCTCTGCATTCTCTCTTAGGGACGTGCACAAATATTTGAACGCCCTTGAATTTGAATTTAAAGTTTTGATTCAAATTTTGAATTTTGGATCTATTCGTTTGAATTACCCGGACGTTCGTATGCGTACGGGTTCGTGCACGATGCGTACTTGAAGATCCGCATCCTTCCCGCATCCGTACGCATGGGTACGGATCCGTACGGGATGAAAACAGGTTGCACGCGGGATAACTACGGGATGCGTACGGATGGGTACAGACCTAGGGGAAGATGTGTAGGGGGATCTACTAATGCTGTTGACATTCGTAAGTGCAAATTCGATTGAAAGATTTGAACAAATGGATTCGATTTGGCTTAATTCAAATCGAATTAGCTTAAATTCACATTTTAAACATTTGAATCGAATTGAACTTTTGGATATTTGAATTGAATATTAACGGGTTTTCTTGGTAGGCCCAGGGCCTCAAGCGTCTCTCGTTTTTTTACAAGGAAGAAAATGTTGCCTTTCCAGCTGGACGGGAAATGAGTACAGTGACCAAACATTGACTAGTGCTTGCACTTGAGCGCTAGACAACTTTACCTGCTCCCTCTCCCCGGGATCAGATACTGTTCTTCTCCCCACAACAGAACACCCTGTGAGGTGGGTGGGGCTGTGAGAGCTCAGAAGAGAGCTGTGACTAGCCCAAGGTCACCCAGCTGGCTTCATGGAGGAGGGCGGAATCGAACCCAGTATTCCCGGATAAGAGTCCGGCTCCCTAACCACCAGACCAAACTGGAATAGAATCCTACCACATTCGAAGGGGATCTATTTGAATGAACACAAATTTCCTTGCATTCCATTCGATACAAACCAAATGCAAAAGAAATAAATCATTTCTGCTCATTCCTAGTGCCAACCTCTTACCAGTCCCGAAACCGTTCTTGTTCATTTTGGTAAAGGTCTGAAAATTTTCAGGGAGTCCCCCTGAAGGTCATAGAAGTCAAACACAATCGTAGGAGAGAGAACCGCTGACCCCTTTCCACCCAATGTGTTAAAAACTGCAGCAGTGATAAGAACTTATCTATTATTTACTGAAGACAAGGTTGTACATGTTTCTGGAGAGCAAGCAAGCAAACAGAAGAGCAAATTACTCTCTGAAAACTGTGCTCTTACTCACATTCGCCCGCTCTGAATGTAGGTCTTAACTGCGCCTGTGTTTGTCGCCTGTGGCTGCCGCCGTACAAATTGTGCAGAGTACATTTTATTTAGTTTATTTTTGTAGGAAATCTGAAAGCAGTTTGCAGCAGAGAGGGTGAGAGCAGAGATTGAAAAAAAGAAAAGGAAAGGAAATTCAGCACATCAAATACATACTAGAAGTTGGGTAGGTTAAGGAAGGTAGATGAGCAGCAAAGCAAACTGCTTGGGAAAAAGAAGGTTGCCGGTTTCATTCTCAGCCTCCCGCAACACTTTTGTGTATCTACTAAGAAAACTACATAGTTCGGATTTGCACAAATAGGTTTTTTGGCATTTGATTCATAACAAATTGAATGTTTTAAAAATTCATATTTATTCAAATAGATCCCCTTCGAATGTGATAGGATTCTATTCGGTATGAATATTCCAGTACATATCCGATACAAATGGATACGTATACAACACAAATGCATACATTTCGGATACGTATCCCCAGTTTAGCAAATGTCCAAATTTGTACAAATGTTAATATATGAATACTGTAACATTCGATTTATGTATGAATGTCTGAATTCGAACGAATTCATACGAATAACAAATGTTACAGATATTCATGCACATTCCTACTACATAGGTTGGCCATGGATGTACCCAGGACAGGTGAAAGCTCAGTATTAGAACAAACTACCTGGATAGCAGAGGGTTGCCGGTTTGATCCCTCAATTCTCCCTAGAAGGAATGGAAAACCACTTCTGTATCTCTGCCAAGAAAACTGCATAGAGGTGCACATGGAGCCTGGGAAGGGCTATAGCTGAGTAACAGAAGGAATGGCCTGGGAAAACAGTGAGTCACCGGTTCAATCTCCAGCCTCTCCCCAGAGACAGGGAATGGAAAACCACTCCTGTCCACCGGAAGTTGGTCATGATTCAATGAAGAAGAAGACCACTCAGATTTTAGAACAATCTGTAGCCCTTGTCACCCACTTCAGTTTCTTTCTTTCTTTCTTTCTTTCTCTCTTTCTTTCTGTAAGGCAAGAGAAGCACCAAATCAAATCTGCATCCAGACAGGTTTAAAAAAACTTTGTGTGTGAGCACAAGAAGCCCCCGCCTCACCTTATCTCTAGGGGCTACTGCTGAGAAGGCCCTACGCCTAATGGTGACAGCCACATTCTTCAATGGGCGAGTTCCCTGTACCCTTTACGTGGGGCTTGCCTACCGCCAAGGTAGCTAGAGGTGCCTTGGAGAGTTTGAGGGGTCAGGTTAAGCACCTGTCAGTCCAACACTAGGCATGCATTATCTCATTTAATTTAATGTGAATTGAATGGGGGAATATTCAGCTATGTTTTAATCTCTCCCCCCCCCCCCAGTGAATATAGAGAGCTGTGGCTTTGAGCATGAACATACAACGAACGTTCATGGGCAAAGGGAATTCCCCACCCCTCCCATCCTGATCCAGATAGAGGGAGCTGCGCGCACACCTCTGAAAGGGCTAGTTGGGTCTTGGAGGAGCCCATGAATGGAGGTGGAGGATGTGGCGGCAATCACATTTAGCGGTAAAGGGGCAAGGCTGGTGGAGGGACAGGAGCCCGGGGGTCAACAGATCTGGACTTCATCAATAAGAACCTAAGAACCTAAGAGGAGCCCTGCTGGATCAGGCCACAGCCCATCTAGTCCAGTATCCCATCGCACACAGTGGCCCACCAATTGCCCATGGGCATCTCAAGCAGAGACAAGGGCAAAACCTTCACCTGCTCTTGACTCCCTGCAAATGGCCTTAGGAGCAACCTGACTGAAAGAAGCATCAAGGCTTCGATGATGCTACGATGAATGCTGGATCCATTCAGTACGTGGGTAAATGGACTGCTAAGGTAGGCCCCTTTCGATTTGTCTCCGAATGCTGGAATTTGAATGAATTTCTTCTGAATTGCATGAATATTTGTGCACATCCCTACTCCAGACCTCTCTGAGCGGTTTGCATGTTTTTATGAACCACAGTTCAGCACCAGCCTAGATAATAATGCGCGGCAGCATTGCACGCTGACCTTGGGTATCGCAGACTTTTTAAAGAAAAAAACACTGCTGACAACATAAAAAGAACAGGGTTTTCTTCCACAGTAGGATCGAAACATATATGAAGGGAGCCATCTCCCTAGGTGACTCAGTGTGAATCTGATCTGTAATGAGACAGGTGGGCTCCAAGATGGCTGTAGGTCCCTTCTTGCCTTGCAAACAGGTCATGGAAAATGCACATGCTGGCTGTTCCAAGGACAAGGTGTGCATCAGGCTTTGATGCGGAGAGAGAAGAAAAAGGGAACTCGCATTTCTTGAGATCACAGCAAGGGATGGTCTCAGATCAGTGGCGCAACACAGCGAGCATGCTTTCTTGTGATTAACTCGGAGCTGCTGGGAGTATTTTAAGAGAAAACACTGTGGGCTGGGGATAGAAAGGGAAGGGTACTTTCAAGCAGGGATGTGCACGAATACGCGTAACTTTTGAAATTCGTACGAATTCGGACATTTAAATTCGAATCGAATGTTGGCACAACAGAAGACTGACATTAGAATTTGAAACGAATGCTTTGGAACATTTGTACGAAGCTTCGTTACATCCGTGGACCCGGGGAGGTGGGAAAGCGGCTGCGCCAGTCCCATCTACAATGGATCCAGAGTGGATTCATTGTGAATTGAGAGTAGATTCAAAGTGGATTCAGGTGGATTTGATACGTTCAGGGTGGATCCATAGGGGATATGTAGGGGGTTGATATGTGATTCATATTGAACATTTGTATTGAATTTGTACCAAATATTCATATTGAATTTGAATCCTACCACATCCGAAGGGAATCTATTCAAACAAATACAAAATTCCTTGCATTCAATGTGATATGAATCAACCCCTCCCCCCAAAAAAATCCCTGCACATCCTAAGACTGAAATTCAAATTCAAATTGAATGTTTCGATACATTTGTATGAAGCTTCGCTATGGATTTGTATGGGATTCGTGTGGGATTTATCTCTAACATTCGTTGCAAATTTTAATCCTACCACATTAGAGGGGTTTTATTTCAATGAATACAAACGTTCTTCCATTCAATTCAATACAAATCGAATTTTTAAAAATTGTCCCATGCTTGTCTGTGAAATCTTGGTGCCATTTAGGATGAGGTCCTGCAATCCTGCTTACGTCTATCTGGAAGTAAGTCCTATTGATGACATAGAGCAAAGGTCTGGCTGAAGTTTGCACTTCAGTTTAGGAATCTGCAAGAATGGTTTCTGTGGGTTTTTTTGCATTTGATTCATATCGGATGAAAGGTAAGAAAATTTGTATTCATTTGAACAGATCCCCTTTGAATGTGGTAGGATTCTATTTGATATTAATGTATTCATACGAATCGGATATGAATATCCGATATGAATGCATGCATATATGATACGTATCCAATATGTATCCAAAGCGTCAAATCCGCCCTGAATCCACATTGAATCCGTTCTCAATCCATGCTGAATGCACTCTGGATCCGTTGCAGGTGTGACTGGCGGAGCGACTTTCCCACCTCCCCATTTCACAAGTGTTCTGAAATATTCAATTTGCATACAAATGCCTGAATTTGTACAAATTCATATAAATATCAAATTCTATAAGTATTTGTGCACCCCCCTATTTCAGTTGTGACCCAGACAGGATGAGCAATTAGAGATAAAACTAAAAAAGATGCGAGGTCTGGATTTTATTCTTTCGTTTTGGGCAAAGTGTGCCGCATCTCAATTAGCTAAGTCTCCTCTGTAAATAAAATTCAGCCCGTGCGGGTTATTTATTTGCCATGGAGCTCATCTGCCTCTTTGCTTTGGCATCCTTGTCTCAAGCCCCTTTCAGCCTGTCCTCCTGGCCCCGTCCCCCTGCCCCTTTGATGGGTAATTCTTCTCCCTGTGGAACAGCCAGCCTTGCCCCCCGCTGCAGCCGTGCTTCTAATTACCATGGTAACACTGGCCGTCAGGATGATCGGATGTGACAGTTGTATGGAGAGCCGCATCTGTTGGAGTGTAGCAGGCCCCACCTAACAGGCCAATGAGACGAGAAAGAAGAGCGTGTCTCCACCCAGCAGGAGAGCAGCCAACTCCTGGGAATCTCTGCACTCTTCTGCCTGACACGCATCACTTCTGACAGCGGCCGTGCCCAGGCCTGCAGTTATCCAAGGTTGGTGATGCTTAAGTACAGATTCCAGGCCACATCCACACGACACAGGTTCTGATCAGACATAACAAAAGGGGCACCCCAGAGGTGCCTTAGGGTCAGTAGCATGTGGCCCCCATGTCCCCAAGCCTTCTCTAATCCACCTCAGAGAGACGTGAGTGGCCCTCATGTTCCCGAGCCTTCTCTAATCCACCTTTTCTACCACAGAATATTCATGAGAGGGGGCAGGGACAGACTAGTGTGTGGACAATCCCATCTCAAAGCCTTCTCTAAACTACCTCAGAGAGACATGTGTGGCCCTCATGTTTCCAAGCCTTCTCTAATCCACCTCAGAGAGACGTGTGAGGCGCTCATGTTCCCAAGCCTTCTCTAATCCACCTTTTCTACCACAGAATGTTCACAAGAGTGGGGAGGGACAGACTAGTGTGTGGACAATCCCATCTCAAAGCCTTCTCTAAGCCACTCAGGGGCACTTCAGAGAGACAGTGTGCAGGCCCCATTTTCCGAAGCTTGGAAGGGAGCTCACAGGCTACCACATGAGTATAGGGCTGCATCCAAACTCATGAATAGTGAGCAGCGGAACACACAGTCACAGTGGGGCATCACACACCATGATCGATGGATCGTAGTGGCAACGCATTATCCCCTCGTACCTGCGAATTTACCTTAATGCAGGTAGGAGAACACTCGCTCCACAGTATAAGGTAAGTTCAAATCTTTCCACCAGTCTAGGCGGAACAGTGAGAAGAGCCAACGAGAGCAGGAAGGGCAGCTCAACTCCCATTGGCTGCCTCATCCCACATGATGGCATGTGCCAAACTCAGCTCTTGCAGCTTCCCAGGAGGAATCTATGGAGGCTGATTTTAGTGAGGACAGCCGGTCATCGCTTCACAGCAGGTAAGCTGTGATTTTTCTTATAACTGCGGATTAGGGATGTGCACAAATTTTTTTGTATTTGATTCGTATTGATCTCCTTTGAATATGGTAGGATTCATATTTGATATGAAAGTTCAGTCCCATACAAATGCATATGAATAGCGTATGGATCCCATACAAATAGCATACGGACCCTATATACGAATGCATACAAACAGCATACAGATCCCATACAAATGCGTACAAAGGGCATATGGATCCTATATATGAATGCTTATGAATAGCACATGGATTCCATACAAATGCATATAGTATACAGATCCTATATACAAATGCATATGAATACCATATAGACCCCGTACAAATGCATACAAAGACCATACGGATCCCATAAGTGAATCCCATACAAATTCCATACGAAGCTTTACACGAATGTATCAAAGCATTCAATTCAAATGCAAATGTCCGAATGTGGCGGAATTTCGAATGATACAAATATTCACCCACATCCATACTGCAGATTTATTCTGCAGGTCTGGAAGGGCCCTAGCAGACTGTGTCTTAATTCCCTTACAAAATATGGTGGGAGAGAATAGAGGCTCCACTCTTCTCTGGCATAAATGGCAGGCTTCAAGCTCCATCCTCCTTTCCTTCCCAGGTGTTAGGCAAACATATTTAGGGGCAATTAATCACCTGGCACTCAGGTGGAGCATTAACTCCTTTTAAAGTTTAATCAGGCATTTTATCTCAATAACACCCTAAAAAGAAGTGGGTTTATTAGAAAGGGGCTGAGAGAGGAGATCTAATTGATTGCCAGATCATTTTGCTTCCAAAACCAAATGTCTAGAGCTATTTAAACCAAAACGATCCATCTAAAGCAAGAAGTAAATCCAGTTTTTATATCACCTTGTTGTTCTGCTCTATAGTTTGTTCATTGGCACTGAGAAAGTCAACGGGGCAGACGAAGGCACACTTCATAATTCACTCACCGTGATTTACGGACTCGAGAAAGACCAGGTCAATTTCAGCAAAGAACATTTATGTCCATTTAAACTGCAACTCTCTGGTCAAAATTAGTGACTGAAAATCAGAAGCCGCTGGAGACACCAGCAGTGGAAAGGAACGATTGCTTTCACTAGGATCCTAGGGATCTTTCAGCAAGGCTCCCTGGATGAGGGTTATTTGAGAACTAGGAAACAGAGGACTATTAATGTAGATGACATGGAGTTCAGAGGCCTTTTCACACTACAGCTAAGACAGCCGCAACGCGTGGAGGACAGTCTCCCATACGCATTGGCAGGTAAGACCTGTCTAGGGGCGAATGGGAAGCTGTCCCCCAGGGGTTCCCTACCAATCGGCCATTCCGGGAAGGCGTGGCTCACGCAACAGCCCGTCTGGGCACCTCCCACCGGGCCAGGGTCCCACGGGGATGCAGGGAGGCCCCAGGGAGGCCACCAGCCCCCCCCCAGGATGTTGGGACCCGCTTGGGGGCCCCTGACCACTGCTTGCCATACATCAAACCGCCCCCGTGCATCGAACCGCCCCCCCCATCGAATCGCTTCTGCGGTTCAGTGTCCCAGTCTTCACTTTCCTCCTGAACATGAACAGAGAAGGAGCCTGACGCACCTCAAGGGGGAAACTACTCCACAGCCTGGGGGCCACTATCGAGAAGGCCCTCTCCCGGGTGCCCACCCCTTTTGCTGCTGAGGGTGGTGGGACAACCAGGAGGGTCTCTCCTGCAGATCTTAGGGCACGGGCAGGTCAATATAGGAGAAGGCGTTCCTTTAGATATTTGGGACCCAAGTCATTTAGGGCCTTGTAAGTCAGAAATAGCACCTTGAATTGGGCCCTGTAGTGAATAACTCAAAATATTTGTATTTGTATGAGTACTAAAGTACAAATGTCTGAACATTCTATTCATATACGAACGTCCAAATTCGTCTGGATTCATCCGAATAACGAATATTTCGAATATCTGTGCTCAACTCTAGTCCAGATACCTTGCAGCAGATTGGCTGAAGTGTGTCAAACTTCCCAGGGTTCTGTGGCTGGGTTGGTCCAAAGCTAAGAGGCCGACCGGCCAGATCTAGCAAGCAGTAAACTGAGATGTTACAGCCCGCAGCCAAAATGACATTATGAGCTGCTGCCGTGCTCATAGAAACAGCTGAGCAAGAGAAACACTGACCCTTGTACTCCGAAAACTTGGACGGTGGCCTTGGGTTGTCGGAGGGAGAAAAAGAGATAGACTGCTGGGAGGAGGGAGAGAGAAACGAGCCAAAGAGCACAGCGAACAAGCAACAGAAAAAACACAGCGGAGTAGCTCAGTTAGAGACGCCATGCCAAAACCTGCCTGCCAATTTCTGGGCTTTGGGATTTCCTTTGTCGTTAATAGAGAAAAGGGAAAGCGAAAGGCATCCGCCCCAAATCTAACTGTGTGCATGGCAACCGTGTAAACATATGTCCCTGCAGTTTTCTTGGCAACAGCATGAAAGTAGTTGTCACTGCCCTTTTCTGCTGTTACCTCTGTTTTGATCCAGATCGGTCAGACTGGATTAACCATACCTGCCTGGCGTGGGCATGAATGCCATTTCTGACATCCAATTCATAAGGAATCAAATATTCAAAAATCCCAATTTGGACAAATAAAGAAAAACAAATGTCTTGGCATTCAAACGGATACAAATGCATTCATATCTATTTGTCTGAATATTCAATACATAGCTAGTGATACGAATCTTGTACACATCCGTATGCATCCCGTATGCAATCCATTTTCATCCCATACGTATCCGTATGGATGCGTACAGATATGCACAAGATGTGCAGGTATTCATACACATAGGAATATCCGGATTATCTGTACAAATAACTCAAGATATTTGTATTCACAAACATATTAAGGTATGAATGTTTGGACATTCGATATATATACAAATATCTTAATTTGTCCAAATAATGAATATTTCAAATATTTGTGCACATTCCTAATACCGGCTGATCCTGACTTCGTGAAGGCATAGGCCGGATCAGTGCCATCTACACGGGATGGATATCGGATATGTACAGGATACGTCTGCATTTGTATTGGATATTCATATGGGATACATATGCGTTTGTATAGAACAAAATCCTACCACATTTGGAGGGGATCTATTGAATGGATACGAATTTTCTGACATTTGATTCAAATTGAATGCAAAAATCCCATGCATGCAGATTCCTAAGTAAAAAGTTTTTAAAACATATCCAACAGTTGCTAACATCCCTAAAGCTCACTAATTGCTATTCCCCTGTAAGATTTCCATGCGCATGAATATTAATCAGGTTCACAATTCATAGAAATTAGTTTGAATTTGAACATTTGCATTTGAGTCGAATATTGGGTGTTTTTCCACCACGCTCCTTTAATCTGGATCTAAGAAGATCCGGAACTAGGGAATGGGTACTTCCCTTAATCCGGATCTAGTAGATACGGGTTAAGGGAAGTACCCAATGTGTTCCCATGGGTGGTCTAGCACCAAATAGCAATGGGTGCTAGCCTCCCTGCCGTGGAAACACTGGAGCACCCATTTGAAAATCTGGATCTAGCCATGAGGGGTCTGCCTGTCACCCCAGGTGTTTGGGGGGACAGGGGGTGCAATCTCTGAAGCAGCTCCGAAATCACTTCGAAGTCACTTCGAAGTCTGTGCAGAATAGCTCTGGGGCATCTTTGAAGTGTGTCCTGATCTTCGGAGTAATCTTCGGAGTGACTTCAGAGTCACTTCGAAGTTCACGCTGAAGATCAGCACAGACTTCAAAGATGCTCCGGAGCTATTTTGCACAGACTTCGAAGTGACTTCGAAGCTTAGGTTTTGGGGCTCCCCCCCAAGGGTGCCCCCTCCCCCTAGCCTTCTCTAGACCCCATTGCCAAACTAACGTGGAAACAGGCTCCCTTTAACCTGGATTTTCTGGCTGAAGACCCCATTGTAGACCCCATTAATGGGGTTTACAGAAAATCCGGATTAAAGGCCAAGAAGTACCCATACGATCCAGATTTCCCGAGGCGCGGTGGAAACTAATGTGTCCCTAATGGGTGCCGTGGTGGAAATGGGGTCATCCGGCTGTCACCCAAATGGGTCCTTAATGGGTGCTAAAATGGGTACTAAGTGACCGTGGAAAAACACCCATTGACTACATTCGAAGACATTTGAGTGCAAAGCATATGCTTTTTTCACATTTATCCGAAGCTTTGTTATATTTGCGAAGGTGGGGAGGCAGCAAAATAGCTGTTCAGGCACATCTGCAGCAGATTCACAGCAAATACAAATAAGATTCAGAGCTGATTCAAACTAAATTCAGAGCTGATTCAAAGTGGATTCAGAGCGGATTCAAAGTGGATTCAGAGCGGATTCAAAGTGGATTCAGAGCGGATTCAAAGTTGGTTCAGAGGGGATTTGGAGGCACTCGTGGTGGCAGGGATTCTAAGCAGGTTCGAGGACCATTCGCAGCGGATTCGAATCCTACCATATTTGAATGCGAATTTCCTCCATGTTTGTTTTGATTTGAAGTGAACATGCAAAAAAATTCATCCACACCCCCTCCATGTTTGTTTTGATTTGAAGTGAACATGCAAAAAAATTCATCCACACCCCTATATGTGAAATCACTGTATAGTATATATATTTTTTTCTTTCCTTAGGGTGCATCCATGCATGGATAGCTAGCAAAAGCAAATGCATGCAGATGTGCAGACGTGGATCCCTCTCGCATCTCGGGCGTGATCCTTTTGTGGCAGGGGGAGGACATAGGTCACATCTAGCTTTGACCTAGAGCCCTTTCAAGAGGCCTTTCGAGTGGAAGAGGCATTGCAGCCAGGATGCGTTTCTCTTCATGCCTCATGTGCAACACATCTCCAGATGGAAAACCCTGCACAGTTGGTTGCTTCCTTGCCAAGAGAATTGCAGGATACTTTCTATCCTTGCCAGGAATGACTGGTGAGAAGATGGAGATCTATTTTAAGGTTTCTGCAGACCGATTTGGGGGCGGGGGGTGGGGGAGAGAAGGAAGGCCTTTCGCTGATAACCCTTCACTTACCTCTTGCAAAAAAAACTTGCATGCCACGAGGAGAGAGAAGAAAGAGCCGAGCAACACGTGATGGATTCACCGTCACCTTCCACCAGGCGGGAGGGAAGGCAGGAAAGGAAATCTGACTCCAGGAAGATCCTGGAGGCAGGCATCTCTCTCTCTCAGGAGAGAATCTCCATCGTTGGAGACCTTCTGAGAACACAGGAGAGGCGTCGCTCACACAACTCGTAGCCTTCGCCTCGGAGCAGAAGGTTAAAATCATAGGGCTGGAAGAGAGCCAAAGGCCATTCTCTTCATGCTCGCGTCCACAGGAAGGATATCCTGTACTTAAAAAGATGCTTGACAGGTGCTCACCCTACTACACAATGTTAAAACCTCCCCCAGCAGATCCTCCGGGCTTCTACATCCGACCTCCCGTTGAGTTGAAACCGAACTCTCTCGCTCATAAACTGGTGGCAGCGAAAGTTGTTTTGGGATTTGAGCAGCTTCCTAGCTAAAGACAAACACAAACAAACAAACAAACAAACAAACAAAAATCCCTGCGTCATCAAATCCCATCAGGTCCCCACCACCGCAGGGCTGTCCATAGGGAATTATTTCTCATTTAATGGTCATTAAAAAAGCCATACAAGAGAGACAAAAAAAGATGCTAGATTAGTTTTAAAATGCATCCCTGCGGTAGGTGATTATATAATGCATTAAAAGCATTATGGATTAAAAAAGAGGAAAGGGGGGGGGACCCTTAATGGGTTATTTTTATTTATTTAAGAAAATTATATCCCGCCCTTCACCCAAAGGTCCCAAGGTGGGTTACAATAAGAAAAAAACAACATATAAAATATTAAAACATAATTAAAAGTTACTCTCCCTTCCTAAGAGGAGCGCACCCCAATGAATCTATTTAAACATCAAAAGCCCGGGTGAATATTTACTTATTTCATGACATTACTGAACTAAATTTGGATATAAGTGCACACAAACAAGATTACACTATTTGATAGCAGCAGGTAAAAATGTATTGGTGAAAAATTGGAAATAGGCTGATAATCTAACAATAAGGGAGAGCCAAAATGAATTATGGAAAATTGTGATAAACGAATTTATCATGTGTAAGCAGCGTCAGATGGAAGATAACAACACTAATGTGCATTTTCGCCAAATATGAGAACCACGTATAGGAAGATTGTTAGCACAAATGAATAGATGTAACCCAGAAAAGAATTTTCTATTATTGTGGCTGTATGCCTAGATAGTAGCCACAATTAAGTCACCTGAGGCCTCTTCACACTTAGGCTAAGACACATGGGAATGCTTTATTCATTCACATGGAGGGAGGCAGGAACCCATCTACACGCATTCCTTGCCTTCCTCCCTGCGGGCTCCCAGGGAAGCGGGCTGCCCATCCCTGGCTCAAACGCTCTCCCTCTGGTACAGCTGGGAACATGCTGGGACAGTCCCAATGTGCTGAGATGGTTTCAAAGCACTTTTTTGTGCTCTGAAACCAGAACACGTGTAGACACGTTGGGACGGGATGGGTTGGCCCGGAATGGAGCTGCCGGCACAGAGGAGCAAATGCTGGGTCCCAAAATGTTCTACACGCGTTCCAAAACCCCTTGTGCGAAAAGGCCTCTGAACTGGTCTATCACTGTATATGTGTATGTAAGAGGGAAGTTGTTCCTGAGTCTGGGGGCCACCACAGAAAAGACCCTCCTGCACATCCCTATGCCTGTCAACTCTGAAAGAGAAGGAACCTCAAGAAGGCCTCTCCTTGAGGTCTCAGTGCACAGGCAGGGCTGTATGGGAGAAGGCGCTCCTTCAGGTACCCGGCTGAACACTTTCCCCCGTGCGCGATCCAAGCACACCGGCCTAATTAATTTGCAGCCCACCAGGTAGCCCTGCACCGATTACTTCATTCCCGCCATGACAAAGGGAGCGACGGGGGTGGAGATGACAGGGCGCCATCCGACTGCAAATGAGAGGGGCTCTTCAGATGTTGTCCTGTCGGTCGGACTCCGGGGACCTCATTTTACACAGCCGCTCAGAGCCCTGGGCAGGCAAAGCTGAAATGTGATAACTCCCAGTCCCTTCAAATGAGAAGACGGCGCTTGTGTTCCTCTGTACTTCCTCACCGGACTTGACATTCTCATCTCGACGCTGCCCCTGGCAAACCTCCTTCGGTTGGCGGCTTTTCATCTCCAAGCACCACACGGGGAAATTTAAAAGACCCGCAATATATTTCTTTAATTGAGTTTTAGAAAGAGAGCGAGAGAACCGAGTTGCAGGATTGAAAGGTCTGTTGTTGTTTTCTCGCATGGGAGGCGCATTGGGCCGTGGAGCAAAATAAATAAATAACGGTGCAACCAGGCCTAAACAAAGAGACTGGGCTACATCATACTGGGAATTCTCTCTGAGCACATATTCCTACCTATAACGGATGCTATGGTTTCCCCATGTGTCTCTTACGATGACAAATATTTTAAGCAGAGGGCTTGCTCAGGCTGAGTCCAATGTGTCCACATGCTTCTGTAGAAGAGAGTAACAGCTCTAAAAACAGTTCACTAAACATTGCTAGGTCTTTCTGCCCCCAGTACTTCAGCAAGCCAGGAGGCATAAAGCAAGAACAGGTGAGCTTTGCTATTAGGGGAACGACATCCTGTGTTCCACCTAGAAAACCCTGGTTCCCATGGGATGAGGCTACACCATTTCAAATATTTCATAAAACATTCAAAACAGTATTTTGCGCATCCTTAATTCTGATCCCTGGAAACATATCCTTCTGGCTACTCTTCTGCAACCCCACCAGCCACAACAGGCAGTAACTCACTGGGAACAAAACAACGCCGCAAGTATCTTTTGTGGTCTGTGGAATATCTTCATCAGCCTGTCGTAAGCTGGTCAGAGAGCATGTTTGCGGTGTGCTTAGTCGATTCTGCACTTGCAGAGGCTGGAGCAGGGATGGGCAAGAATATTCGAAACATTTGATATTCGGTCGAATTTGTTCGAATTTGGACATTCGAATCCGAATCGACTTTTAACATTCAAACGAATTTTGAATGTTTCATATCATTCGTACGAATTACTCAGACATTTGTATGTGTATGTATACGTATGCATTACATACGTATCCCTATACATCTTATTGGCATCTATACACATTTGTACAGATGCATACAGGGCGAAAACAGGATGCATACGGGATAAAAACCATATGGCTACTTCCGCACTTATCGTTTTAAATCCAGATCTATTACATCCGGATTTACTAAAACCGGTTTAGAATAGACGCGGATCTACTAAATCTGGTTTAGAATAGATGTGGATCTCCTAAATCTGGTTTCTGTAGATCTGGTTTTACTACATCCGTTTTCCGGTAGATCCGCATCTATTAGATACGGATCTGCCAACACCCCTTCCGTCCGCACACGTGTGGGAAGGACGGCTTGTGAGGAACAGATTTGGCCCTCGCTGTGCGGACGCAGTAGCACGGACTTGCAGACAGCTGCCCCGGGAGCTGTGTGATTGGTGCAGCCAGCTGTCACTCACTGCTACTTTCCAGCCGTGTGTGGACATGTTGGGGCCAGACCGGCAACCAAATAGTGGCGCGTCCGGGATCCCATGCCCTCTGGGCGGCGAAGCCTGCCTTCTGGGAATGGCATTGCTATATTTGACAGCCAGGCAAGAGACAGGGAGGGGAGCTGCATGCGCACCGATGGCTGCAAAGTTCAAGCTGCAGCCCTAGTCCCCCTCCAGATCTCCCTCCCCTTCCCGGGATCCTCCTCCCAACCCTGTAAGGGTGCCCTCTTTGACATACCCACCCTACGCTCCGCGACCTGGCACGCTACATCAGCCGCTGGGATGCCCCTTACATGGCAGGGAGAAGCAGGATAGGAGAACCACCACTCCAGAGACTTCCCCTCAGGTGGCGGGGCCAGTGAGGGGCTCCCTCCTGCACCCCAATGCGGCCCTCACCTTGTCCCTGCCTTCTCAACATGCCGACTTCCTGTCCCGCCCCAAGTATTCTGTCTCCCGTCCGTATGCGGACGCGTGCTGAGTTAATGCGGATCTAGAGGGAAAACACCCATTAAGACCACCTTCAATGTGGTGTTCAGTTAAACCCCATTAAGCACACATTAGAGACAGATATGTGCGGACACGCCTCACCGGACGTGTGCTAAATAGGTCCGCCTGTGCGGACGCGGGTTTCCCAAAGTGTGCTTAATGGGTGTTACTGTGCGGATGCGCCTCGCCGGAAGTGTGCTAAATAGGTCCGCCTGTGCGGACGCGGGTTTTCCAATGTGTGCTTAATGGGTGTTAAAAGGCCTGTGTGGAAGCACCCTATGTGTACAGATGTTGTCGACATTTGTATCTTCAGATACAAATTGAATATTCGTAGGAATAGATACAAAGGTATTTGAATCAATTTGAATTTGAATACATTTGTTTTTTCCTCTATTCGTACTAATCCAAACATTCAAATATTCCATTTGATTCCAATCCAAAAATTGCATTTGTGCACACACCTAGGCTGGAGTGGTCCAGCTGTCCTGGTGTAAGACCGTCTGGACTTGCATGGCCTCTTCTGAGACCAGCCAAGTACCATTCCAAAGCTCATGGGATAAGGGCCTCCCTAGCCCACACCACAGTGTGGATGAGAGATGCCCAGAAATGGCGCGGCCCTCACACCATACCAGGATACCAGTAAGAGTAATAAAGTGTCTGTTTGTGTGTGTGCGCATGCGCGCTCTGACTGCATCCCCAAACTCCAGATGTTAGCAAAGAAGATGCTTATAGATTGGATGCCATTCCCCCGTCCACGCTCGCTCTTTTATTTAGGTTAGCTTGGGCAGATATTCTCATGAAGATGTGGGAAAGTGCCGTGCGCCATTGCCGGTACAGCTGGTCCCACCGAGATGCGTGAACAGATGAGAACAGCACTGTCACATCTGGCCACTGGCTGGCAGGCCCGAATTGTGGGAAAACTGGGCTTTGGGACTCATGTTTGGTAACGGTTAATGAACGAAAGCAGGAAAACCCGAATCACTGCATTCTTGGAGTTTAAAATAAGGATATCAAAATACTCATTAGAGAACAGACGTTGCTGTTTCCTTCTCCTTTAATCCAAGAGCTTTAAATAATAATAATAATAATAATAATAATAATAATAATAATAATAATAATAATAATAATAATAATAATAATAATAATAATAATAATAATAATAATAATAATAAAAGATCCTAGGCTGAAGCAGATGTACACTCACCGGCTTCCAAGGCTCGTTTTCCCTGGAAGAGCTCTTCTTGCAGACTCTCCATATTTTTGCTCACAAACAGCCTGCACAAAAACATGGCACGGCCTCCCAAGTCACATTTCTGGCACGCTCTGCGTCTGCAGCTGAAAGGGTCATGCCATGGCATGCCGAATTGCAGAGGCGTGCCATCCGTGAGACAGTTTGGTCTAGTGGTTAAGGAGCCGGACTCTGATCTGGGAATGCCGGGTTTGATTCTGGCTTCCTCCTCCACGAAGCCAGCTGGGTGACCTTGGGCTAGTCACAGCTCTCTTCTGAGCTTTCACAGCCCCACCTACCTCTCAGGGTGTCTGTTGTGGGGAGAAAAACTGAAGGTTTGTCAGCCACTTTGAGTACCCTTAAATGGGTGAAAAAAGTGGGGTAGAAAACCCAATTATTCTTCCTCCATGAAGCCAGCTGGGAGACCTTAGGCTAGTCATAGCTCTCTTTCTGAGCTCTCACAGCCCCACCTACCTCTCAGGGTGTCTGCTGTGGGGAGAAGAACTGAAAGTTTGTCAGCCGCTTTGAGTCCCCTTAAGTGGGTGATAAAAGCCAACTCTTCTTCTTCTTCTTCTTCTTCTTCTTCTTCTTCTTCTTCTTCTTCTTCTTCTTCTTCTTCTTCTTCTTCTTCTTCTTCTTCTTCTTCTTCTTCTTCTATGGTCTGGAGTACCAGCCTTATCGTCCCAGTAAACCTTGATCATGAGGCCTACTGGTTAATGGGACTAGGATGCAATTTGGGGCACCTTAGGCTAGTCTATGGTCTGTGCTATGCAGACAGAGTGTGTAGGAGGGGGTATATTGAAGTATATCAAATCATCCATGGTATAGAAAAGGTGGATAGAGAAAAATTCTTTTCTCTGTCATACAACCACAGGAACCAGGGGGCATTCTATGAAACTGATGGACAAGAGACTCAGATCCGAGAAGAGGAAGGATTTCTTCACCCAGAGGGTCACCCAGAAGAGATGGTAATAGTAACCAGCCTAGATGGCTTTAAGGAAGGGCTAGACAAATGCATGGATGACAGGCGTATCAATGGCTACTAGAATGAATGCCTAGGTACATCCTCCAGGTTGGGGAGACAGGCAGGATGCCTCTAAAAGCCATTTGCTGGGATTTGAGATCAGGTCTTCCGCTTGAGATACCTATAGGCATTTGGTGGGCCACTGTGTGGGACAGGATGCTGGACTAGATGGCCTGTGGCCTGATCCAGGAGGGCTCCTCTTATGTTCTTATGTCCCTTTCCTAGACTGTGCTAAGAGTGCTCGTGGGAAGGGTCATAGGTTCCACAGCTCTGGCCTAATGGAGAAGAAGCTTCATAACACAAAGCTTTGAGCTTCTCTCTCTCTCACACCCTTTCAGTTCATCTCTCTGCCCACAACAATCCAGCCACTCTGTCATCTTTGACTGTCAGCCCTGAGTGGTGCAGCTTGCAGAAATGTTTAAGGGTTCTCATGAATAATAATTCCATGCTACGTGGCACAGAACATCTTCCACAACCTGGCTGTGAACTGAAAAAGAAGAAAGAGAGAGAGGAGGGGAGAGGAGAGGAGAGGAGGCCTCGTTTCTGGTCTTCTGCTAGCATGGGTGGTGCATTCTTTTAATTAGCTTCAGCTCCACTTTGCTTATCTCAAGGCAATATCTCAAGCAGGGATTCAGACAGAAGACTAGCCCCTTCCATTTGACTCCCCCTCCTTTCCCTTTTTTCACCTTGTAGCAGATGATCTGGCACAGGGAGGGCTAAATCAATACCCATTGACCTTCACCGTTTTCTTAAGGTTTTCCCCCACGTCAACTCCCAGGACTGCGTTCTGGTTGGTCCTGAACTCTCCACCCCACTCTCTCCTACTGGCAAAGTCAGGAGAATGGTGTCTCCTACGGAAAGTTCAGGCAAAGAGTTTTCCAAGGCCACTTAGAAATGCTTCTTCGGGCTGCCATTTTTAATCACAGCATCGCTGCAAAAGCATTCCATCCCAGAACAGATGTTTTAAAAGCTAAAGGTAAAGATGCCTACCTTAGGTCCAAAGAACCTAAGAGGAGTGCTAATGGATGAGGCCACAGCCCATCTAATCCAGCATCCTGCCTCACACAGTGACCCAGCAAAACTGCTTCTGGGCATCTCAAGCAGAAGATGAGCAAAATTTTCACCTGCTCTCAAATTCCTGCAAAAGGCCTCTAGAAGCATCCTGCCTCTCCCCAACGTGGAAGTGGTACCCAGCCATCCATTCCAGCAGCCATTGATACACCTGTCCTCCAGGAATTTGTCTAATCCTTTCTTAAAACTGTCCGAGCTGGTTGCTGTCCCCACCTCATCTGCTAGTAAATTCCATAGACTGATGACCCTCTGGGTGAAAAAAAATACTTACCCTTGTAAGTCCTAAGCCTCCTACCCATAAACTTCATGTGAGCCAGTTTGGTCTAATGGTTAAGGAGCTGGACTCTTATCTGGGAACGCTGGGTTTGCTTCTGCCCTCCTCCACGAAGCCAGCTGGGTGACTTTGGGCTAGTCATAGCTCTCTTCTAAGCTCTCCAAGCCAACTCTTCTTCTTCTTCTTCTTCTTCTTCTTCTTCTTCTTCTTCTTCTTCTTCTTCTTCTTCTTCTTCTTCTTCTTCTTCTTCTTCTTCTTCTTCTTCTTCTTCTTCTTCTTCTTCTTCTTCTTCTTCTTCATGGGGTGCCCCTCATTCTAGCATCGTGCCATAAAGAAAATATCTTTTCTCTATCCACCTTTTCCGCCCAGTGCATGATTTCATGTACTTCAATGGCATTTTTCAACTCCTCTTGCTAGCTTCCATCCTTCTTCTTGTGGTCTCTTTCTACCAATCTTGTTCTATACTCCTCCCCAACTCATTCCAGGACCTTCCATTTCTTTCTCACCAATGCCCTGGGATTACCCACCTTCCTTGGTCAGTCGCTGGGTTTGTTTCTCAACTTTATTTTCACCCAAAGTCCATCTTCCCAAAATATCTGTAAGCAACATGACCAAAACTATATCCTACCTTTAATTGGGGGTGGGGGTGGGGGAAGCTTCCTAACTGGATTTTATCTTTCAGAAAAATCCACTACCAGGTTAAATAACAGGGAAGTGAAATTAGCTTTTCATCTTGCTGATGTGTTCTCTTTACCCTGGAGAGGTATCAAAAGTGGATTAAAGCTTAGGTGTAGCCAAGGGTCCAGTTCTTTATTTCTTGTATTCAGAAGATGATTTGCTTGGGGCTCCAGCTCTTCATTTCCCATATTAAAAAGATTATTTCCTTCTTCTCCCCTACGTTTTTAAAAGGCAGCTTTTCCTCCTGGTGAGAAACTCTTCCTACCACCGCCAGTCTTCTAAGATTACACAACAGACGTGAGCGTTCGACCGATGCAGGTTTTATGGCTTTGATTCCAAGCCTGTTTTTCTTGCAGACTCTGTTAAAGCCTAACACTTCACCACCCAAGTCTACTGAGCAGTTCCTAGGAACTCTAAAGCTTGCTCAGATTTTCGTGTGAGGTTTGTGGCTGGACATAACAGAGGGACTCTTCCACACAAGAGTGACCCTTTAGCCCTCCGCAGCTGGTAAGAGCCCTCATGGCCATCGGCTTGCAAAATGTGCAATGCTTGGACGAAATCTGCACTCTGAAATAGGGATGCATGCAAATATTCCTAGGCATTCGAAATCCAATCGAATGTGTTGGATTTCGACACTCGAATCCAAATAGAATGTCCCAAAATTCAAATTTAAACATTCGAATCAAATTTTGAATTTCGGATCTATTCGTTTGAATTATCTGGACATTTGCACTTGAAGATCCGCATCGTTCCCGCATCCGTACGCATGTGTACGGATCCGTACGGGACAAAAGTGGGTTGTGGATGGGATAACTACGGGATGCACACGGATGTGTATGGATGTCAGGAAGATGCGTGCGGGCATCTACGAATGTCGTTGACATTTGTAAGTGCAAATCCAAATAAAAAATTCGAACAAATAGATTCGAATTTGCTTAATGCGAATTGAATCTTGTTAAATTTTAATTTAAAAATTTTGATTCAAATTGAATTTTTGAGGATTCGGTTAGACTTAAAGTCTTTCTTGCACTTCCCTGCTCCTAAAACCTTCCAATACCATCCTGACCAGTAGAGACAGCCAGGCAAGTGTCTGGCCCACCTGGGACATTCCATCCCTGGCTGCGATCAGGCAAGGGGATGTTGCGTACGGCAGGCAAGGAGATAAAGCCCAGAAGTGTCCCATTTACAGTGTCCCTGTCGCATTCCTGACACCATGGGAAAGCTCACGGATGCCTCAGCCAGTAAGCCTCGGAAAGGTCTCCAGATGCCTAGAGGACAGTTGTGGCAGATCATCATGCAAACTTGGCTTGCTCATGATTCCCTTCGGACTGTCCCCCAGGCAAGTACCCTTGGTCCTGCAGCAGATAACTGAGGTTTTGACCCCATCCAGATGGAGGATATATAGCACAATTATGTCCACCCTGTGATGCAATTGCCACATGTATCTGTGGCAAGTCCATCATAACCCTGTGACGTTCACCCTAAATCACCCTATAGTGTATTTTGGGAAAACCCTACTCTGATAGCGGGTTTTCCTGAAATAATCCAATAATTTACCTTCTCAATGGAGCTGCCATCTTGGCTGTGGCCACCATGCAAGTGGAGAGCTGAAAAAGATGGCCATGCACGCGCGTTGGTGGCAACTGCACACTTCTGGAGGCAATCTTAGCCACATTACATTTTAGGCTTATACCGTTCATCATTTCTATCTGTTGATTGTTGTGAACTGACCTGGGATCTTTGGGTGAAGGGTAGGATATAAATAAGTAAGTAAGTACTGTAAGTGAAATGGTGGTTACCAGGAGACCGACCGACCGACCAACCAACCAACCAACCGACCGACCAACCAACCAACCAACCGACCGACCAACCAACCGAACGACCGACCGACTGACCGACCGACCAACCAACCAACCAACCACCCAACCAACCACCCAACCAAAATTCATACAGCTGGTACCTCTGGGTTAAAGGTGTACGGGCATGCCCCTGTATCCATGGGAGATAGCTACCAGTTCCTACTGTGGTGATGGGAACCTGTGGATATTTGAAACACTGGGAAATTGTGCAAGATTTCTCCATGATTCCCAGGAAACTGTGTCTGATTTGGTGCTATTTCTGACTCCGCCAGGCCTCTGGGTACCCTCTGGGAGGCCTAATGGCACTGGCGGCTGAGTGGGCAGGAAGGGCTAGTCCAGATGACCGCAGGTAAGTGAAACGGCAGTTACCAGGTCAACAGATACAGGGGCATGGTGCATTTGCAAAACTGAAGCTGGCCACAGAGAAACAGTTGACATCTAAATGTCCATTGTACATTACGTCCAATCCATCCATCTTCCCTAGATAAAACCAATCTACTCTGGTTTGCCCAGATGAGTTGCCGTGTACAGCACCTAGCCCATTAAGTAATTAATAGCAGCAGAGCAGATTTACTAGTGATAGTATTATGTTCCCCCTACTGGAAGGAGCGTGCTATCACACAGATCATTTCAGTTGCCCGGCTGTGTAGCTTTCAACCCATTTTATCTCATTAGGTTAGAAAGAACTGACTCCTGATTCATCACACACACACACACACACACACACACACACACACACACACACACACACACACACACACACACACACACACACACACACACACACACACACACACACACACACACACACACATATGTATTTTTCTACCACCCCAACCTACAAGTACAGAATTTGCGATCCGGCACGTCTAATCCAGGCAGCTGACTCTGGCTGTTATCTGAGCACATCAGCATTTTAAAATTAGCCACAGGTGACTCGTTTCTGGGTTTATGAGACTGGTATTAAATTACTAGACTTGCTCAGCCTGTATGCATTATTGGTTCATTTTTGTATCTTCTTTACAGAAGCTGGGAGCAATGACCTTATACGCCACGGCTGAGGAGCTAGTTAAACCCGTTCTCTGTCAAAACAGTAATTAAAATGTTCCTAAAGGGCAAGAAACAAACCTTTGTGCATCGAATTCTCTCGCCGTCAGTGAAACCGAGAGAAGGGACCAAGTGGAGTCATTCCTGCAGTCCATCAGCACAGCAGCTATTTGAAAACAGTAAGAACGTAACAACTTAAGAGGAACGCTGCTGGATCAGCCACAGCCCTTCTAGTCCAGCATCCTGCCTCACACAATGCCCCACCAATTGCTTCTGAGCATCTCCAGCAGAAGACAAGGGCAAAAACTCCAGTTTGGTCTAGTGGTTCAAGAGCTGGAGCTGGACTCTTGTCTGGGAATACCAGACTGGGTGACCTTGGGCTAGTCACAGTTCTCTGCTGAGCTTTCACAGCCCCACTCACCTCATGGGGTGTCTGTTGTGGAGAGAAGAATAGAAAAGCTTTGTCAGCCACTTTGAATCCTCTTATATGGGTGAGAAAAGCGGGGTAGAAAAGCCAACTCTTCTTCTTCTTCTTCTTCTTCTTCTTCTTCTCCACTTGCTCTCATTTCCCTGCAAATGGCCTTTAGAAGCATCCAGCCTGTTCATCGATCCACCTGTCCTCCATGAATTTATCTAATCCTTTCTTAACGTTATCCAGGCTGGTTGCTGTCACCACCTCTTCTAGTAATAAATTCCATTTAGAGTGATGACCCTCTGGGTGAAAAAGTACTTCTTCTTGTCAGTCCTGACTCCCCTGCCCACCAGCTTCACAAAGTGTCCTTGGTTCTAATGTTATGGGGCCCGCCATAGTCTGCACTGGGATGTGGATAGCAGGTCCTTATTTGGGGACATAATTTGTAATCGGAGCCAATGCAGAAAAGGCCCTGATTCTGTAAGAAGAGTTGGCTTTTCTACCCCACCTTTCTCACCCATTTAAGGAGACTCAAAGCGGCTGACAAAGCTTTCTATTCTTTTCCCCACAACAGACACCCTGTGAGCTGGGTGGGGCTGTGAGGGCTCAGAAGAGACCTGTGACTTGCCCAAGGTAACCCAGCTGGCTTTTTTGTAGGAGTGCGGAATCAAACCCTATATTCCCAGATAAGAGTCCGCTTCCCTAACCACTAGACCAACCTGGCTCACAGGTGTTCCAGCCTCTTGATCATTCTGGTTGCCCTTTCCTGCACCTTTTCCAGCTCTACCATATCCTTTCTGATGTGTCTCCCCAAACTGTACGCTCGTGACATCTTTATAACTGTGCAGTTTGGGTCTCTTGCATGAATATATTAAAGAAATATGCTTACTCCACCTGGGAAGCAAAAAGAACTAGCACGTGAATTCCGTCTGCTCACAGTTTCAGCGTTGTAATCTTTCTGGTCTTTCTTCTGTTCCACATTCAGAACATTTGGGCCCATGCAACTCTTCTGTAGAATTTAATCCCATTGGGTTCCTCCCTCCAATTTATGCCTTTAACTTCCAGGGTTTTTAAAAAAATGTTTTTACTGTGACTTCCCTAGAAGGTTCAGCAATTAGCCAGGTGCTAAATATAATAGCAAAAGTAGAGGCTGGTGGTTAGGATGTGTATGAATATTCATAATATTTGATATTTGTACAAATTCGGACATTTGTAAACAACTCAATTGTTACGACATTTGTACATTGACATTTGTGGCAAAGCAGCTGTGCCAGCCACATCTGCAATGGACCCAGAGTGCATTCAACATGGATTAAGAGTGGATTCAGGGCGGATTTGACACTTTCAGAGCAGATATGTTACAGGATACATATCGGATACGTATGGGATAGTTATGCATTCGTGTCTGATATTCGTACAAATGCATTCGAATGAACACAAATTCTCTTACATTCGAAAATAAAATATGCCCTTCACAGAAGTTATGTTCAGTTATGTTCAGAGGCATGCTTAAATTGTAGAGAATTTCCAGGTGTTGTGTTTGTATGCTTATGCTACTTACCAAACCTAAGAACCTAAGAGGAGCCCAGCTGGATCAGGCCACAGCCCATCTAGTCCAGCATCCTGTTGCACACAGTGGCCCACCAATTGCCCACGGGCATCTCAAGCAGAGACAAGGGTAAACCTTCTCCTGCTCTCAAATCCCTAGGAGCTTGGGAAGCGTTTATAGGTTTTTCCCTCTTCTTTTGTGGTTTTCCGTTGGCATTACCCATATATTTTCATGCACCGCAACTGATCTGCGGTCGTACATAGGCTTGCGCCAAACTGCAATTCTTCAAAGACAAGCCACTTAGAGAGGTCCGAGAACATCCGATGTCTTCTGACCATCCTGGGATCTCTATGGCACCCACAGCCTCCCCTGGAGCAGGTAGGCCCTCTGTAAAAGGGACGGGGAGCTCACCTCTTCCCAAAATGAGGCTGCCGCCATTGCTGACCTCTCTGTGGGTGGGGCCACAACCTTGTCCATTCACAGGCTATAAGGCCACATCCTGGCCCTGCATGGCCTTCAAATTACGCCCTTGAACCATAGTGTGGTGAGGAGAACATCTTTCTATCTGCTCCTGCTCACACCTGCAGCTTCTACTTCTGTCCTGCCGCCTTTAGGACACTTGATCTGGATGCATTCAAAGAAATTTGAAAGAAAAAGAGAGAAGGGGGCAGAGGAAGGATGGACGGAAGGAAGGGAGGGAGGGAGGACAGAAGGAAGGGAGGGAAGGAAGGAGGGAGGGAAGAAGGAAGGAGGCAAAGAAGAGGGAGGGAGGGACAGGGGACAGAAGGAATGAGAGAGGGAAAGGAAGGAAGGAAAGAAATAAAGGAGGGAGGGAGGGAGGGAGGGAGGGAGGGAGAGGAAGGAAAGAAGAGAGGGAGCGAGAAAGGACAGGAGGGAAAGGAAGAGAGGGAGGAAGGGACAGAGGGAGGAAGGGACAGAGGAGAGAAGGAATGAGAGAGGGAAAGGAAGGAGGGTGGGAAAGGAAGGAAGAAGACAGAGGGAGAAAGGGACAGAGGACAAAAGGAAGGAAGGAGGGAAAGGGAGGGAGGGAGGAAAGAAGAGTGGGAGGGAGGAAGAGAGAGAAGACAAAAGGAGGGACGGGAAGGAAGGAAGGAAAGAAAGAAAGGAGGGAGGGAGGGGAAGGAATGAAGAGAGGGAGGGAGAGAAAGGAAAGAAGAGAGGGAGCGAGAAAGGACAGGAGGGAAAGGAAGAGAGGGAGGAAGGGACAGAGGAGAGAAGGAATGAGAGAGGGAAAGGAAGGAGGGTGGGAAAGGAAGGAAGAAGACAGAGGGAGAAAGGGACAGAGGACAAAAGGAAGGAAGGAGGGAAAGGAAGGGAGGGAGGGAAGAAGAGTGGGAGGGAGGAAGAGAGAGAAGACAAAAGGAGGGACGGGAAGGAAGGAAGGAAGGAAGGAAGGAAGGAAAGAAAGAAAGGAGGGAGGGAGGGGAAGGAATGAAGAGAGGGAGGGGGAGAGGAAAGAAGGAAGGAGGAAAGAGGAAAGAGAGGGAAGGAAAGAAAGCAGGAAGGAAGGAATGAAGAGAGTGGGGAGAGGATAGAAGGAAGAAAGGGAGGACAGAAGAGAGGGAGGGGAAGAAAGGAAAGGAAAGGAAAGTATGATGGGAGGGGAAGGAAGGAAGATCCCAGAAGAAAGAAAGAAAGAAAGAAAGAAAGACCTAGAAGGAGGAAGGAAAAGCCCTCGCTGTCCCGCCAGGCGCTTCCTCGCTCCCGCTTCCCTTCCAGCGCATCTTTCACAGGCTGCTGACCAACCTGAGACCCCCAGCCTGAAGTCTAACCCTGAGCAGGCAGCGCGGCGGCGGCGGCGGCTTCGTCCCCGCGGGGCACTGCTGTGAAGCGCCGCCCGCCGAGAGCTCCGGAGTCCGCAGGGCCGGCCGGCCTCTCACGCGTCCCAGCAGAGCTCCGGCAGGCCTGCGCCCCCGCGGTTTTCCCGCGAGAAGTGAAGGAACTTTTAGGAACACGCGCTGCTGCTGCTGCTGCTGCTGCTGCTGCAGATGGAGGGATGATGGAGGGATGCAGCGCCCAGCCTCGCCCTCTCGCTCGGTCCCAGCGGGTACCACCATGTACGGCCTCCGCAGGACCCTTTTCTCGGGCCGCCGGCTGCAAAGTTCTTGCAGAGAGGTTTGCTGGATCCCCCCCCCAAAGACCCCCCCCCCTGCTCCTGCAGTTCTTCCTTTGTCTCCTTCCCCTCTTTCTTCCCTCTCTTTGCCCTGGTTTCTTCCCGCACCTGCAAGCGCAGCATCCTCACCCACCTCCATCTGGACGCCTTCCTTGGCGCAGGGAGAAGGAGGCGGCGGAGGCGGCGGCGGAGCGATGCGCGCAGACACCTTGCAAATTAAATATTGATCTCGTAAACCTGCCGGTTAATTCATCCTACAGGATGCGGCGGGGACGTCGTGAAAGGGCTGGCAGGGGACGTTCGGCCGGGAAGTTAAAAGCGGAGAAACAGCCGCACAGCCCGACAGCAAAAGGGCTGCTGCTGCTTGACAGGGTGCCCTTGGGAGAGAAACCGTGGCCTACCGTAGGCTGTGTCCACACCTTAATCCAGCTTCAGTCCGCCTTCGGAGTGAGAGAAGTACACATCAGCAAAGGGACCAGTAATCTTCATTCCACATTATCTTCCCAAAAGGTGAATTTACCAAGGGAAAGAACACCGCTTGTCGCTTTGCTGATGTATTCTTTCACTCTGAAAGTGGAGGGAAGCTGGATTAAACCTTCACACCTACATTTTAATCCAGCTTCAGTCCACCTTCAGAGTGAGAGAACACATCAGCAAAGGGACCAGTAATCTTCATTCCACATTATCTTCCCCAAAGGTGAATTTGAGAAAGAAAACCGCTTGTCGCTTTGCTGGTGTATTCTCTCACTCTGAAAGTGGAGTGAAGCTGGATTAAACCTTCACACCTACATTTTTAATCCAGCTTCAGTCCACCTTCAGAGCGAGAGAGCACATCAGCAAAATGACCAGTAATGAACTTTCCACATTTTCTGTCACAAAGGTGAATTTTCTGAGTTCTTTAACACTGAAAGGAAACGGTTTCTCACTTTGCTGGTGAATGATCTCACTCTGAAAGTGGACTGAAACTGCATTATACCTTAAGTGTGACCACCGCCCCAGTGATTCTCCATCCCCTTGATTTTTGGAGCTAGCTTCTGGGTTCTCTGATGGCTAGGAACTAAAGTTCCTGGCCTCAGAACCCCAGGAGGGCATATTACAGCATCCTGGACCACTGGTAGTCCTGTTGAAACTGGTTTACTGGTCTCCCAGCCCAGTCAGGCTTTTCTACACCGCTTTTCTCACCCATTTAAGGGGACTTAAAGCAACCGACAAACCTTCTGTTCTTCTCCCCATGCCAGACAAATCCCACATGACTTCCCATGAATCATGGGAAATCTGATGAGATTTTGTGCTATTTCCGATGCTCCAGACCTCCAGGAAGCCTCAGGTAGGCCTAAAAAAGCACCGGTGTTGGTGTTGGAGTTGGAGATGTATCAATGGCTACTAGAACAAATGCCTAGGTGCATCCTTCAGGCTGAGGGGGGGGGGGAGGAACTGGGGCGCTTCTAAGGCCATCTGCTGGGACTCGAGAGCAGGGGAAGGTTTGTCCTTGTCTCTGCTTGAGATGCCCATGAGCATTTGGTGGGCCACTGTGTGCAACAGGATGCTGGACTAGATGGGCTGTGGCCTGATCCGGCAGGGCTCCTCTTATGTTCTTATGTAGGCTGGTCTGGTCACCATGGATAAGTGAAACTGTGGTTACCAGATCAGCAGATGCGGCGGCCCTACTGTATATAGATTTTCTAGTATGTAGTAAAAGATATTCAGCGTCTGCAGGTAGCTCCTTTTACAGACACTGCAGGAGCAATATCTTTCCAGCAGCTGCCTTAGAGGCGAACCGTGATTATAACCAGATGGCCCTAAACTAGCAGATCTCATGATGTGTTCATGTTTTTGGACTCCATCTCAGCTGCAGAGAAGCTGGGTTAGGATTTCTCTAGTACGGTCAAGTGGCAGCCGGTGGGGTCGTGGGGCAGGGAAATTTCTAGGCCCCCTTGGCTTTCCTGTAGGGATGTGCACAAATGTTGTTGTTGTTGTTTTGCATTTGAATTTTATTCGAATAGAATATCCAGACATTTGGTTCAACTCAAAATGTTTAGAATCCAAATGCAACAAGATCGGATTCGAATCGAATACGTCCAAAACTGTTGGTTCGAATGTTAGATTCGAATCTGAAGATAAAAATGTTGACAACATTCTTATTTGAAGATATGAATGTGGACAACATTTGTATGGGTCATACGTATCTGTACGCATTTCGTACACATCCCGTTTTATCCCGTGTGCATCCCATTTTCGTCCCGTACTATAAGCGCAAATGCGTACAGATACGTATGAGATTACATACGTATCTGTACGAATGTGAAGACATTTCAAATGTTTCAAATCATTCGAACGAATGTTTCGGAACAGTCGAAATTTGTTTGAATGTTTAAATTCGAATGTGAAGACATTCTATTCGAATTTGAATGTCCACGTTCGATTAAATTCAAACAAATTTTGAATATCTAGAACATATGTGCGCATTCCTACTGTCCTGGCTCTTCCCTGAGCGAGTAAGCATTGGCCTCCGTTTGACAAAGCATCTGCCATTGCAAAATTTCATTCAAACTATCCCTAGGGAAGGATAAGTAACCGCTAACGTTAAAACTTCAGGAAGATTCTGTTTGCTCCAGAAATGTGCAATGTCTGAGAACCTAAGCCCTCCCTTTTCCCCCCCTGTGTGGTCTGAAGGGCAAAAGAAGGAGCAAAACCTTTCATGAGAAAGATGGGTTTGAAGCATAAGGTTGTTGGAGAAACTGAAGGAGAAACGAACTGTTGTATGATATTAGATTTCCGCAAAAGGAAACAATCTTTCAAAGATCAGCACTGTTGACAGCGTTTCTCTGATACTTTTTAGGGTGTTTTTCCATTGTCAAAAAGTACCTATTTTTGCACCCATTTAGGACCTATTTGGGTGTGAGCTGGATGACCCCATTTCCACCACGGCACCCATTTGGGACCCGATTGTTTCCACTGCCGTGTGGGAAATCCGAATCTAATGGGTACATTTTGGCCTTTAATCCGGATTTTCTGTAGACCCCATTAATGGGGTCTACAATGGGGTCTTCTGCCAGAAAATCTGGATTAAAGAGAGCCTGTTTCCACTGGAAACAGGCAATGGGGTCCAACGGAGGCTAGGGGGAGGGGCACCCTTGGGACACCCCCCCCCAAGTTTGGCTTCGAAGTCACTTCGAAGTGACTTTGAAGTCCACTTCGAAGTGACTTTGAAGTCCACTTCGAAATGACTTCGAAGTCAACTTCGAAATGACTTCGAAGTCAACTTCAAAGGGATTCTCCCAGACTTCAAAATGACTTCGAAGCCACTTCGAAGTCATTTCAAAGTGATTTCAAAGACTACCCCCTTGTCCCCCAAAACACCCTGGGTAATGGACCAACCCCTTGGGGGTTGATCCGGATTCCCTACATGGGTGCAAAGCTGTTTCCACAGCAGGGGTGTGAGCACCCATTGCTAATGGGTGCTACACCTCCCGTGGAAACACATTGGGTGCTTCCCTTAATCTGGATCTACTAGATCCAGATTAAGGAATGTACCCATTCCTTAGATCCAGATCTTCTTAGATCCGGATTTAAGGGCTGCAGTGGAAAAACACCCTTTGTCTATCCGGCAGGTATGGTTTTAGTTTAGTTTAGTTTTGACTTGCATGGTTAATATTCCTGTTAGGTCCACCTGCTTCTTAAGTGTGATTCATGTAGCAGCAAAGGTCTTTCCTGTTATAATGTATGGCTGTGAAAGCTGAATGCTGAGAAAGGGTGGGTGCTTAGAATTGTGGTTCTCGTCGTGCGTTTACTAAAAATATCATGGATTGTGTGGAGAACAGTTCAGTCTTGGATCAATGAAATCCTGGCTTCTCCCTTAAGGCAATGATCGTCAAGGAAAAATTCACATAATTTGGGCAAGCAAAGTGTAAACTTGTGAAGGGCTAGGGGTAGGAAAATAGACAGAAGGAACCAGAAGTAAGGAAGGCAATGGATACCATTGGTGGATGGGATAAAAAAAAACTACAGGAATGATTTGTTCTCCACGCAATTCATGATATTTTTAGTAACCGCACCACAAGAGCCATAATTCTACACCCCCGCCCTTTCTCAGCATTCAGCTTTCACAGCCATATATTATAACAGGAAAGACCTCTGCTGCTACACGATATTTCCAGAAACAGGGTCAAAATGTTGAGCATTTGCTCATGTAATCACCAACAGTGGAACATGGTTTGATGGCACCTGAGAACAGTAGCCACATTTAACAGGCTATGTATTGCATGAGTTCATGTAAGGAAACATTCATTTCTATTTACCCAGTGGCTCAGGGTTCGAAGCAAAGAACCGTGAAGCCAAAAGGTCCCCCCTCTACTGATTTTTCTCTGGAATTTGTGCAAGATTCCCCATGTCTCTTCTGCCAAAACGAATGGAACGTGGAGGACACGGCTATTACGGTGCCTCTACAGAGATGGAGGGGCCCTTCAAAGACCACAAAACCCCAGTTGATAAATGCTGACCTTTCCAAGGCTTCCGCTGTGTTTAATTTTATGAAGGATCTACTAAAACCTGATTGATTCATTCATTAGCTAATGTTCGTACAACTCTCTGAGAATGTCGAGGGCCGTAGACCCATTAACTGTTGTTATTGATCGGTCCCCTGTTCCGTATTGCACTGGCCCCATAAACACAGGAACAAGGGGTCATTCTGCAGAGTTAATGGGGGGTGAACTGAAACAAGCAATTGGATTTCCATGGCCTGAGAAACTCATACGGCACATAGACAAGTCTTGGGCATGGAATTTGAGCCAAGGTGACAGAAGGGCTTGTGAAAAGAACGGGATTATTTTTCTAAGATAGAGAGCGACCAAGAACAACGCTCCAATAGGAAGTGTTTGATCGGAGAGGTGCTGCCATTGCGCTAGTAAGACCATGGATGGGAACAGACGCCCTCTAGTATGTTGTTGAGCTTCAAGGGTGCTTCCGCATCTGCCGCCGAGAAATGGATTAAAGTAAATCTGTTTCTCGGCGATCCATCCTCCCGAGAATACGTCCCAAATAGGGACGGATCCTCGGAGGCCCCCTGTGTCCGCACACATGCGGGGAAGATGGATTCGGCCAGCTGGATTCCCTGGGTGCTGTGCGGAGGCCACAGCACCCATTCCAAAGGGGGCTCCTGTGCTGCTACCGCTGCCCCCAGAGCCGTGGGACTGGAGCATGCGGCTGCCAGTCACTGTGCGTTTCCGGCAGCGCGCGGCATGTGGGGGAGGGCAGAAGGAGGCAAATTGGCCTGCTTCCACCCTCCCCAAGATGGCGGCCACAGGGACGCCTGTCCCTTCACCCGGCCATGCGCGGAAGCGTCCTGCTTCCACCCGGATCAAGGCGAAGGGACGGATTGAAAACCTAATTTTTTAGGTCTTCATTTAGAACCAGTTTTTGGCAGCGAGACCTGATTTAGAGACGGATCTTGTGCGCCAAAATGCAGAAGCGGCCACCTGGAAGGGTCCCTAAAGAGGTCTACAATGCGGAAATGTGTTCTAAATGGGTTGTTAAACTGGTTTCCACGGCCAGTGCAGAAATACCCCAACTCTCCCTAGCTCCAGCCATCAGTTGCCAGTTGGCCTCTCGGTCTGGAATGCCAATGGTAAACCAGACCAATGAGGTGTGTGCAGATCTTCTTACTACACGAAGCCAGGTGGGTGACCTTGGGCTAGTCATAGGTCTCTTTCTGAGCTCTCACAGCCCTACCTACCTCACAGGGTGTCTGGCGTGGGGAGGAGAACAGAAGGTTTGTCAGCTGCTTTGAGTCCCCTTAAACGGGTGAGAAAAGTGGGGTAGAAAAGCCAGCTCTGCTGTGACTAGGCCAAGGTCACCCAGCTGGCTTTGTGGAGGAGGGCAGAATCAAACCCAGCATTCTCAGATAAGAGTCTGGCTCCTTAACCACTAGACCAAACTGGCTCACAGTTAATTTAGAGGAATTATGGGAAATCTTGCACCATTTTGCGCAATTTCCTGCCCAGGCCTTGGAGAAGTTTTAAGTAGGCCAATCATGCCCACGTGGGTAGGGGTGGGCTGGTCTGCTCATGGTGGAAAATTGAAACTGGGGTTATCATATCAGTGGATACTGGGGTCCGAATGTATAGTAGGTTTTCAGCCCAGTATTGTCCTTTTATGTTGGTGTTGCCAAGGATAGGTGTGGCAGTCCCAACATGATCTGTGCAAACTTCCCACCATTTCTCTGCTTGTGCAACATTTTGTGCAAATGGCCATGTTTGCAATCTCGGGCCGCGTGGGCCTGTGACCCCTGAAGAAGAAGAAGAAGAAGAAGAAGATTTGGCGTTTCTATCCCACTTTTCTCACCCATTTCAGGGGACTCAAAGCGGCTGACAAAGCTTTTCTATTCTTCTCCCCACAACAGAACACCCTGTGAGGTAGGTGGGGCTGTGAGAGCCCAGAAGAGAGCTGTGACTAGCCCAAGGTCACCCACCTGGCTTTATGGGGGAGGGTGGAATCAAACCCAGTATTCCCAGATAGGAGTCCGTCTCCCTAACCACTAGACCAAACTGAAGGGTGGAACATGTGCTTGATTTCTACGTTGCGCTGCGCCCGTGCAGCCTTCATGCTTCTAGGCGCATGAACCTCTGAGCATGCTTTGCACAGGCTGGTACAAAGCCACGCTGGAGACTCATCAGATTAAAGAAAGACGCCTCGAAATCAGCATCGCTTGCAATGCCGGCCCAAAAGGGAAACGGCGCTGAAATCCCATTAATGCGTCCAGCCGATTTGCTGCTCTGATCGCTTCCTTGCTGCGCCTCTCTTTCCAGGAACGAGGGGCAGAGGCAGCCCTGCCTGTGGGAAAACACAAGGGCTGTGAGTACCGCAGGGGTTCATCGGAGCGAGGGCAGCCGCTGGGAGGGGGTGGCGGCGGTGCAGCCCCAGGATTTACTGTCATTGGTTGCTACTTAAGCACACCATCTGCAAAGAAAGCTGAAAGAAGAACAAAACGCTCCTTGAGAGACTTGGATGGAGATTGGCTACCTCAGCAGTTTTCGCCCCTCCGGCAGATTTCATTAAAAAATTGTGTCAAACATTTTACAGCTGGTGGCTTTTGGAGCAGAGTCGAGAGGAGGTCAGAGGCGAAAAGCAAAAGGAACATCTCTCCGCCTCCCCTGACCTTTCCAGCCCGGATAATTGGAACAGGGTTGGGTGAAGCTCTCATTAACCATTTTCAGGATCTGGGCTCTGTGTGCTGGAATGCGGAGAGCTCCTACCAATAACAAAGGTCTCTGTAGGCCTTCGCTGAGCGGGCGCGAAGCGAGGCGGCCGGCAGCGTTCCATCAGAACGAGGGGTCCTATCTCAACGCCGTTAATGGAGGACCCTCTTCTGCTGATAAAAAGTGATTAAGGCCTCCCTGGAAGCTCTAAATCTCCCCCTTTGGAAATTGCCTTATGCAATCTAATTAGCTAATTCAATTAAACGATTGGGAGATATTAATTAGGCCATTTGCGCGCTGGAATTCATTATCAAATGGAAGCGGAGATAAGGATTGATGGGGAAAGTCCCGTGGAAGCAGACGCAGCGCAAACTTTAGGACCACCCATGATTCTGGGTTGTTGTTGTTGTTTCTCTGTTGTGGGCTGAGCCGTCTCCTGCGGTCTGAGGCCGTCTTAAATCCTCAGTGCCTAGATGCCAAATTGTGCTTGCATTTTTTTCAAAGGAACTTTCCGGGCCAGAATCGGATTATCCTCTATTCGGATAATCTTAGGACCGAGTCTGTTTCAGCCAGAAATGAGCCCAGGATTGGCAAAGGCCTACCGTGCCACCACTGTCACTACCACCACCTCTCACCCCATCATCACGCCACCTGTACTGTCCCCCTCATGCCCCCAACACCCCCACAACCATGCCACATCCTCTGAATGCTGAACGCCACCCTCAGCAGCCACCCCACCCCCATTGTTCCCCGTTGTGCTAAGCCAACACCCCATACCTGCCCGCTCGCCCTCCCACGACCCCCCCATCCTGCTGAGCAGCCCCTTCCCCTGCCGTCAGCTGAAGGCTCGGCAGGAAGAGGAGCAGGAAGTAGAAGAAGAGAGTTGGCTTTTCTACCCGGCCTTTCTCACCCATTTCAGGGGACTCAAAGCGGCTGAAAAAGTTTCTGTTCTTCTCCCCACAACAGACACCCTGTGAGGTAGGTGGGGCTGTGAGAGCTCAGAAGAGAGCTGTGACTCGCCCAGGGTTACCCAGCTGGCTTCATGAAGGAAAAAGAGTTGGCTTTTCTACCCTGCTTTTCTCATACATTTAAGGGGACTCAAAGTGGCTGACAAACCTTCAGTTCTTCTCCTCACAACAGAGGTAGGTCAGAAGAGAGCTGTGACTAGCCCAAGGTCACCCAGCTGGCTTCATGAAGGAAGAAGAGTTGGCTTTTCTACCCCACTTTCCTCACGCATTTAAGGGGACTCAAAGTGGCTGACAAACCTTCTGTTCTTCTCCTCACAACAGAACACCCTGTGAGGTAGGTGGGGCTATGAGAGCTCATAAGAGAGCTGTGACTCGCTCAGGGTCACCCAGATGGCTTCATGGGGGAGAGCGGAATTGAATCTGGTATTCCCAGATAAGAGTCCGACCCCCAAACCACTAAACCAAACTGAAGTAGGGTGGTGTCTAGGAGGTTCTGGGCCAAAACCAGCCTACCTACAGGGGGCTTTCCTGTCTATCCCTGAGACAGACACAGGCTACGGTGTGACTACGGTCCTGGTTCACTAAAACTAAGACACCTACATTTGACTAGGACTTCAATGCAGCACATGGCCGGAAGGCAGCTCAGGCTGTCTCTTGTCAGCAAAGGGTAATGTGGGGTGTAAGGAGATGCCAGCATTGCCTGTACCCCAGCATGTATTTGCTTACCTCCAAATCTGGCGCAGTGGACATGCCATTGCCTTGCTGGGGAATAAGGATGTGCGGAACATTTGAAATTTGATTGAATTCGAATTGAATGTCTATAAATTCGAATTTAAGCATTCAAGCAAATTTCATATTTCAAATCTATACGTGCAAATTATTCAGACATTTGCCCGTATGCATCTTTCCCACGTTCGTAGCATTTGTACGGATCCGTATGGGATGAAAACGGAATGCATATGGGATAAATATGGGATGCGTACAGATGTTTACGGATGTGTATGGATACGTGTGGACATATATGAATGTTGTCGACATTCGTATGTACAAATACGGATTGAAAATTCACACAAATAGATTCAAATGTATTCAAATCAAATCAAATGTGAATACATTTGAATTCAAAAACTGCATTCGTGCACATCTCTAATGGGGAATTCCAGGAGCTTGCCACATGCCAGGCCCCTTTCTTTTGTCCCTTCTTTTGTTTTGCACTTTGGGGAAGTTTCCGGAAGTCTCTGGCAAGAGACTATCGCCTGGACCTTGCCAGATGTGCAGGGAAGTGGAACTGTTCCGGGAAAAACAGGATTGGCGCCATCTACACGGACACCACTGATCCAGCCCATCCTTCCCTACAGCTGTGAAACCCATGTAAGCTTTGCAGCCATGCCCCCAAACCTCTGGAGGCTCAGAACAGATGTTCCTAGGCTTTGAGCCTAGAGGGATGCTTTCAGCAGCATGCTATAGCCTGCCTTGGAAAATAATTCTGGGACACAGAGGCATGCCATCTGTACGCCTCCCATGTTCCAGGACAAGGCCCTTTAGACCTGTTTAATCAGGTCCACAAGAGATCCAGATTAAAGGCCTCCATAATCCAGATATGGTTCCATCTAGTGCAAATGCAGCTGGTCCAGTGGGGCCTCCTTGATCCACATTAACATGTCGAGGAGAAGACTTGTGATCCAGATTAAAGCCACAGTTACATCTTTACTTTAGTCCTTCTTCAGCCCAAATTCCATCCTGTGTGGTTTCATCTTTAAATGTCAAGCCATTGGTTTTTTACTGCATTTTCCTCCCTCTGTTCGGGTTTTCCTTCATTCTGGCCAATGCAACATTAAAGTTTTAATCCCCCTTCAGGAGGCCCCCATTCTGGCCCCTGGCTGCCCAGAAAATACTTATGCAAGCCTCTGGATCTTGCTGCTTCTGCCTCCCCCTTACCATGACAGTCCTTCCTCTGCCCTGTTGTCACAATCTCCCTCCCCTACCCACTCTTGCCTCGATGTCCTGTCCCTGTCCCTGGATCTGCCTTCCCACACCTTCCTCTTGCCTTGATTTCCTTTCCTTGTCACTGGATCTGCCTTCCCTCACCTCCCTCTTGCCTTGATTTCCTTTCCCTGTCACTGGATCTGCCTTCCCTCACCTCCCTCTTGCCTTGATTTCCTTTCCCTGTCACTGGATCTGCCTTCCCTCACCTCCCTCTTGCCTTGATTTCCTTTCACTGTCACTGGATCTGCCTTCCTTCACCTCCCTCTTGCCTTGATTTCCTTTCCCTGTCACTGGATCTGCCTTCCCTCACCTCCCTCTTGCCTTGATTTCCTTTCACTGTCACTGGATCTGCCTTCCTTCACCTCCCTCTTGCCTTGATTTCCTTTCCCTGTCACTGGATCTGTCTTCCCTCACCTACCTGTTGCTGCTGCTGTCACAATGATCTCCCTCTCCCCACCCCAATCTCCCTCCCCATCCCTCCCTCTTGTCCTGACTTTCCCTCCCTATCCCATCACTGCTGCCCCTGCCCCGATCTTCTTCCTCCCACCTCCACCTGGCACCTCACCCCCATTTACCCTCTCATTACACCTCCCCAGCTGAGGATTACCAGCGACAGCAGCAGGGAGGTGTAACCAAGCTGTTCCAGGCCAAAAATGGCTTGCATATGGCTGCCTTCCTGATGCGGATTAAAATAGTAAGGTGTAACCATGGCCCAAAAGGCTCCTCAACTTGGAGCAACCATAAGTGAATAAAAGGTCCTAGTGCAGTGGCTAAAATATCAGTTTACAGCTTAGAAACCCCTGGGTTCAAGTCCTTGCTCAGCCACGGAAGCTCAACAAGTAACCTTGTTCCAATTTCCATTTTTAAAATTTATTTTATAATACAACCATGAAACTTCTAAATCCCCAAATGGGATCTCTCGTACATTTTTATTCACTCAGCTGTTGATTATAAATCTGGTTCAGATTGTACTGTGGGTTGGCCTCTGAAACCTATAATAGCTAGGAATGAAACTTCCTGGCTTCAAAGCCCCTGGGGACCCATTTGGGTGGTGCAACAAGGAGCGCTGCTAAAATGGGTCTCCTGGGGCATATTCACACATTCCTCTCTTAATCCAGATTAAGAAGACCCGGATCTTTGGTATCTAGTCCTTGTAGAATCTGGTCCTTGAAGTTCCGCATCATGGTGAGGGCCCCATGCATCCACATGGGCCATTTAGCACCCAATGACAATGGGTGCTAAACAGGGCTTCTGTGTGGACGCTGTAGCATCCATCTCAAGGGTCCAATTAGAACTGAGCAGGAAGGTCCACTGGAGCTCAGCATGATTGGCCCACTTAGCCATCGATCGGGGGTCACTTCCGGTTACAGTGGGCGTGGTGGAGAGACACGAATGCATAGCTGCCTATGTAGCTGCTACAAAGATTGTGCTCAGCGTCATAGACCTCTGCGAAGGATGTGTGGGCCTATGTAGCATGTGTGTTGAGGGGTGGAGCTGGAGCCACCCCATTAGAAATGGCGGCCTCCAAGCCCGCCCCTGGACCCATTGCCCCAGTATACGTGTGGAAGTGCGGCCTCTGATCCGGTCTTCATGGCAGAAGACAGGATTGAAGACACCATTAAAAGGGTCTTGCGTTAATCTGGATTTAAGGGCCCTAAAACCCCATTAAATCCAGATTTTGACAGCACTCGTGTGGACGGCGTGTTCAGAATGGGGTCCAAATGAGGTCCTCAAGGGCTCGTGTATGTGGAAGGTAGGTAACTATGTAACCAACTTCATACCTATTGGGTTCCTAATGGGGTCTTCGTTGCACATGCAAAAAAGGCCATGCTATGTCAGACCATTGTGGCACCTACATTCTCCCTGCTCCAGTTTACCGTTGGCTCGTATCCTGTTGGATCTGAACTGGATCCAGGCTACGCTCCATCTTTCCTGAGGGCCATAGTCCCCTTCTGGATCCAGACTAGAGGTAAGTGCAGAAAGGCCCAAAGACGTGACCATGGCACCACTGAAGCCTGCCTTAACTCTGAAGGTTTGCCCAAGGTGATTTCATCTATATTTGGAGCTTGAAAAATGACCAATCACACCGGGCCTGTGAGTTTCTGCCTTTCAGCCTGTTCAGCTTTCGTGAACTTGAATCCCAATGATGCAAGCTGAAACCCTGGGCGGGCTTTTTGCGGGAGCATGCTTTTTTTTGCCCAGCGAGTTCCGCTAGAGGAAGGGACTCCTCAGTCTTTGGCTGTGAGCCCCGTCCTGCCTCGCACGTTGCCTGCACACAGACACATTTTCGCAAACAGGAGCCTGGGCAAAGGACTCTGGGCTGCAGAGAGCTAAATTTACTGGATGTGAGCTCCGGAGCACCGAAAGTAACCGGAATACATGTTGATCCTGGCTGGCGCACTGAAAGTTTGACATTCTGCCACGTTTTGCAGAGAAGGGGAATCTGGCACGCGCAGGCTGAACAAAACGGCTCTCTTTGGGCAGAAGGAAAATAGAGGCAGGAAGGGAAACACCTTGAGCAGGAAATTGATTCTTAGAAAGTGGGTGGGAAGCGAAGATCCGTAGCCCCCCCCCCCAAATCAGCATTCACGGGCTTTCTATGCAGTAGGGATGTACACAGATGGGGTTGATTTGGATTGAATTGAATGCAAGAAAATTTGTATTCATTCAAACTAGGAATGCGCATGGATATTTGTTATATTTGATATTTGTATGAATTTGTAAGGATTTGGACATCCGTACACGAATTGAACATTACGATACCTGCACATTGACAATGGTTTTCGTACGAATGTTTCAGAACACTCGTATGGATGCTTCTGCATGGATCTGCATTGGATCCACTTGGAATTCGGACAAATTCGTACGAATTTCAAATGTGGTGAATATTCATACACACCTCTAGTCCCAAGTTCGAATCCCAGTAACTCCCCAGAATAAAGCAGTGAGAGCCCATCTCCATATTAGGGCTCAGTAAATTCCATACACGTGTCCGTGGAATTGCCATCAACCAAGTTTAAGTTGACAATGCTCCGACGTCACCTTGAACAGAAAAGGAAGGTGTGGTGCCCTGCTTTTCTCTCTTTTTGCTCTCCCATTGCAGATATTCTATTTAAGGAGGCTAAACAAGGCCTTCCACCACCACCACCACCACCACAGGCCACAAGAACAAACTTGAAAGAGGGGAGGCATGGCCTGTAGAGATCCAAGTGGTCAGAGGGAAAAGATGAAACAGATGGTTAAGCAATAAGGGCTCCAGGACCCTTCCAGTGAATGGAGCAGGAAAAAAACCCAGAAGTCTACAAGATAAGCAAATTAATGCAAATTTGCTTAACTGGCCTAGTTTATCTGGGTTGCATATGAGGGGCTGTGTTTTCAGTGGACTATACTTTGGGAGCCAAACAGAAAGAGGTGCGTAAGCTGTAGGTTGCAGGACTGCCAGCAAATGGAAAACGATGGTGAAAATAAGAACCTGAGAGAAGCCCTGCTGGATCAGGCCACAGCCCATCTAGTCCATCATCCTCTTGCACACAGTGGCCCACCAAATGCTCATGGGCATCTCAAACAGAGACAACGACAAACCTTTTCCTGCTCTTGAATCCCAGCAAATGGCATGAGAAGCATTCTGCTTCCACCGCCCCCACCCCCCAGCCTGAAAATGTACCTAGGCATTCATTCTAAGTATTGCCCTGAAAGGCAAGGCATTGGATGTGCTTCTGATGGGCATCAAAAGACACACAACCCCAATCCATCTGCTGCCAACTTCACTGGCCACATGGTAACATCATCACTTTAAACCTTCTTCAGTCCATCTTCAAGGGCCTGTCCCCAAGCAATTTAAAGTGTGCTAAAAATCTTCTTTTGCCTCTGAGCGCCCCCATGCCAGGGTTTTTAACAAGCTTCCAGCGCTACAAAAGCAGGAAAACCCGTGACAAAATACGTGCCCTTTAAAGATTTCCATCACTCTTTCTGGAAGTTGCAGGTTTTCCTCGCAACATTTACTTTGGGGATGCTCCGTGGCAAAAGGGGCGGGGATTGCTGCCTGCACACACAGCCATAAAGCATTCACACATCTCCCAGAAATGCTGCAGCTTCCCTTCCTTTCCTTTGTAAAGATCAGAACTTTCAAAGAGGCAGAATTGCTCAGAATTGCAACATTGTTATCAGGTGTGAAGTGGGTGATCTGTGAAAGTGTTAAGAGTAAATGAGCGCACAATCGTGCAACCAATGGCTGCAACCGAACAGAGAACAGAGTGAAAGTAAGTGCTGAGAGTGAATGAGCGAGCGATCACTCCCTTTGCCAGCATGGGAAACCATTTCGGGGGATGGAGATCTGGCTATTTTTCCTTTGAACAAGAGAGGAGGCGGGGAGGAAAAGATGCGGGGAAAGAAAACAAGCTTCTGTGGGGACGGAAGGTGCATTTTAAATGCGCGTTTTGCTGAGCCTCATGCGGACTCTTATTCCGGAAGTGCAGGGCACTTTTAAAGTCCGCTTGAATACAGTGAGAGTAGAGGGAGACTAGAGAGGCAAATAAGTCTTTTGGGGACTCAGCCCAAGTCTGACTGCTCACAACACTGTCTCATTTCTATCTGCTTTATTTTTGGACTTTCCACCTACCATTTGGACTTTCCCTGAAACCTTGTACAAATCATGCCCACACAGCACATGGCACAAGTACGAACACCTGAGACTCTACGCGGACTCTTCCATGCAAAGAAAACTCTGGAGAGATGAAAGCTAGGGTCTTCTTAGTGGTTGCACGCAAGAAATAAAATGAAATTCCAGGGATGTTCATCTAATGCCTATTTATCTTTCTGGTTTCCAGTTTCTGGAATAAAACAGTTAACTTAGAATTATTGCCAAGTTTCCTTTACTGCAAGCAAAGGGCCTAGAAGGGAACTCGCCCTATCCCTGAGAATTTGTTGAAACACCAACACATACACACACCAAGACACAGAGTGACCGACGGCGGAGAGGAGCAGCCTTGTCTTCTGCTCCATATGTGGAAGTTCAAAGGAAACTAACCTTGGTGACTCACAGACCTCAGGACACCCAGCAAGCTATGGGTTAGTCATCCCACATTGATGAGTAATATACAATATCTGTGGTGCATATTTATGGCACTTTTAGCAGCTGGCATATTAGCAGAAAGGACACTGTTGTTTGTTGGGTGTTACCATGGACCGAGGAAACAATAATAGGGCTTGGCAAAGTCAGGTTCAGGGGGGAAAAGATGCCAAATTCGCCTTCAAATTCCTCTACTTTCCAGTGTAAGAGAAAACATAGACCAGGAGATATTTCCTCCTATGCTAGGGAGTGCAGGAATGCAATTTTCGATATTCGATTCTACTTGAATAGAATATTAGAATGTCTGAATTAGTACGAATAGAGGAAAAACTAATGCATTCAAATTTGAACTGATTCAAATACATCATATCCCTATGAATATTCAATTCGTATTTGATGATACGAATGTTGACAACATTTGCATGTGTCCATACGCATCTGTACGCATCCTGTTTTTATCCCTTATGCATCCCAAGGTGCTTCCGCATTGGACACTTAACACCCATTAAGCACACATTTTAAACACAAAATCCGTGTCCACACTGCAGCACCCATTAGAGAAACATCGGGGAGTCCGCTTCCGCATTGACTCCCGCGAGATGTGTCGCTAATGTGTGCTAAGTGCCCCTTAAACTGGATTACCGGAAGACTACATTGAAGGTAGTCTTAATGGGCGTTTTCGCAGTTAGGACACACCCGTTTCAGATGTGTCCACACTGCGAAAGGGTCCCTAACTGGGCCCTCCCCTGGCCTGCCATGACTGGGACCTCTAGAGCTGAGCATGGGGAGCCGGGGGACTCCTATCTCAGGGCTCCCCCTCGCCCCAGGAGGCACGCTTTGGCCAGGGCCGCACGCCTGTGCAGAGAGCCTCCTGAAGCCAGGCATGGCCCTGGGTCAATCGGGAGGGCCGCCGGACGCAGGCACAAAGGGAACTGAGACCCCGCAGCCAGAATCGGCCTGGCTGCGTTAAGGTAAGAAGGAGATCACTTGCGCTCTCCCCAGGGTGGGCTAGGGAGGGTTTAGGTGAAGCCCCCCCCCCCCAGCTCCAAAAGCTGCAATCTGAGGCTTCTGGGGCAAGCATGGTGGGCTGGGGGAGAGCCTCCGGAGATCCAGATTGAGGTGGGTGCTGTATTTATACACTGTACCCATCTCAAATCCGGATCTAATTCCATCCCACCCTTGCAGGTGCGGACGGAAAGGGTGGCAGTAGATCTGTATCTACTAGATACGGATCTACATACCACTGATCTCCGAAATCCAGATCTAAATAGATCCAGATTTTGGAGGTCAGTGCAGAAACACCCCCAGTTTCATCCTGTATGTATCCATACAGGTGTGTAAGGATATGAATAAGACGTGTATAGATACACATGTAATACATACTATCCGTACACATACGAATGTCTAAATAATTTGTACAAATTATTCAAAATATTCAAATTTGTTCAAATGTTAAAAAAACCCCAAATGTATAGAGGTTTGATTCGAATTTGAATGACCAAATTCGATCAGACTTTGAATGTTTTAAATATTCTTCCACGTCCCTATTCTACGCCAGAATAAGATAGGGTGTCTTCAGATGGCAGGAGGCACTCATGGGATCATTTTTAGATATTGCAATTCCATCTCACCACCCCTGTCAGGCAGAAGCAGGCAATCCTGGGGTCTCATCTCTGTCTGCCAGTTCCTTGTGTTACGTTTTCTGTTCCAAATACCAGGATGCAAACAAAGTGCCCACCCACTTCTCTTTGTCTGCTCCCCAAGCTAAACCAACATCCTGGTATTTAGAACAAGAACAGTAACGCAAGGACCTGGCAGACAGTTGGGAAGCCCATCACTGTTTGCCAGATCTCCAGTAACACCATTTTACTGGATTTTTGATTTACCAACCTGGAACTATATTAGGACTTCCCTGGATATGTGTGGCACTTCCAATATACTCCTGGGAGCGTTGCAAGTTTTAAACCACATCTAGAGGTGTTCAGGGTGATGCTTAGCAGATAAAAGAGGGAGATCTACTTTCTCATATATGGATGTTTGGATCTGCAAACATTCTGTCATCTGAGGCTGATGACATGGATTGGCTGATTTTGACACACAATTCTCTGCAGAAAAATGCACTCCAGAGAGTCCCGGTCCCGAAGAGTCAATAACCCAGATGTTAGTAAAGAAGCAGTTCATAAATGGGTAGAAGACGTGAGGCAAATGTGGCTTGGGGCGTGTATATAAAAATGTCTAACTTACCCTGCCCATAGAAAGGTCACTATCAGCATAAAATACCCCCATCTAAACACTGAAAAATTGCAAAAGATTTGCATATCCCATTTTGTACAGTTGCACACCAAGATGAAAACCTTTGCATTTTACGTTAATGGGAAGCAGTATATAAATATTTTGAAGAAGAGTGCCCTAGTCTAGTATGTATTACACTGCATGTAGAAAGCTAGTGTTTAAGGGAGGAGCACTCTCTCTCTATCATCTGTCTGTCTGTCTGTCTGTCTGTCTGTCTGTCTGTCTGTCTGTCTGTCTCCATCCATCCATCCATCCATCCATCCATCCATCCATCCATCCATCCATCCATCCATCCATCCATCCATCCATCCATCCATGCATTTATATTTCTATGTCAGTTAAAAGGAGTCAATAAAATTGGTGTAGAAACAGATAAAACAGGATAGTTAAAACCCCATCAGTGCCTGCAATTGGGGGGATGGGCGGGGGGGGGAACATAACAGAAGAGGCACCTCCAATGAGACACTGTGTTCCCAAGCTTTCTCTAATGCACCTGTTCCAGCACAAACAGGATGTTTTTGAGAGAGGGGAAAGGCAGGCTGGTGTGTGAACAGCAATACCACCTTGAAGCCGCTTTGGAGGCATTTCAGAGATGCTTTTTTAAAAATTCCCTGTTGCATTTAAGAGGGCGCCTGCCTCATTTATGGATGAGAAATGTATCAATGGCTACTAGAATAGCTGGGGGGACAGGAAGGATGCCACTCATGCCATTTACTGCAATTCGAGAGCAGGTGAAGTTTTTGCCCTTGTCTCTGCTTGAGATGCTCATGGGCATTTGGTGGCCCATTGTGTGGGACAGGATCCTGGACTAGATGGGCTGTGGCCTGATCCAGCAGGGCCCCTCTTAGGTTCTTATGGACTAGATGGGCTGTGGCCTGATCCAGCAGGGCCCCTCTTAGGTTCTTATGGAGTAGATGGGCTGTGGCCTGATCCAGCAGGGCCCCTCTTAGGTTCTTATGGACTAGATGGGCTGTGGCCTGATCCAGCAGGGCTCCTCTTAGATTCTTACGCACTAGATGGGCTATGGTCTGATCCAGCAGGGCCCCTCTTAGGTTCTTATGCACTAGATGGGCTGTGGCCTGATCCAGCAGGGCTCCTCTTAGGTTCTAATCTTTATGCATCTCCCAGGCTGCGCAAACTTAAAACACCTGGGCTGCATTCCCACCTAAGTTTTAATCCAGCTTCAGTCCGCTTTCAGAACCAAAAAGTCCTTCAGCCAAGCAACAGGCTGTTATTCTTTTGCTATCAAACCAAAAAGAAAGCCACTTCGGGGCTAGATAATACAGAAAGAAAACGACTCGTCACTTGGCTGATGCGTTTCTCTTATTCTAAAGGTGGACTGAAGCTGGATTTTAAAAAACTCAGGTTTCGCGCTCTCCCACCCACCGCCTCTGGATCTTGGGAAGGTGGGCGGGGTGGGTAGGTATTTGGATCCCTTGGGCATCCACTCCCCACGAGAAGGCTTTCACAGCACCACCAGTCCTGTAGAAAGTGACAGAAGAGTTTGGGGGTCTCAGAGACCCCAGGAGGGCGCCGACAGAAGCTGGGCTCCCCCCCCCCCCCGCGCTCTTGAGTCCGAGCATGAGGGCCTCGCCTGGCTCCTCCAAGGGAAGAGGCGCATCAGGTTTGCTCTCGCTCTCTCTTCCTCCTCCTCCCTGCCCGCGTGCCCTTCTCACATGCCCGGCAACGAGCTGCTCCGGCATCCAGCCAGCCAGCCAGCCGGGCAGAGCACGATGCAGCAGCAGGGCCATCTGCTCTTCTGCATGGCATCTGCATGCTGCTGCTGCTCGCTCCTGGCTCTGTGCTGCCCGCCTGCCACACCACTGCCACCACGGGGGCAGCAGCCAGGGCTCCGAGCGTCCCAATGCAAGCACCGTGCGGAGGAGAGAGAGAGGTTGCCAGGCTGGCATCCCTGCGCGCCACGTGAGCGCCGGCCTCCCCCCCCCCCGCGCCAGTCCCCCCCCCTCCCGGCGGATTTAGCGAGCTCCCTCCGGCGCCCTGGACGGACACGAGAGGCAGCAGCAGGCGCGGACGGAGGGGCATCGCAACACGCACCGGCGCGCGTGCCCGGGGTGCACATGGCACGCCCCGGGCATCGCCTCTCGCTCTCGCTCCGCCGCCTGGCACTCTTTCGCGGGAGGGGAGGGGAGGCAGCCAGCGCCTGGGACGCTCCATCCGGGGAGGAGGAGGAGGGGGAGGAGGTGGCACAGAGGGCAGCTGCCAGGATCGGGCTCCCGGATGCCCCAAGGGCCACACTACCCAGTTACTTAGCGCGCCTGTCCTGGCAGGGGACATCGACTGCGCCTTGGCTTTTCGTGGGAGGGAGGGACGGATGGAGGAGGAGGAGGAGGAGGAGGAGGAGGCAGTGGCACAGAGGGCAGCTGCCAGGATCGGGCTCCCGGATGCCCTAAGGGCCACTCCACCCAGTTACTTAGCACACCTGTTCCGGCAGGGGACATTAACTTCGCCTTGGCTTTTCCTGGGATCGAGGAGCAGGAGCAGAAGAGGAATCTGGATCAGGGACAAGGGAAGGAAGACACACACACACACCCAGATCTCTGCTGAAGAAGCAGAAGCAGATGCCCGCTCCCTCTGGAACAGACACGCACGAAGTGACCATATTTCCACCTCTCCCAACGCAGCACCATCTCAGCCAGTAATGCTGCCCCTCACCTGAGGGCACCTCCACACAGAGGAAGGAAGGGAATGGGGCACTAAGAGTAACTCTGGGATCTGCAGGGCTTAGGCGCAAATGCATTCTCTGTTTCAATCCCACTGACGCCGCCTCCATCTCTCCCTCTTGCCGGCCCACCCCTTGATTCTGACTTATAGTCACCATCGCAGTCTGGTAGATAGTTATTATTATTATTATAACTGTTACCCAAGTGCCACATAATAGTGGGCACCTGCGATAGGGCCTTTTCAGTGGTGGCTCCCTGACTGTGGAATAGTCTCCCTCCTGAAGTGTGTCAGGCACCTTCAGTCTACGTGTTCAGACTAGCGATGCGCACAAATATTCGAAATATTTGTTATTCGGACAAATTTGGACGTTTGTACGGGTACTGATATTTTGAGTTATCCGTATGAATAAGTTTAACATTCGTATGTGTACGGACGCGTATGCATTGCGCACAAATCTGTACGATCTTGCGCATATCTGTAGGACGCGTACGGAATGAAAACGGGATGCATATGGGATGAAAACGGGATGTGTCTGCGGGTGTTTTTCCACTGTCACTAGAAGTACCCATTAAGTACCCATTAATGGGTACAAAAATGCCATTACGTACGCATTAATGGGTACTTGATGGGTACTTCTAGTGACAGTGGAAAAACACCCTGAGATTCATATCATTGGATACATATCGAATATTGGTACGAATAGATACAAATGTATTTGTATCCATTTGAATGTCCAGATATTCATTTTTTCTTTATTTGCACCAGTCTGGATTTTTGAGTATTTGATGCATGACTGGTAGTGGCCAATGGTGGCAGCCCAGGGGCGGGACTTCCGGCTCCCGCGGTGGCGGTGCAGGCTGGTACATGGCAGGGGATGGGTTGACCGTTCGCACCTTGGCCGGTAAGGGATGCTTCCGGAATACTCTCCTCACCGGCCAATGCGAATGCTCAATCTGCCCTCCACGTGTAAAACCAGCCTTGGAACATTACTGCCAGAAGGCTGCAGGTTGGGCTGGTCTTCTGAGACTGGTGGGTGTATCTGGAAGTTTCAGAGCATGTCATAGTCTCTCCTGGCCACCCAGTTGCTGCTTTCATGAGCCAGTTTGGTCCAGTGGTTAGGGAGCCGGACTTTTATCTGGGAGCACCGGGTTTGATTCCACCCTCCCCCATGAAGCCAGCTGGGTGACCTTGGGCTAGTCACAGCTCTCTTCTGAGCTCTCACAGCCCCACCCACCTCACAGGGTGTCTGTTGTGGGGAGAAGAACAGAAGGTTTGTCAGCCTCTTTGAGTCCCCTTAAATGGGTGAGAAAAGCGGGGTAGAAAAGCCAACTCTTCTTCTTCTTCTTCTTCCCCCCAGATAGGAAACGTCAGATTGAAAATCATAAAACCACACTGGAAGGGCACCCTAGAGGCCATCCATTCTAACCCGCTACTTGCTGGAGCAGGATCCTAACCTCAAAGCTCACACAGATCTATGAGTAGCTCAGTTTTGATCCACCACAGAAGGGAAAGAAAGTCCCATCTGCTGGGACCGTACTGCTATAAAAAGAATCGCCACTTTGCCTAGGAGACACCATGGCCACAATAACCATACTGTAATCCTTGACCAATAAAACTGCGAGTTCCTTTCCCTGCTCCTTTCCTTGGTTCACTTACCCTCCAGCTCCTTTAATAAGGTTCAGAAAGTGAATTAGGCCAGCCTCGTTTCCAAGAAATCCCATGTTTATGAGGAGCTTTGGCTTTGTGTGTGTGTGTGTGCGCGCGCGCGTATTGCATGCGTCGTTTTTGGAAACCCTGCGAGCATTGGACTGAACAAAAGAAATGCACACTGGACTAAATTCATAAAGAGTGTAGGGACCTTCGTTGCTCTGGCGCCCCCTGCTGGTGCTTTCATTGAATGCCATGCGGCTTTCATTGGCAGAAGCCTGGACACCTCTTACCATCTTCCTCCTGCCAGTATTGCTGTAACTACCTTTATGGCTTCTGAAAGAAAAGTGGCTGTCCCAGACAATGGGCCGGTTCACACTTCAGGGATGGTGTCTTTCGTTTGCACTGCAAGCGCTGCTGCCGTCCCCAAATTACCTAGGAGTGCTTGAGGTGTGGACAGTCCCCCCGGGATCATCTAAATTGCCATAACAATGGCTGAGCCAGTTTGGTCTAGTGGTTAGGGAGCCGGAAGTTGGAACTGGTGCAGAATGCAGCAACTCAACAGGAGTCTCTGGCCGGACTCGCATCATGCCAGTCTTAAAGGATCTGCACTGGTTACCTATTTGCTACTGAGCCCAATTCAAGGGGTTGACACTAACATATAAAGTCCTAAACAGCTTGGGCCCTGGGCATCTGAAGGAGCACTTTCTCCCATATAGACCTGCCCAGGCAGTGGGATCTCAGGGAGAGGGCTTTCTTGTAGACCCTTCTCTTTCAGACATACCAAGCATAGGGACATGCAGGAGGGCCTTTTCTGTGGTGGCCCCTTGACTCTGGAACAGCCTCCCTCTCGAGGTTCCCCAGGCACCTACACTGTATAATTGTTGGTGCCTCATGAAAACATATCTGCTTCATTAGCTTCCTCAGGGTGCTGTCCTGTTGGGGACGGAGGGGGTGTTTGGGTGGCCAAAGAAGTAGCATGTTTTTAGCCTCCTAAAAATCTCTCTGTCTTGGTGTCTTAATTGTTGTCGTTCTCTATCCAGGGAAGCAGAGGTGTGCAATTAGGATTACTGTGTGTAAACTGAGCTGCCTGTTCAGGGTTTGACCGTGGCACACTGCTTCTGCTGGGGGGGGGGGGCAGCGGGGTGGCGGTGATGCGGGTGAGATGTGTTTATTTTCTATTAGTTACTTTGCATTTATAAGCTCCCCTGTGTGATGTACCAGCAAATAAACTAACGGAATGATTAAGGGGCAATATAGTATGAAATATAAATTGGAAGGAATTTTCATAAGATCATGCAGAGTGCCCCACCGGACTGGAACTCGGACATCTCTAGGCTGGCAGTCTCGTCTTGCAATGGCCGGAAGAAGAAGAAGAAGAAGAAGAAGAAGAAGAAGAAGAAGAAGAAGAGTTGGCTTTTCTATCCCGCTTTTCTCACCCATTTAAGGGGACTCAAAGCAGCTGACGAAGTTTCTATTTTTCTCTCCACAACAGAAGACCCTGGTGAAATAGGTGGGGCTGTGAGAGCTCAGAAGAGAGCTGTGACTAGCCCAAGGTCACCCAGCTGGCTTCATGGGGGAGGGTGCATACATACAGTTCAGAGCCCAGCTATTTAAGCAATTTATTTGGAAACTGGACCGGCAGGACGGGGCATGACACTTCCCCACTTCTCCATTGGTTTGTGCTAGATTGGTACAAAGCAGCGGAGAGAAAAACCAGGTGGGGAAGGGTGGGAATAGACATCGCAATGGGGAAGGGAAGGAGGGACAAAGGACTAAGTAGGTACCAGTTTTGCACAGCATCCGCACAGCGCAAAATGGCAGGCATTTTAAGGTCTTTCCGAACCCCGTCTGTTTAAGTAAAATCGGACTCTCCCTGCTACGGTCTGATATCTCGTTACATTGTAATGTCTGATCTCTCATTACATTGTAAGCTGCTGACTCTTACACTTTCAGCCGAGTCCAAACCTTAGCACATAACGGGAAGGGGGGAAGGGGAGGAAATCACAGCTTATCACTGGATCAGGGGGAACTGAAGAGAATGCCCCCAAAGCATGGTTCCCTCCTCCCCCAAACCCCACTTGCTGTTCCCATTGCTAAATAGCGAGGATTATTTCTCAATCCAGCAGCGAGACCCCTTTTGATCCAAATATAGATCATCGGTGTTTCGGGACCTTTAATCCTCAGAAACTGCAGATCTCTCTGAACCTTTGGGAACACTCAGCTCTGAAAACGAATTCAAAGCTCTTTAAATCTTTGAATGGAAATGCACCCTGACTGCACCTTAGTCAGCACTTTCGGTAGAAAGAGCACATCCTAATGACCTTGGTTTTTGGTCCCGAGTTTCACAGGTTCGTTTGTCGCAGGGGGAAAAAATGGTTAGAGATCATCCGAGGGTAGACGCTAGGAACAGAAGTTCCCAGGAAGAGGAGAAAGGAGTGTAAAAAAGAGTTTATCATGCCGGAGCACAGCATGTTCCATAGATGCAAGAGTCCCTTGGCTGTTTGCCCAGTGATATCCCAGAGTCCACAGCTCCTAGCAACCAGTCCCCAGAAGCACACTTTGAATAAAAAAAAATACAAAATATAAAAATAAAATATATCACTATGTATACAGTGATGTCACGGTTACCATGGCAACTATCAGCTGGAGAAACTATTGCATTTTCAGCTACTGGGGAGAAGGGAAGGCGAATGGGACCCAGACTGAAACACTTCTTGGAGGGAAAACTTGCTATGCGGCTCACATCCATGTGTCAGGAGGCCTAGGCCACAGTGCCTTTTGCTGATGGGGCCATTCTTCAAGAAGTGCGCCAGGAGGGGACAGATGCCGCCGCCACTGCCGCAGGCTCACTGCATGCACAGACGAGATGCTCTGGCTTCTCCTCCTCGGTGACTTGCTGCAGCGTCTCCTGGGGTCCCTTGCGAGGGCTTAGCTAGAAGAAATTAATATCGTAATTAATTAAGCCCCGGCTCCTCGCCCTCTGACAGAGCACGCTATGTTGGTGCAGGTTTGGAAAGGCCCGGGAAAGCAGTGGGAAACAGGAGGCTTTTAGTAACAGGACGCTTTGATCACATCCGCGCATGGAGATGCAAATTCCTATTCGTTCAAATAGATCCCCATCCAATGTGGTAGGATTCTATTCAATGCAAAGGTGTTCATACAAATTTGTATGGTTATCCGATACGAACGCATATGTATCCTGTATACAGATCCTGCATAGGGATCCAAATGCATACATATTGGGTACATATCCTATACCAAAACGTACGTATTGGATACGTGTCGGATATGTATCCTATACAAACACATATGTATTCGATACGTATCCCCAGGCGGGATATCCATGGATGTTCTAAACATTCGAAAATTGATCGAATTCAATTGAATGTGGACATTCGAATTCAAACAGAATGCCTACACATTCGAATTTAAACATTCGTTTGAATGATTTGAAACATTCAGAAGTACAGATGTGTTATGAATTACATACATATCTATACAAATCTCATACGTATCTGTACGCATTTGCACTGATAGTACGGGATGAAAACGGGATGTGTTCGAAATGTGTACAGATCCGCCTAACACATACAAACGCTTTCGACCTTTGAATCTTCAGATTCGAATCTAACATTCGAACGAACAGATTCAAATGAATTTGATTCCAATCAGATTTTGTTGCATTCAGATTCAGTAGATCCCTAATCCCCCGTTTAACAAGTGTCTGAACTATTCGTATGGATATTAATGTACAAATGTTGTAACATTTGATTTGTGTACGAAAGCCAGAGTTCACATGAATATTACAAATATTCGTGCACACCCCGAGGGTGAGAAGTTCACGTGCGCTGGGCTTTTGCTTCCATTTCCATTTTTATTTGTATAGTGCCTTTCCCAAGGAAAATTTTGCCCAAGGTGGTTTACAACAAACAGAAAATATAAAATGGGAAGTAAATGCTTCACTTCCACGTCCTCCAGTGAGGAGAAAGAAGAAAAGAGTTGGCTTTTATACCCTGCTTTTCTCACCCATTTAAAGGGACTCAAAGCGACTGACAAACTTTCAGTTCTTCTCCCTACAACAGACACCCTGAGAGGTAGGTGGGGAGAAGAACAGAAGTTTTGTCAGCTGCCTTGAGTCCCCTTAAATGGGTGAGAAAAGAGAGGTATAAAAACCAACTCTTCTTCTTCCTCCATCAAGCCGGCTGGGTGACCTTGGGCTAGTCACAGCAGTCTTTCTGAACTCTCACAGGCCCACCTACCTCACAGAGTGTTCTGTTGCGGGGGGGGGGGGGGAGAACAGAAAGTTTGTCAGCCACTTTGAGTCCCCTTCAGTGGGTGAGGAAAGCGGGGTAGAAAAGCCAACTCTTCTTCTTCTGTCACATATTTTACATAAATGTCTGGATAACGTAGTTGTCATTGGTCTCGGTGTAAGCCGGTTCGGTCTAGTGGTTAGGGAGCCGGACTCTTATCTGGGAATACCGGGTTCGATTCCACCCTCTCCCCATGAAGGCAGCTGGGTGACCTTGGGCTAGTCACAGCTCTCTTCTGAGCTCTCACAGGGTGTCTGTTGTGGGGGGGAAGAACAGAAGGTTTGTCAGCCACTTTGAGTCCCCTTAAATGGGTGAGGAAAGCAGGGTGGAAAAGCCAGCTCTTCTTCTTTTCTAAATAAGTAGGCAAACTTCCTACTTGACGAACAATAAGGCTTTCGACTTGATTCTGTGGGAAGACCTCAGAAATGGTTTCCGGTACACTTGTGCTGAGCCTCTGAGAGCGCAGGGCAGGCGACCTTTCTAACTGAGCACATAGATCAGGGCTGCAGATAACTTTGAGAAGTTGCCTCTAATCTCCGTAACGGCCCCTTCTGTGCCTGTGGAGCGCTGATGCAGGGGAAAGAAGAGCAAGATGCACTTCTGTTTTCATTGTGATAGCCCTGATAAGAAGAAGCAAAAAGCAAAAGGCAGATGGATAAGAATCTACGGTCGCTAGCGGCAAAAAAGCACCAATAAAGGCAGCCGAGCTGGAGGGGTTTCAGAAGTAACTGCCCCCCCCATCTCTGCTTATGAGCGGCCTCAGATGTTCAGTAAATGTACTCAGCACAACCCTGACCTACCTGCTGCAGTGTGATCTTTGTGCAAATGGTGTGCAAACTGCAGCTGCCTTGAGTCCCCTAAAATGGGTGAGAAAAGAGAGGTATAAAAACCAACTCTTCTTCTTCCTCCATCAAGCCGGCTGGGTGACCTTGGGCTAGTCACAGCAGTCTTTCTGAACTCTCACAGGCCCACCTTCCTCACAGAGTGTTCTGTTGCGGGGGCGGGGGGGGGGGGAGAACAGAAGGTTTGTCAGCCACTTTGAGTCCCCTTAAATGGGCGAGAAAAGAGAGGTATAAAAACCAACTCTTCTTTTTCCTCCATCAAGCCGGCTGGGTGACCTTGGGCTAGTCACAGCAGTCTTTCTGAACTCTCACAGGCCCACCTTCCTCACAGAGTGTTCTGTTGCGGGGGGGGGGGGGGGAGAACAGAAGGTTTGCCAGCCACTTTGAGTCCGCCACCAACCGGAATTTGCACAAATTGTGGAAGACTGAAATAGGTTCCCCAGGGGCTCCAAGGCTAAGAAATTCATTCCTATGGCTCTGGAGTAGGGATGTGCATGAATGGTTTTTGTTTTGTTTTGTTTTGCATTAACCAATCTTAACTCTAAGCTTACCTGGAGCATCCAGGTGGTGGCCGTTCGCACCTCTTCCAATGCTCCGGTGTCGTCTGAGGTGCCACGCAAGCGCACTGGCATGTCAGACGACCATAGACGTGACTGCACATGCACAGAGCATCAGCATTGTCATGGCGATGGTGCGGAGGTAGGTGCAGTCATGGAGGGTGCCGCAGCCCAAATGGCGGCACCCCGAAGAGGACCGGCCCCGCAATCGAATCAGGTAAGTATTCAGTCATGGAGGGGAGAATGGCTAAAGTTGACTGGCTCTCCAAGTGCGAGCATTAGTCACTGTTGGTACATCACGCTCCTTCCCTGTCCGGTGAATGGGAAGGGAATTGCAAAATCGCCCCTGAATTAATCCTTAAGTGTGACCACAGCCTTAGGGTGTGTCTGGACTTACAGATACTGTACATTCTAATGTGCAGGCTGGGTGTGGGCGTCACACCTGATGTTCAATACTGCATAGCGGTGGCACATTATGCCGCCGCTACTTCAGATTAACCTAGTGCAGAATGATGAGCGTTTCCTCTGCAGTATCAGGTAAATTTGAAGTTTCCCTCCAGTCCGGGCAGCTCAGCTCCCTTTGGCTGTCCCATCCCATGTGCCATGCGCCTCACTCTGCGCACCATGGAAGTATCGCAGATTTCTCTGAGAAAGCTGCGGAGAGGCTGCCTGAATCCGGACGGAGCATCATGGCTTCACAGCAGGTAAGCTGTGTATTTTGTTATAACTGTGGATTTAATCCACTAATTTGGATACTACCAGTCTTCTTCACAGAGGCGCTGTCCAATTCAGATGAAAAGGAGAAGATTAATAATCTCTTATCCAGTTTGTGAACCAGTTTGCTCAACTGGTGAAGAAGCTGGACTCTTATCTGGGAATACTGGGTTCGATTCCGCCCTCCCCCATAAAGCCAGCTGGATGACCTTGGGCTAGTCACAGCTCTCTTCTGAGCTCCCACAGCCTCACTGGGTGTTCTGTTGCGGGGAGAAGAACAGAAGCTTTGTCAGCCACTTTGAGTCCCCTTAAATGGGTGAGAAAAGCAGGGTAGGAAAGTCAACTCTTCATCTTCTTATCCGTGTGGAAGAGAGAAAGGAAATAGATGCAAAAATAAAGAGTAAAAAAATTTGCTGGTTGTTGGATTTTGGTTTGGTTTCCCTGTCCCCCCCCCCCCTCCTTTTCGACGAGCTTTCTGATATTGGCTATGTTTGTTCTTCCCCCACCCAATCAGAGTCACTCTGTAATGGATAAAATTTGTGAACCTCCCGAGCTTGGATTTTCAACCCGCCAAATTGCTTGATTCTGAGCTATGCTGGGCCAAATTAAGCAGAAGTGTTTTTGAAGAGAAGAAGGAGGAAACTGGTAGTAAGCAGCCTGGGGGTGGACTGTCTTTTAGCACTAATAAATCTCTTTTGCAACAGCTGGCTGGGCCCTTTGAACCAAAGCCAACCACCAACTGCGTACCTTTATTGGATTCTTTTATTCTCTTGTCTCCAGTGGTGGAGAAAAGTAGATCCCGCGTGGGACTAGCTTGCTCTGCTTTATTATGGCTCTTTCCACCGCCTTGTTTTGCTGTTGTTGATCTGCCTGTGTGTGTGTGTGTGTGTAGGAATTGCAGTCTTTGTCCAACACAATGCGTATGCGGGAACGGAACACCGATGCTCAGTCAAGGGAGGCCTGCCCTGGTTCATTCTGTCGCGTTGCTCTGGCACACAGTTTGGTCCAGCGGTTAGGGAGCTGGATTCTTTATCTGGGAAAGCATGGTTTGTGCTCAGTTTATGTAGTTCCCCCTTTATACTGCAGGTTTTGTAACAGTAGAATTGGGCCTTGAGGGGAGGGTGCTACTGAAAGGCACCCCCTGGTAGTACCCGATCACAGAGACGTGCCATCTTCAAGGCCCTTAGTCTGGATGTAGACCTGACTGAATGGATCTATAACATAACCAGATTAAGGGCCTTCTTCATGTGCATTTGGTTCTGTGTCCAATGTAGACAAAGCAGGACCAGTGGGGGTGGGGCCTCCTTGAGTCACATTAATGTGTAGATCAGGAGACATGTGATTTGGATCAAAAGGCTCCTTAATCCAGATCACCAATGAGTGCCAAAAGGACCTTAGGTTTCATAGCCATTGGTGGCTGGTACAGTGGAGGGCAAGGCAACATAAAAAAAGGGGGGGCAGCAGGGGTCAGACGCAAAGTCCATGCTGGGCCAGGCCATCCACACTTCACGTGCTCACAGTCCAGTTAGGGTCTGCACCAGCACTTGAAGTGTGGATGCCTCCCTCTGAACCTGATCTTAATCCCAGCGGAACGGTATTGTTTCGACCAGGAGAAGGGACAGCGAAGGCTGTTTCCCAAAACCTTCAAGACCGTTTTATGGTTTTTATCTTTTCTTGGATGAAGTGCGGGATATAAATACTCAAATTAAAAGGGGAAAAAAAGCTCGCAGCTGTGCAAACAGAATGCCCCAGCTGATTCCAGGAAGGTTGCTTTAGAATCTTAAGTGGCAAACACTAGAGCAGACAGCATGATTCATTCACAAGGACTGAGAAAGTACCTAAGGGCTTCCATTCATCTGAAATGTCACAGAAGCCTGTTTTCCTAACATCTATTACAAAAAGGCTCCACTTCAATTCCAAGCCAAGCATTTATCACACGCACACACGCACACTGGAAGAAGACAGGACCATAAAGTGTGGAAGAGCAAAGAGGTAAAAACAAAGGCCTGGCGTTGGCCAAATTTGGAATTTACCTTCAGAAAAAGAACAAGAGAAAAGGGATGAGGTAGGGCTGATTTGTGTCAGAGTATACTGCATTAGAAACTAGGGGTATGCACCAATGCAATTTTCAGTTCTGTCTGAGATGGTTTAGGAGATCCTGCCTTGAGCAGGGGGTTGGACTCGATGACCCAGGAGGTCCCCTCCAACTCTACCATTCTATGATTCTATGATTCTATGAATAAAAATGAATGTATTCATATTCAAACTGATTTGAATACATTCGTATCGATTCGTATGAATATTCAATTCGGATTTGAAGATACAAATGTCGACAACATTTGTATGTGGCCGTATGCACCCATGCGCATCTGTACGCATTCGTACGCGTCCCATTTTTATCCTGAATGCATCCCGTTTTCATCCCGTACGTATCTAGACAAATGTGTACAGATGCAAAAAAGATGCGTATGGCTCCATCTGGATTCAGAACATTCAAATTCATTTGAAAGTTTAAAAAATGAATGTATAGACAATAGATTCAGATTCGAATGTTCACATTCGATGGAATTTCGAATGTGTCAAAAATTCTTTCACATCCCTACTGAAAATTGTGTTAAGCATCTTTATACTGCCATTCATTAAGGATTCTAAGGGACGTGGTACAAGGGAAAATCATGAAATAGTAAGCAAAAATCAGAAATGGAACAGAACCGCATACTAAAAAGAGTGATTCACACAAGTGAGCTGATTAGCACACTGGAAATTCTTTGCAGTAAGTCAGTCTTTTGCTCAGTCCACCTCATTCAGCACTGACTACATCCCCATCCAGATGGGGGCTAAATTCATAACTGTGGCAACTCCGCCATAGTCTTGCGCTATCAGGGTGAAAATCCACTATAACAAAGGAACTGCACGAATATTTGTAACATTCAAAATTTGTACAAATTCGGCCAAATCTATCTATCTATCTATCTATCTATCTATCTATCTATCTATCTATCTATCTATCTATCTATCTATCTATCTATCTATCTATCTATCTATCTATCTATCTATCCATCCATCCATCCATCCATCCATCCATCCATCCACCCACCCACCCACCCACCCATCCATCCATCCATCCATCCATCCATCCATCCATCCATCTCTCTCTCTCTATCTCTCTATCCATCCATCCATCCATCCATCCATCCATCCATCCATCCATACCTACCTACCTACCTACCTACCTACCCACCCACCCTGCCTCATACCCGAAGATCTCTGGGCAGGTAACAACTGTTAAAACAACAAATTAAAAACAGAATATATATTAGAACAAATGTGAATTTTCTTGCATTCCATTCAACATGAATCAAAAACAAAAAACCATCCATACCACTCCCTAGCTATAATCTGTTTCAGTAATGCATGCTCTGAACGCAGGTATAGCATCCTATAAAGCCTCCTGCAGGATTAGAAGATAATCCGTCACCTGCACTTTATCCTGCCCCACCACCTGCATCTTCTGATGGACACCGTTACAGCGCCACAGGTCTTGTGGCAACAGACTATTTTCTCTAACGATTAGCTGGAATTAGCAAGTGTTAATTGAAGCAGAGGAAGGCAGAATCCAAATCTAATTTATCTGGATTATCTTTTTGTTTTCCCACCAGATATCCCCCTGGGTAGTGTTTGGCTGTCCAACAGAGGTCAGCTTTTTAAAATCTCAGTATGAACATCTCCACCGACCATGTTATAGACTCTTTAAATTATATTTGAGGGGCTTCACTAGTTCTTAATTAAAGCAATGTCCCATGGAATCACCTTGCATGTTGGCTGTAAATAATAGGTTGATAGAGCAACCCAAACCACCGTCTTATTTTAATTCCCTCTTCTGTCAAAGGGTGATAGGTCCTGGCAGGCAAAAGTGCAGAGAAAAGACATTCCTATACGCTTATTAATCAAGGGCTCTATGTTCTGTTGTTCAAAGGGGAAGCGTAGCCTGTTAAATTTAATTGCAGGGGGAGAGGGGAGGAACCACCGGTATTACCTGATTTAAAAGAAGCCAAATTTGCATTACAGATGATTTTTGCAATTTTTTTTAAAAAATATGCAAATTCAAGAACACATTAAAGTCATTCCTCTCAAGTCCTTCTGAAACAGTTGGAAGCTTGGTTTATTTTTAAGTAGATTAGGTGAAAGCACGGTGGGGCATTTCTTCTCTCTTTCCCCCCTTTTCCTGTAGATTTGCAAGGTCACCTTTAGAGATACGGCAAACCTTCCCATTGCATTGGATAAAGGTGATCTCCTGATCTCTGGGGATTGGTGTTGCTGGCATGTTCAGAGAACATCCCATCAACTGCTAATCTAGAAATGCCCGAAACTGGATATTTGAAAATTCAAAAATCCAAATCGAGTTTGATGAATACTGGCACTCGAATTGGATTTTCAAACATCTGAATTTCCAAATTCAGATCAAATCTGGATTTTTGAAAATCCGACACAGATTTTCAAACGATTCCGCTGAATATCAGAACTATTTGCACATATAATACAGGATGCAAACGTGATAAAAATGGGATGCGGTACAAAAGGCAACTCTTCTTCTTCTTCTTCTTCTTCTACAAAGGGATGGTTGGCAGTAGCCTTCACCAGCTTCATAATATCCATTGTCTTAGGACACCCAAAAACTCCATCAACCTCAAGCTAGCTAGCTCTGGTCATCTGAAATACAGCCATGCTGGTTGGGCCTGAAGAAACTTGGTAGACCAAAGGAGTGATGCATTTGCATGGCACCTCAAATGACCCCAGAGCATTGGAAGAAGAGCGAATGCTCCTGCCCCGGACGCTTGAGACAAATCTCTGGTTAACGTTGGTTAACGTTAGTTCCGCACACCTAATCAACAATTAGTGCACTTTTGGTGAGGGCAGGCATGCTTGGAGGCTGTAACAGCCTACTCCGTGTGCATATCCTCTTCACCAGAGGTTCACTAATCGTGCACTGGAGGCCGTAGTGTGAATAGGCCTCCGGAGACTGTACCTGAGCATCCATATTAGTAGCCCTGTATGAATTTGTCTAACCCTTTCTTAAAGTTATCCAGGCTGGTTGCTTTCACTGCATTTTCTGGTAGTAAATTTGATAGACCAATGACTCACTGGGTGAAAAATACTTCCCCTGTCAGTCCTAACTCTCCTGCCCATCAGCTTCATAGAGTGACTCCTGGTTCCAGTGTCTGCAATAAAGAAAATGTTTTTTTCTCTCTCTCTCCCCTTTTCCACACTACACATGATTTTATATGCTTCAATCAGGTCACCTCGTAAATGCAACCTGACGCTGCAACCTGGTTTTGTAAGGGAAGTGTTCCAGCCCCTTTATCAGATATACTTTGTTGCAGGTTCTCTTACAAATATCAGAATCCTCTAATGTTACCTTGTTATGTGGCAGCCGATACTGGCATTTCTTCCTGCTAGAGAAAGAAGGAAGACAGAATGATGCCACGTTGGGCACGATCATTCTTTGTTGCCAAGGCTCAATGCTGGTTTTGGCTGACTCATCTTGAAGCATGTAGATGTCATCTCTAGCTAGTTGTCTGCCTCTGCGACAAGGCAAGGGCACCTAAGAAAGTCAGATCAGCTGGCAGTATTCTCGGGGAGAGTCAGCAAATAACTTACAAGCTAACCAAAGCCTTTCAAAACCTTTTTGGAGGACAATTGGAGGTCAGTAAGCATGCAATGAAGAAGAAGAAGAAGAAGAAGAAGAAGAAGAGTAGGCTTTCATACTTCACTTTTCTCACCCATTTAAGGGAACTCAAGGCGGCTGACAAACCTTCTGTTCTTCTTCATAACAGAACACCCTGTGAGGTAGGTGGTGCTGTAAGAGCTCAGAAGAGAACCGTGACTAGCCCATGTTCACACAGCTGGCTTCATGGAGGAGAGCAGAATCTAGCCCGATCTTCCCAGGTAAGAGTCCAGCACCCTAACCACTAGACCAAACTGGCTAGATGCGTCTGCCTTGGTGTAAGGCAATCTGTTAGGATCAGAGCCCCCAAGCCACCTTTATCTGATTCTAATTATTTCCTGAAAATACAACTTATGACAAAAATGTGAATCATGAAACCAGTTACTTCATGAATTAAATTCTAATTTGTTCCAATTCCATCCCACATTTAGCCACCAATGACCTCCAATGCCTAACGCCTTAAGGAAAAAATGCTCTGACATGAAAATAGATAATCAATAACAATTAATAACAAATGTTGAATCTAAAAACAAGACAAAGATTGAATATTTAATTGGAGATTTAAGCTCCCATGGACAAGACCCGATGCCTCTACTTTTAATTATCAGAAAGGAGGAAGGAGGCTGCTTTTCCTAGAAAGCAAATGTTGTAATTGAACGTTTTGGTCTGGATAATGCCATGTGGTAGCAAGAGGCAGAGACTTTATAAGTGGAAGTCCAGACAGCAAATAGGTAAGTACCTCTCTCACACGCATGTCTCCATGTGGGCCTGGGCCCGGGAAGGTGGGTGACCCGGGAGGGGGGTTCATGCGGGCCCTAGGAGACCCAACCAGGTCCCCTAGAACCGGCAGGAACTCGGGGAAGGGACCAGACAAGCCTGCCCGCCTGCCAGCCCCAAACGCCCTGGACCGGGTGTAGAGCACTATTAAGTACTCTACACCCGGAACGCATGTGGGTGCTCTCGGACGGGCTGGGGCAGTTCCAAACAGAACCGCCCACCCAGAGGAGCGAATGCTCCATCTCAGGGCGTCCTTCATGCGTTCTGACAGCCCTCGTGTGAATAGGTCTCAGATTAAAACAGGTGTGAATGCAACCAAAAGAGAGACACCATCTGGATTCAGTCTTAAGTGTGATATGCAGGGAGCTAAAATGGATGCCTGGGTACTTCCTCCAGGTCGGAGAGACAGGCAGGGCACCTCCCAAAACTAGGCATGTGCACGAATATTTGAATCGTTCAAAATACGTTCAAATTCGGACATTCGAATTCACAAAAAACCGTATGCATACGGGATAAAAACGGTACGCACATGGATGAGTATGGATGCATACGGACACATTCAAATCTTGCCAGCATTCGTATCTTCAAATACAAATAAAAAAATTCGTACAAATAGATTTGAATGTATTTGATTCAAATCAAATGGGAATGCATTCAAATTTCAAACATTCAAATCGATTCGAATCTTCAGACGTTCGATTTAATCGCATCCTGGAAATCGCATCCGTGCAAATCCCCACCAAAGACCTTTTGCAGGGAGTCAAGAGCAGCTGAAGGTTTTGCCTTTGTCTTCTGCTTGAAAATATCCAGAAGCAATAGGTGAGCCACTGTGTGAGACAGGATGCTGGATTAGATGGGCTGTGGCCCCATCCAGCAGGGCTCCTCTTATGGTTCTTGCTTCTCTACGGAAGCCAAAAACAGGGACAAAATAAAGCAAGTATCAGAAGTCATGAAGATTCCTCTTCCTCAACCTGTTTTATGCTCATGGTACATCAATAGAATATTATAGTTACACCAGTCACCCTTGAGTACCATCCAAACAGCTGGCAAAGGAATTTCTAACCACTCAGGGGTATAGATGGGCATTAATTGCCTGTGTGCTATAAAGGACTAATTTCATTTTATATTGCATTTTTGAAAACATAAGCAGGAAGGACCATGATTTACCCACCTGGCAGGATTTATGGATAAGTATCAGTTAGGCCCATGTCCTCACTGCCGTCTTCTCTCTGAGCCAGTTTGGTCTAGTGGTTAGGGAGCCGGACTCTTATCTGGGAACACCGGGTTTGAATCTGCCCTCCTCCATGAAGCCAGCTGGGTGACCTTGGGCTATGTCATGCCTCCTCGCGCGCCTTCTGACTCCAGCTCTTCGGAAGGAGAGGAGGAGGCAGATGCACCCCCAGAAGCAGACGCTGCCGGCCCAAGCGCTGCCGGCCCAAGCGCTGAGAGCCCCACCCCAGCGGAGCGCACACAAACCTCAGGTGAAAGCGATGAGGGAATCGCCCGACCCTGCCCGCAGGTGTTGCGTAAGCAGAAGCAGCTCACGCGCCGCGCTGCGAGAATCAGGCACCTGGCGAAGACTGGGCGGGGTGCAGCATTCCCTATTTAAGGGATCAGGCGGTGCCCAGAGCTTGTTGCAGACAAAGCCGTGCAACCCCGTTGTGTTTCCTGAGCTGTGTTTGACCATTGGACTGATTGACTTCCCTGACTTCTGGACTGCCTCACCGACCTGCCGAACTCTGGACCCCCATGAACTTGGACCGGACCTAGACACCGAGTAAGCAACACCCCACGGCGCAGAGCCGCGCGCGTGTGTCTGCCTCTCCACCCTGACGCCCCTGGTTACGACAGGCTAGTCACAGCTCTCCTCTGAGCTCTCACAGCCCCACCTACCTCACAGGGTGTTCTGTTGTGGGGAGAAGAATAGAAAAGCTTTGTCAAGCTGCTTTGAGTCCCCTTAAATGGGTGAGAAAAGTGGGGTAGATAAGCCAACTCTTCCTCTTCTTTTGTTAAAAAAAGTGGCTTTTTTCCCTGGCTGGTATAAATCTAAGCATCTTAATACTGTGAGATTAAGTGCATATAAAGTCTGGCCAAGAGAAACGGCCCAGTTTAAACCAGATGGCCTCCGGAATTCAATTCCAGATTATTGGACAGTGTCAACCACATTTTTGCTGAAGTATACGCTTTCAGCAGTCCAGAGGTGTAAATTACAGTGGTGTGTGTGTCTCTCTGTGTGTCTGTGTACACACCATCACAAAGGCTGCATCTAGATGTCAGTTATTTCTTCCTCTACAACTGCGGTACAACTTGCTGAAATAGTCGACTCAAAATGCACCCACTCTGACCACACCCAACGCCTGATCATCCTTCCTCAGTTCATCTTCAGTTTGGGTCACTTTGCTCTCACCCTTCTGTTCCCATCCTGAGACTCTTTCGCAAGACTTTTTAAGGTCTCCACCCCTCTCCACCATCACAACACCCCCTTCACTTTGATAGGATGAAAATTCTGTCACTCAACAGCATGTCATCACACATTGGGTGAAAGGGAAGGGAAGTCCATGCAGTATCCACCCACTGTACTCTGGTTCAGCCCCCTTTGACCCTCTTTCATCGGGTCCAAAGATGAACTGAGGATGGATTAAAGTGAAGGTGTGACCACTAGGGATGTACACAAATGGGTTTTTTGCATTCCATTTGTATTGAACTGAATTTAAGAAAATTTGTATTCGTTCAAATAGATCTTCAAATGGGATAGTATTCCATTCGATACAAATGTATTCAGACAAATTCACATAAATATCCGATACGAATGCATACTGATCCAATACATATCCGATATGTATCCGGTATGTATCCTGTAACATATCCACTCTGAAAGTGTCAAATCCACCCTGAATCCACTTTGAATCCAATCCCAAACCATGTCCAATGCACTCTGGATCCGTTTCAGGTGTGACTGGGGCAGCCCCATTCCCACCTCCCCATTTCACGGATGTTCCAAAGCTTCATACAAATGTTTCAAAACATTCCTATTCGTACGAATGTCATAACATTCGATTCGTATATGAATGTCCGAATTCGTATGAATTCGGACAAATATCAAATATTATGAATATTTGTACACATCCTTAGGACCACAGCCTTGTTTTTGATATTCTGGAATGAATCATGGATATAAGAAGAAGAAGAAGAGTTGGCTTTTCTACCCTGCTTTTCTCACCCATTTAAGGGGACTCAAAGCGGCTGACAAACCTTCTGTTCTTCTCCCCACAACAAACACCCTGTGAGGTGGGTGGGGCTGTGAGAGCTCAGCTGTGACTAGCCCAAGGTCACCCATCTGGCTTCATGGGGGAGGGTGGAATCGAACCCGGTATTCCCAGGTAGGAGTCTGGCTCCCTAACCACTACACCAAACCAGCATCTGGAGGCCACCGAAGGGTCTCACCGAAAGTGAGAAAAGTGGGGTAGATAAGCCAACTCTTCCTCTTCTTTTGTTAAAAAAAGTGGCTTTTTTCCCTGGCTGGTATAAATCTAAGCATCTTAATACTGTGAGATTAAGCGCATATAAAGTCTGGCCAAGAGAAACGGCCCAATTTAAACCAGATGGCCTCCGGAATTCAATTCCAGATTATTGGACAGTGTCAACCACATTTTTGCTGAAGTATACGCTTTCAGCAGTCCAGAGGTGTAAATTACAGTGGTGTGTGTGTGTCTCTGTGTGTCTGTGTACACACCATCACAAAGGCTGCATCTAGATGTCAGTTATTTCTTCCTCTACAACTGCGGTACAACTTGCTGAAATAGTCGACTCAAAATGCACCCACTCTGACCACACCCAACGCCTGATCATCCTTCCTCAGTTCATCTTCAGTTTGGGTCACTTTGCTCTCACCCTTCTGTTCCCATCCTGAGACTCTTTCGCAAGACTTTTTAAGGTCTCCACCCCTCTCCACCATCACAACACCCCCTTCACTTTGATAGGATGAAAATTCTGTCACTCAACAGCATGTCATCACACATTGGGTGAAAGGGAAGGGAAGTCCATGCAGTATCCACCCACTGTACTCTGGTTCAGCCCCCTTTGACCCTCTTTCATCGGGTCCAAAGATGAACTGAGGATGGATTAAAGTGAAGGTGTGACCACTAGGGATGTACACAAATGGGTTTTTTGCATTCCATTTGTATTGAACTGAATTTAAGAAAATTTGTATTCGTTCAAATAGATCTTCAAATGGGATAGTATTCCATTCGATACAAATGTATTCAGACAAATTCACATAAATATCCGATACGAATGCATACTGATCCAATACATATCCGATATGTATCCGGTATGTATCCTGTAACATATCCACTCTGAAAGTGTCAAATCCACCCTGAATCCACTTTGAATCCAATCCCAAACCATGTCCAATGCACTCTGGATCCGTTTCAGGTGTGACTGGGGCAGCCCCATTCCCACCTCCCCATTTCACGGATGTTCCAAAGCTTCATACAAATGTTTCAAAACATTCCTATTCGTACGAATGTCATAACATTCGATTCGTATATGAATGTCCGAATTCGTATGAATTCGGACAAATATCAAATATTATGAATATTTGTACACATCCTTAGGACCACAGCCTTGTTTTTGATATTCTGGAATGAATCATGGATATAAGAAGAAGAAGAAGAGTTGGCTTTTCTACCCTGCTTTTCTCACCCATTTAAGGGGACTCAAAGCGGCTGACAAACCTTCTGTTCTTCTCCCCACAACAAACACCCTGTCAGGTGGGTGGGGCTGTGAGAGCTCAGCTGTGACTAGCCCAAGGTCACCCGTCTGGCTTCATGGGGGAGGGTGGAATCGAACCCGGTATTCCCAGGTAGGAGTCTGGCTCCCTAACCACTACACCAAACCAGCATCTGGAGGCCACCGAAGGGTCTCACCGAAAGTTCAGAAACTGCTAGTCAGAGGCTTTCCCATTCCCAGTATGAGCCCTGAGGTAGGCTGAGTGCTCCCACTAATTGCTTACTTTGGTTAATTCGTCCTCAGACAAGATAGATGGCTCACTGCGTCCGTGGCCAGGATTGCATCGTCTTCCTGAGAAAAACACTCAGCGCCAGGCATTAAAAATAAATGGAGCCAAGCAAGGGGAAGAAATCCCCCTGCCGTCATATCGATCATGTCAGGAGAGAATTCTCAGGCGGATGCTGGAGCCGACAGAAGCCGCGCTGATTCGGAAACAAGGGATGGCCTTGTTTTCTCAGCTCGCCTCGCCTTCTGCCTATTTGCCTATTGCCCTTCTGACCCTTCTTGCTTCCTTTCAAGCCAGACTAATATTTTATTTTATTTACATTTTTTATCCTATCCTATTTGGACATTCATATGATACAGGTTTGTACATGATACATACTTGAAGATCCACATCTTTCCCACATCTGTACATATTTCTACGGATCCGTACGGGATTGCATACGGGATAACTATGGGATGCATACGGACATGGTACGGATGCGTACGGATGTGTACAGATCCAGGGAAGATGCATACATTCGTAAGTGCAAATTCGAATGAAAAATTCAAACAAATAGATTCAAATTTGTTTAATTCGAATCGAATTTGGTTAAATTCACACTGTAGACACATTCAAATTGAATTGGGTTTTTGGGTATTCAAACCAAATTGAATTGATTCCTGAAAACTGCATTTGTCCACACCCCTAGGACCTCTAACAGGGCCCCCAAAGTCCCACATGCATTCACAGGCCCAAAAAATTTGACTCCACATCTGTTGACCACTGGCAAGGAAACAGACGATGCAGTGAGACACTAGAATCCAGGGCAACAGGGGAGTGGATACAGATACGCAAGCCTACATTTAATCTTCCTTTCCCATTTTTAAAACGTGGCCCAGCATTGTCTAATAAGGATGTTGAAATCTTCTGCTGACACAAAGCGCCTAAATTCCGTTCATGCTACATTAATTTTATTTTCCTCCCTTCCTTCTGATTAAACTGCCCACTAGCCATGCTTTGCCTCTAGGCTAATGCTCGTACAAATCTGTCAATAAGAACAAAGCGCGCATGCATAAAACTGCAATTAGGGGAACGGCAAAGTAAGTGCGCACAACCCAAATGCGCGAATCTCAGATGCTGCTCCGGAGCCCAGCGAAAGAGCACGCTTCAATCAGTGGCTCATGGGCTGCGCACACTTCATTCAGCATTAAGTTTCAGTTCATCTTATCCTTAAAAGCAGACACCTCGGAGTCACGTTGAACTTCTAGGGAAACTGGCAGTAAGTGTGATGGTTCCCTATCAATTAAGGGTGTTTTCACACTTCCCTTCCCGTCCACTGGACGGGAAAGGAGCATGATGACCCAATGTTAACTAAGCCCCGTGCGATCAGTCACTCACCTGTGACTGACCTGGCCTGGTCATCTTCTGGGCAGTGCCATTTTGGATGTGTTGCCCTCCACGACTGTGCGCGCATCAACGCAGTCACCATGATGATGCTGGTCCTCTGTGCACTCACAGTCACAGCTGTGTCTATGGTCGTCTGAGGTGCCAGCTCACTTGCATGGCACCTCAGACAACACTGGAGCACTGGAAGAGGTGTGAATGGCCACTGCTCAAAAGATCCAGCGGCATATTCGCACGAGGGCCTCTCAAACACGTGTAGGACGCCCTGGAATGGGGCATTCGCTCTGTGGGCTCCGTCCCGGGCCGCCCACTCATGTTCCAGATGTAGAGCACGAAATCATGCTCTACACCCATCGCAGGGCATTCCTGCCTGTCCCACAGCTGTTCAGAAGGGAGTTCATTTGCACTCACCCTTCCTGACAGCTGCAGGCCCCACCTCTGGCTGCCCACAATGGGCAGGCCTATTGTGTTCCTTCTCTGGTTCCCATGGGCCCTAGGGTACTGGATCGGGTCCCCTAGAGACCATAGGAACCCCCCCCCCAAGGCACCCACTCCCCTGGGCACAGGCCTACGCGGGGATGCACATGTCAGGCATTTACCTTGTGCTCACCAGGTTCTGAAGTGGCTGGCATGGCCGGTGGCGCTATGTGTCTGTGTGTGCCACCGGCTCTGGTTGGCTAGCTAGCTGAAGTGCAAAAAGGCCTCAGGTAAGCTTTTGGTCAACGTTTTGTGGTCCACCCCTAATCAACAATTAGTGAACTTCTGGTATGCTTGGAGGCCCCTGAAGCATGCCCGCACCCAGGAAAGGGAGGTGCCCGGGCTGTCCACCCCAGCTCCAAGGGAGCCAATGGGTTGAGGCTGGGGGTGGGAATTGTGAGTCCCGGGATGGCCGTTCAGCCCGAACGTACCTAAGACAGTTTTCCGTCCGCACGTAGGTAGGTAAAAGGCGCATTTGCAACACATCCTTTACCTGCCTGTGCGGATAGTAAACTGTCTTAGATGCATTCAGGGTGTAGCGCTCTACAGCCTTTTAGCTGTAGTGGGAAGAGGCCTCTAGCTAATACTGAGTAACTGAGGTAAGTGCAGAAAGGAGATACATTCCCAGTCTCTCCCAAAATAGATTGTCATCTTGTGGTGTGACCCGGCCACCAGCTCTTACCAGGGAGTGGTCTTTTTCGTGGTGGCTCCACAACTATTGAATTACTGCTCTTTTCAACCTGGAGGTGTTAGGGATTACGCTTGGGTCCGTTATGTCCAAATCAGATTCCTCCGATACCAACCTAAAGTGGGAAAACGTACGTAACGTCAGAAGGATCTCTCAATGAGCACACATCCTCTGAGGAAACAGTGCGCCCTTTCCCACAGTTGACATCCAATGACCCCAGAGCCTCAGAGGCCCACGGTGCCGGCCAATTAATTCTCCGAATCTGCCGCTTGCCTCAGTCGGCCGGTAGAACTCGAGTTTGGTTTTCATCGCCAGCCAGCAGGCTGCCTATTATATCAGACGCAGCTCCGAAAGGTCGTTTCCCAGTCAGCGTTTGACTTGCCGAAGTGCATTTCAAGATTCTTGAACATCAAAAGCCATCGACGTCGGAGCTCCAGATGCTGAGCATTAGCAGAGACGAAGTTCTGCCAAAATCTTATCTTGCATGAGAGTTCAAGCGCTCGCTTCTCAGTAGGGCACCAAGCGTTATTCCTTCAAGATGTGAACCGCCACGGCCCCAGCTGCTATTTCAGCCTCAGCTGAACAGTGTTAACATATCGGGCCTCATCCCTGATATCTCTTTCCAGCTTTGACAGGGGAAAAAGGGAAGGAAGGAAAACACCTGTTGCCCAGATATTTACTTAACATAAAAAACCCCCAAACAACTGTTATTTTGAAATGGTCAAACCGTTTCACCAAGGAGAGCAATAAAACCCTCAAAATGGTAAAACAAACCTGGGATAACAGCACAACAGACATTGTGGAGATGTCTGAGGCGTTTATTCAGACAGTACAAAAGGCGCCTCAGAGAGACTGTGAGGGAATGTTCAGGAAAGGAGGGAGGGAGCAGAGGAGAAGAAGGAGAAGAAGAAGTTAGATTTTCTATTCCACTTTTTTCACCCATTTAAGGGGACTCAAAGTGGCTGACAAACCTTCTGTTCTTCTCCCCACAACACCCTGTGAGGTAGGTGGGGCTGTGAGAGCTCAAGAGAGATCTGTGACTAGCCCAAGGCCACCCAGCTGGCTTCATGGAGGAGAACGGAATCAAATCCAGTATCCCCAGGCTGTTTCTGCATTGACTGCGGAAACCGGTTTAACGCCCCCTTAACACACATAAAGGACACTTACCTTGTGATCCTTTCGCATTCCAGACTTGATTAGAGACCCTTCCGGGAGGGTGCGTCCGCATTTCAGTGCACAAGACCGGTTTTTAAAACCGTTTTTGCCACTGAAATCCGTCTTAAATGTAAGAAGTGAAAAATCAGGTCTTACATCCATCACTTCCCCCTGGACGCTTCCACACATGGCCAGGGGAAGAGACGGATTCCCTCCTGCCGCCATGTTTGGAAGGGTGGAAGCAGGACTACCTGCTTCCGAAGCCCTTCACCCGTGCGCCGGGTGCCGCCAGAAACACACAGTGACGCAGCTGCATGCTTCAGTCCCACGGCTCCGGGGGCAGTGTTGCCAGGGCGTGAGCCGGAGGACGCTCGGAATGGGTGCTGGTGCGTCCACACAGCACCCACACCAATCTGTCCTCCAGAATCCGTCCTCCCTGCATGTGTGCGGACGCACGGAGCCCCCTCAGATCCATCACTATTTGTGACAGATCTGGGGGAAGACAGATCGCCGAAAAGCTGATCTTTTTAGATCTGCTTTTCTGTGGTAAACGCAGAAAGGCCTCCAGATAAAAGTCCGGCTCCCTGTTCACAAGACCATACTGGTTCAGTGAACCACACTGAACATATTTTTCACAATATCCTGACCGATAAACTGTATTGATCATATGCGTGTCTGGCTATTTAAGGGACTGTGGCCCACGAAAAAGATTGCAACTCTCAAGGTCCTTCTCTCATCCAGGGAGATATAAAACAAGTATAGCTGGCTGCATTCGATGGTTTAGGAAATCCTGCATTGAGCACAGGATTGGACTCAATGACCCTAGAGGTCCTTTCCAACTCTATGATTCTATGATTCTCCTTCATACCTCTTTCCTTCATCTTGAAGTCTAGCAACACCTCCCAGGCCTCTGATTGGCTGCTGGCCAACAGTGTTTCCATGCTGCAATTGGTTAGATTGTCTCTCCTAATGCAACTGGAAAGGAAGAGTTGCCCTTGGTCTCACGAATTCCCATCTAGGTATGGGACAGCTTTTCCAGGGTTTTCCCTGCAGTAAGACACAGCAAGAAACTGTTTGCTCTTCCTAACTAGGAATGTGCACGAATATTCATAACATTCAAAATTTGTATGAATTTGGCAGAATTCAAGTACTTTAATTGAATGTTCGCCCATTGGAAGAGTGACATTAGAGATGTGCATGGATATTTAAGATATTGGCTATTCGATCAAACTCAGACGAATTTGGACCGTCGAATTTGAATCCAATATCCTGGCATTCATTTTTTAAATATTCAAATAAATACAAATATTTCAAATTATTCATACAAATAATTCAGACATTCATATGTGTACGGATACGTACGTATCGCATACGTATCCCTATGCATTTTATTTGTTTCTGTACACATCTGTACAGGATGAAAACGGGATCCATATGGGATAAAAACGGGATGTGTAGAAGATTCGTATTATCAAATATGTATTGAATATTCCTACGAATAGATACTTACCTATTCGTATCAGTTCAAATTTGCAGATATTCATTTTTCTTTATTCATACACATTTGAATATTTCAATATTTGAATTGAATTCAAAAATTGCATCTGTGCACACACTTAATTGACATTCAAAGTCAAATCGAATGTTTTGATACATTCATATGAGGCTTCGATTCAAATCTGTATGGGATTCGTATGCATTCATATGGGATTCGTATGGGATTGAACATTCGTATCAGATATGAATCCTACTATGTTCGAAGGGGAACTTCTGAATGAGTACAGATTATCTTGCATTCAATGCAATACCAATCGAATGCAAATAATCCATTTGTGTTCATTCCTGCTCCTGACCCCAATTCTCTGAAGAGGGCGACCCTTTAAGCTAGTCTGAACACAGCCAGAGTGTTCAAAAGAAATGACAGGCACATTTTTCATTTCACATCATAGTTTTCATGTTGTGTTAGCTCTGTGGAGGGGTCCAGACACAGCTGAGGGGGAAAAAAATGTGCCAAGAAACCAGAGCCCCCCTTCCCCCATACACATAGCTGAGCAGGACTTTACAAAACCAGGAGCTTGATTAAATTTGACCTTCTAATATAGAAATCTGCCTAGTGACTTATAGCTGGCTAATGTCCCTCTGGGCTTTCTCCTTGTCCTACTTTTTTTTGGTATTGTGCATTAGTGAAACTATCTCAGAGAAGTCTGTGACAAACTCACCCAGCAGATGTGCCCCCAGTGGCATCAGCTGAACATATTGCGTGCCTTCTGCAGCTCCTGAACCTAAAACTGAATTGTTTCAATGCTGGGCCACATCCTTGACGGCGGAAGCTTGGATGTGGTCAGCTGAGCACACTGTGCCACCATCTGGTTTTCTGGATACCTTTTGCTGCCGCCGCCGCCCCCTTTCCAATTTTGAAGGACAAAATGAGACACGCTTCCCTCACGGTCGCATTTTCTTGGCCACCTTTTCGTATCCAGTCTTTCAACTTGCTCTTTGATTTTGCAGCGCCTGTTTTGCGGAAATCGGGATGATTGTTTTTTAAAAATAATAACTTTGCTGAAAAACGCTAGCTAGAGGAATCATACACATAAACTGAGGAGAGAAGGGTGGGTGCCTCACAAACTCCATGCGTGCTGCCCTCCCCGAGACATTGGCCGACTGGACACCACCCACCACAGCACGGTCCAGCCTCCTTTAGCCGACCCTCCCACTCACACTGAGGAAGCAAAGACGGCCTGGCATGCCAGGATGGGCTAAGGCCTATGGAAAAGAGGACTCCAGTTAGAATGGTCTAACTGGGTAGGCCAGCCTGAGGCCTTTCTGCACTTGGTCTTATTCTGGAATATATCCTGGAATAGGGGCCTGCTGTCCACATGCTAGTACATTCTATGGCAGACCCCAGGTGAGGTCTGCCATAGTTTACATTAGGATGTAGAGAACAGATCCCTGTTCCGAGATATATTCCAGAATAAGGCCAAGTGCAGAAAGGGCCCTGGATTGACCTGAGGACGACCTGAAGTCATCCTAAACTAAAGGTGTGACCAGGGCTGTGTTCAGAAATAACTAAAGAAGCACCTCAGAAGAATCATAGAGAGAAAGCATGTTCCCCTGTGTTTCCAAGCCTTCTCTTTAATCCACCTTTTCTGTTTACTGCACATGTGCATGAGCAAGGTTGCAGTGACGTCGACTTCCAGATATTCCTCACTGGCCTAATACCTGAATGGTCATGTGACTAAAATGGCCGAAGACAGAATCAACCGTGGCACTGTCTAGCTTGCAACAGATAATATTGGAGGGGAAATACTCTGAATTATCACTTGGCAAGGGGATATCTCGCTGGCATGTGGTAAACATTTCCTGATTTCTAGAGTGAGGAAACTTTAAAAAAGAAGAAGAAGTCATTATTTTTCAACTTGCAGATACCCTTCAACCTGCACAGAACTTTCCCGGTTGAATCTGTGGAGGAGGTTAAATTGTGCTTAACATGTATGTGGCTCATGCATAAAAGATTATGGCCTCTGGTTCTCGTCACCCATCATGTTTCTCCACTGTTAATTTCATCACTTCAGTGATAATGTAAAACTGCCCTAAAGGCACACTGGAGTCTCTCGCACAAAGACCACCGTGGTGGGCTGGGGTGGGGGAGCAGCCATGTCAGTCAGCAAAGAGGAGAAGGATTTAATAAGGAAGACAGTGGTTGTTTTCTGTCCGTGATGACCTTTAAACAAAGATGCATGTTCATAGGGGAAAACACAGAGATAGTTGTGTTAATCTCCCGTTTCCAAGGAGCAGCCCAACTGCAGATGCACAAAAAATAAACATATCACGCAATTTTAAAAGAAAGTGGCTAAAAGCTTCCTACCTCACAATATCACCTTCCATGCTTGACACTCATTGGCTGCCACCAGCTTGGATTACTGGAACCCAGACTAGTCAGCCAGGCCTAGCAGACTTTTCCAGGCTGAGACTGGCTACAGAAGCCTCTGTAAATTTCTGCTTAATTCAGCCCAAACATTGAGTCGCCCTGAGAGTGCTAATTTCGCATCTGGGAAAGGGGCGCACAAGCCGGGGCTTCAGGAAGAGGTGAAGATTTTAAAATATTTTTTATATTTTATGTCTGTTGTAATTCGCCCCAAGGGCACCTCTAAACACATGATTCAGATGATTCAAATGTACAGCTACATATGTGTTACATACGTATCTGTATGAATATCATATAAATCTGTACGCATTTGCGCTTATAATACGGGACGAAAACGGGATGCATACGGGATAAAAGGGGATGCATACAAAATGCATACAGATATGTATAACATACAAAAGTTGTCGACATTTGTAGCTTCAAATTCGTGTCTAACATTCAAACAAATAGATTCAAATGTATTGGATTTGAATCAGGTTTTGTTGCATTCAGATTTTAAACATTCAAATCGAATTTAACTCGAATGCAAAAAAAACCACAACATTTGTGGACATCCCTAATGGTGATGTCAGGGCTTTTATGTTCCAAAACTTTATCAGTTTGTATTCTGAAGTCCCATAATATTTTGACCTGTTCATTTTCAACCATATTCTCAGGTTTATGATCCAACCAGTCCTGTGCTGCTGGGAGATGGTCGTTGTGGCATAGATTCCAATGGATCATTTTGGGAACAGTGTTGTGTCGCTGTTTGTAATCAGTCCGCACAATCTTTTTGCAGAAGCTGAGCACACAGTTGACTGTTTCTTCCACTTCTTTGCATAATCCGCACTTTATATCATTATTATCATTATTAAAGAATTTCTTGGGAATGCAATAGTTGCTAAATTGTAGCTGTCCAGGAACATTTAGGTCTTCCTTTGCAAATGTGAACAACTTTCCCTGTATGCAATAAAGTTATAACCTTCTTAAGAAATCTTGTTGCCTGGAGATCCTGATCCAGTGACTCTTCAAGAGTCACATCCTGTCCTTTCCTGCTACGTTCCCATTAAATTTAGCATGTCTATTCTCTATGTTCTGCCTGTGTTCTTCTGTTCTGCTGAGCTTTATCATACGATCTGTTGTATCTAAGACAGCTTGGCTGCTGGGAGCTTATTATATTTTGCTTCCTTCATTATGATATTTGTTATGTATATATTTATGAAATAACCTCTATTATTTTAAAAAAAAATTAGGACGTCGATACAACTGAGGCTGACAGAACTGCTTATTAAGTAGTTAATAATCAAGGCCACAAGGGGTCCCTTGTAAGGATGAGCAGAAATGGGTTATTTGACGTTCGATTCATGACAAATTGAATGTTAGAAAACCCATATTTGTACGAATAGATCCCCTTCGAATGTGGTAGGTTTCTATTCAATATGAATGTATTTGCATGTATTCGTATGAATATCCAGTACAAATGCATACATATCACATACGTATCTGATACATACCCCGTAACAAATCAGCTCTGAAAGTGTCAAATTCAACCTGAAACCACTTTTAATCTGCTCTTGATCCGTGTCAAAAGCAATCTGGATCCGTTGCAGATGTGACCAGCACAGCTGCTTTCCCACCTCCGTAGTCTAACGAATTTCAGAACTATTCACACGAATGTCCGAAACATTCGTATTCATACAAATGTTAATCTACGAATGTCCTAACGTTCACTTTGCGTCTGAATGTCCGAATTCGGACGAATAACGAAGGTTACGAATATCCATGCACATCCACAATCCCTAATTCTAAGCTGGGAGGTTCTTCCACTTCCTACACACACATCTGCCTTATGTACACCTTTTGCCCATTCCTAATAGGCCATCAGCATTTGCCCAAATGCGGGAGATGTCTGGGAGAAATAGACGGAGAAAAGAAACCAATTGCCCTGTCCTCTGAGTTGTTACGTGGCACCAAATTCTCCACCTTGTTTGATGATACCTTGCTAAAAAGAATATCAGGCTGTTCATCTCGCTGGCAGTTATCTAATTAGGTTGTGTAAAAACACTCAACTCTTATGGCCTTGCAGGGACAAATGGATGGAGATCACTGGCGGGGCAAGGATGATTCATTCTTCTAGCCTTCCTCCAGTAGCTCTGCTCTTCTGCTCGGCGGTGCTTGCCCTCCTCTTGTTTGTAGAATAAATGGGTTGAATGTTATTGCCTCAGCCAGCTGGGACACCTTTCGCAGGGGATGCTGTCAGTTCCCTGTTTATCATGGGAACCTGCGGCAACAAGGAAAGTGCTTCGTAGATTCAAACCCACAGAGGCAGCTTTTGCTCACATTCTTAGCGGAATTGCTCACTTGTCGCAGTTTTGGGGCTTCTGTGCCGTGTTCCGTAGTTTTTCCTTGAGCCTAAGCTTTTGGATATGGCTACGATATGTATCTTCAGAGGGAATGCCCTATCCTCCTGGTACCAAGGATTGAAGTGGCTCCTGGCACCAAGGGAGGAGGAGGAGGAGGAGGAGGAGGAGGAAGAAGAAGAGCTGGCTTTTCTACCCCACTTTTCTCACCCATTTAAGGGGATTCAAAGTGGCTGACAAAGCTTTTCTATTCTTCTCCCCACAACAGAACACCCTGTGAGATAGGTGGGGGTTGTGAGAGCTCAGAAGATAGCTGTGACTAGCCCAAGGTCATCCAGTTGGTTTCGTGGGGGAGTGCAGAATCAAACCCGGTATTTCCAGATAAGATTCCAGCTCCCTAGCCACTAGACCAAACTGCCCCACACTTAAAACCACTTTAAAGCCATCTCCCCAGAGTTCCGGATCTCCCAGTGCACAGAGCCTGGTGCCATTTCACTGGACTCCTGAAAACAGCCCCAGAAACAGCCCATTTCTGGCCACCCAGTGAAAACAGCCATGGCCAATATCTTTGGAGGCCAGGAACTGTCATTCACAGCCTCAAAAATTGTGCTGGACCTGGCCAACTGCTTCCTGTCATGGGCTAGATGATTCCCAGGAGTCTTGCCTTGGAGCCTCTGAAGGACACTTTAGGGGGGCATCACTCATGTTCTGGATCAGCGACCCCTGATACACCAGTAGACCTGTTTAGATGAGAACCAGTGATACTGAACAGGGCATCCCTGATTGGGATCATTCTCTTTCTAATGTAGACAGAGCAGGCCAGCAAAGGACGGACCCTCACAGATCCGCCCTAACGTACAGAACTACGAAGCCCAGGTCAGCAGTATGGAGCCCTTAATTCTAGATTAAGGGTCCATGCAGAAAACACCTATGATTGCACCCGCCATCTTCTACAAAAACAGATGGGTGCCACCACCATTCGATTCTGGAAGAAGCTTACTGATAGGATCCTGGTTGCTTGGCAACATGGATGAGAAGAGCCCGTGTGTCCGTGACCTGCCCATGGGCTTCCCAAAAGGCTCTTGCTGGCCAGGGTCAGAAGAGGATGTGGACTGGATGAGCCATCACCCTGATAATGGCAGGGCTTCTTCTGGTGATGGACGCAGCGCCTCCCCTCGCCCTTCATTCATCATTATCCTGAATGCAAGCTGGCTTCCGGCTACCACCACGAGGGGGTCAGCTGTCCTTTCACAAAGAATTATTAATGAAGTGTGATCGTATAGTGAAGCCCAGTGAACTGGAATGGTGCTTCTCGCCAAGCCTGCCCGCCTGGCTGTGGGGAGCCCAGAGGACTTCCAAGCCGATACGGAGAAGGCCTTCTTCTCCTTCGCCACGAGGTGCCGATCTTTTATTTCAAGGGAAAGGCATTCCCCCTCCCATGTTCCGCTGCCCATTGGCAACTCCCCAGATGGGAAGAGCCATGTTTAGAGCTGGACTTCACTCGTGTCGTAGCCATTTAAATCAATCATGTCTCATTAGCTATACTGACGGATACAACCCGGCATGGGCCATCACAACCACTACCCATCAGCCAGAGGGGAATGGGGGAGAGATCTATTTTCAAGAGGTTATAAGCCAGCCATCCTTTCACTTTGTTCCCTGTTTCCCCTTGTTTTCAGGAAGACGGACAAAAGCAAAGGATGTGCACAAATAGTCATAACATCCAATATTTGTACAAATTTGTACACATTTGGACATTCGCACATGAATTGAATGTTGCGACACTCGTACGTCGATATTGCATTTTGATTGAAATGCTTTGGAACATTCGTGAACTGGGGAGGCGGGAAAGCGGCTGCACCAGTCACACCTGCAACGGATCCAGAGTGCATTCGATGTGGATTGAGAGTGGATTCAAAGAGGATTCAGGGAGGACCTGACGTTCCCAGAGCAGATATGTTACAGGATACATATTAGATATGTATCAGATATTCGTACAAATTCAAAGGAATACATTCATATCAAATAGGGGGTTCTATTCAAATGAATACAATTTTTCTAACATTTCATTCATTATGAATCAAATGAATGCCCAAAACATCCCTACTGCTTAGACATGTTCCTTTTGGCCAATGGTCAAACTGGGTGAATTGGTTTGGTCTGTCAGGGGAGCCAGACTTATCTGGGAATACTGGGTTTGATTCCACACTCCTCCATGAAGCCAGCTGAGTGAACTTGGGCTAGTCACTTCTGAACTCTCACAGACCCACCTGTAGAAGCCGCAGTCTAGCTCTGCAGCTGAAACCCAGGGGCCTTGGGAAGCAGAGGGGGAAGCTATGAGGCTGCCGGATTCGGGTTCTGCGATCTGGGGTCCGCCATGTGTTTAATGGCGGCCGTGATCAGCTGTAGATGTTAAATGATCAGGCTGGAGGCTGAGTGCAGGCAGAAAGTCAAAGAGTTTAATTTTCCCGGGTTTAAATACAACACTCAATAGGGGTGTAGAGGAAATGATGTAAAGGCACAATCCAGGGAGGTGAGTGGTGGAGCTGGGTCAGGCAGGCAGGTCAGAGGTCTTTGGCGATGTCACATCCTGTGGTCAGAGGCGGGGAAAATCCTCAAATTGGAAGAGAAGGGAAATTGTCCTTTAGAAACATGTGTTTGGACTCCATAGTGCCCAAAGGCAACTGCACAGAGTGGAAAGAATTCAGCACCCTGGTGGTGCTGAGCATGTACTAAAAGCCTATGGAAACATGAAAATGGTTGCTCCTTTTACTTTCAGGGCTTGAGAATTAAGGTATGAGCTGGAAGAGAAGCTAGGGGGAAACTGCAGCCAGGGGATTACCATACCCACCCACCTCACAGCGTGTCTGTTGTGGGGAGAAGAACAGAAAGCTTTATCAGCCATTTTGAGATGGGCGAGAAAAGCAGGGTAGAAAAGCCAACTCTTTTCTTCTTCTTATAATGCCTCCGCCCTCCTGAATTACCAGCAGCGATGGGGTAAAAAAGAATCTGGCTGCCCAAATTCTGCCGCCCTTTCCTAGCCCAGCTAAACTGTTCCTGGAAGTGGGCACTGCTGATGAACTAACCATCCCTGGTTGCCTCGTGTATTCCTTTCCATTCTTAGTCCTCCCATTCATGCTCTTGCTCCGGCACTTTCTTCTGGAAGAGGGAAAGGTTTCCTACCCAGCCATTAACCTCAGCCTTAGCACATAAAGTTGGAACATTATGGGGCTGTAACATGCTTCATTTCTCTGTTCGCAAATAAAAAGCAAATCCTAAAGCAAAGAAGATGTTGAATTAAGGTCATTTGTCGACGGCGGTGCACGCGTTGGGGTCATCAAACCGCCACCCCTGGACTCAAGAGCTGTTGTGAATTTATGCAGGGTAGTTATCCATTTATCTGAGGCTTGAGTGGTGAGGGAGGAAGGGGGAACAGAGGTAAAACAGACAGTACCAGCTCTAACTCAGTGCTAATCCTCCCAAAGCAACGCATCGCGCAAGAGCTCAAAGGCTGATAGAGAAAAATTATTTTCCCTATCACGTAACACTAGAACCAGGGGGCATTCTATGAAGCTGATGGGCAGAGGAACACAGACAAAGGGAAGTATTTCTTCATCCAGAGAGTCATTGCTCTATGGAATTTGCTGCCAGAAGAGGTGGCAACAGCAACCAGCCTAGATGGCTTTAAGAAAGGGTTAGACCAGTCATGTCAAAGATACGGCCCGCGGGCCAGATGCGGCCCACGGGCTGTATTAATATGGCCAACTGCCACCCGCCGCCGCCCGCCACCGCCCGCCGCCCGCCACCCGCTGCCACTGTCCTCCTTGGGCGTGAAGGAGGCGAGGTGGGGCGAGGTGAGCGCGCGCGCGCGGCGGGACCCTCCACTGCCCGAGTGCGCGGGCGCCGCCATGGACAGCCAGCCCCTCCTCTATACCCTAGCCACGCCCCGGCCATGCCCCAGCCACACCCCCAGCCCCTCCTCTGTGCCCTAGCCACGCCCCCAGCCACACCCCCGGCCACACCCCAGCCCTTCCTCTGTGCCCTAGCCACACCCCAGCCACACCCCCTGGCCCTGACAGTACTTTTTTTTTTTAATCCAGCCCTCTGCAAAATTGAGTTTGACACCTCTGGGTTAGACAAATGTATGGACAACAGATGTATCAGTGGCTACTAGAATGGGTGTCTAGGTATATCTTCCGGGCTGGGGGGACAGGCAAGATGCCTCTAAGGCCAATGGCTGGGATTCAAAAGCAGGGGAAGGTTAGAACATAAGAACATCAGAGGAGCCCTGCTGGATCAGCCACAGCTCATCTAGTTGGCCATCCTATCTCATACAGTGGCCACAAATGGCCCAAGGGCATCTCGAGCAGAGACAAGGGCGAACCTTCTCCTGTTCTGGAATTTGCCTTTGTCTTCTGCTTGAGATGCCCAGAAGCAGTCCATGGGCCACTGTGTGGGACAGGATACTGGACTAGATGGGCTGTGGCCTCATCCAGCAGGTCTAGTCTTACGTTCTAATGTTCTAAAAGTTCCTTGCCACCATATTGTAGCATTTTTGAAATCACAATAAAAAGGCAACAAAGCACAAGAGACAAGCGTAAGAAGATTTCCAGAACGCAAACTTCCTGTGTGTTTCAAACAGAAACAGGTGTTTGTAGAAGGGGTGGCAGTGAATTAGAATTGGTGGAATGTAGTGGAAGGGGTAGCTGGTAATTGGTGGGGTATATTATGGTGGGCAGAACTGGGCTTTTGTCCTTTAGCATCAAAGGTATCACCTTTTGGTATCACCAAAGGCTCTCAGTTACAGATGCACTGAACTGGTTTGGGTTCGAACTGGTAAGAATCGAATAGGGGTGTTCAAAAAGTTTGAGTTCGAAACGAACACCCTGCCTGTTCAAAAACAGAGTTTGAAATTGAACCAAACAACGGAGCATTGTAATGAACGCAACGAACACACCCTGTTTGATCATAGTTAAAAGGTGTTCAAATCGAACAGAACACCTTTCTGTTAAGAAAGAATGAAAATTCAAGGTCAAACCAAGCTGGCCCAATGTGAACGCATCCAGATGTTCACACACACCTCTACTCCCGAGTTCACCAAGCCAACGAGTGCCCCTCTACAAGCTCCGTTTTGTCAGCAGTCCCTGACGAACAGTGGGAGAACTGGAATATGCTGAAGACATAAGAGAAGCCTTGCTGGATCAGGCCACAGCCCATCTAGTCCAGCATCCTGTCGCACAGTGGACCACCAAATGCTCACGGGCGTCTCAAGCACAGACAAGGACAAACCTTCTCCTGCTCTCGAGTCCCAGCAGATGGCCTTTGAAGCGCCCCAGTTCCTCCCCCCCCCTCAGCCTGAAGGATGCACCTAGGATGCACCTGGCCATGTTCATGGATACATGGCTTTGACCTCAATCAAAAGCTCCCCCAGCTGACCTGACCCTCTTGCTGATGAAGTAGAAACCTGGCAGCAAATTCAGACACACTTATTCTCCCACAAAAATGCTGCCCTACAAAATCAGCATGCAAGATAGAATCATAGAGTTGGAAGGGACCTCTAGGGCCATTGATTCCAACCACCTGCTCAGTGCAGGATTCCCTAAACCATCCCAGACAGGTGTAGGTCCAGGCTCTGCTTGAAGATCTCCAGTGAAGGAGAGCTCACTACCTACCCTGGCAAACTATTCCATTGACTGATGGCCCTTGCTGTCCAGACGTTTTCCCTAATATCTCATCTGTATTGACTCCCTCGAAGTTTCATTCTCTTGTTTCTAGTCGTCCCACTTTGTGCAAGTGAGAATAGGGACAATCCCTCTGCACTGTGACAACTCTTCAGATACTTGAAGACCATGATCATGTCTCCTCTCAGTCTTCTCTTCTGTAGGCTAAGCATTCCTAGATTCTTCAACCTTTCCTCGTAGGACGTGATTTCCAGACCACTCACCATTTTGGTAGCCCTCCTTTGGACTTGCTCTAGTTTGTCAATGCCTTTTTTAAATCATGCTTTCTGAGTTTATTCTTCTTTTTCTAGAAGGGTATTCTGCTTAAGAGGCACTTTGGAAAGAAAACTGCCAAACAAAGGGATTGTTTGTTCTGTGATCAGGGACCAAAATAGACGGCTGAGCTATTTTTAGCAGGCAGCGAAGGCAGAGCAGGGCTGCGTGCCGCCTACCAATAGCAATAAATACACTTCTAGGAAAAAGTCTGGAAAGCCCTAATAAACAATGGCTGCAAAGAGACCTGTTTAGTTCTTATTGCCAGTGAGGTATTCATTCTCTATTCTTTAATTTCATAGTTCAGGGAAGTGTTTAGGGAAGGCAGGCAAAATAGTTCATCACAAAGCACGAGACGGCCACGCGGTCGCGTCTCTTTCAGCCTTGGATTTGCTAACGAAAGGTCCGCATGAGCAGATTAATTTATGCAGGAGAATGCTGCTTCTGAAAATGTTTATTTGTTGTTGTTGGGGTGGCGGGGGCGGCAGCGGTGGGATTGCTGTGTGGATCTACATTAGGGAGGTGCATGAAACCCATTTCCCCCCATTCAATTTGATTCAAATTGAATGAGGGGGAATATTCTGCTTCAGTAGAAGCCCCCATCCTTCCTGAGGAGGAGACCCTTGCCACCTCTCCTGGGAATGGTCTAGTGGTGGCAGTCTAGACCCCTCTGCCCTCTGGGTGATTCTCCAGCCTGGATGGCCCCTAATAATTTGGAGCTGCTTCCTTGCAGGACTGGGTCCCTCTCGTCAGCTGCTCTGGACTCCGCCTGGTCTCAGCTACACCAGAGACCCCAAAGGACAGCTCCTATTGCTTTCAGTTGCCAGAAACCCTGCCTGAGGAGGAGAATCCTGCCAACTCTCCTGGGAATGGTCTAGTGGTGGCAGCCTAGACCCCGCTGCCCTCTGGGTGACTCTCCAGCCTGGCTGGGCATGGACATCTTGGAGGAGGTGATTCTTTGTGGGACTTCAGTCTTTGGTCACCTGCTCTGGACTCCACTTGGCCTCAGATGCCTCAATTTGTGTGTGTGTGTGTGTGTTGTCTTATTTTGCAATGTTTTGTATGATGTGCAATTTTTATACTTTATTTTTATTATAATGTTTTTATTATTATTTTGTATTGTGTATTTTACGTTTGTTCTATACCACCTTGGACAAATTTTCTTTTGGGAAGGCGGTATGCAAACGAAATGGGGTAAAAAAACGTGGGGGGTTTCAGCTTCGTGCAAAAACATCCAACAAACGTTCACAAACGAAAGGAACCCTTCCCTGGCCTCCCTTCCTGTCCCAAATTCCCCCCACCCCAGTTCACCTGCTACTGATGCCACTTTCCTATTCATTCACTGCTAAATCAGGCCTTCCGGAGCTGTGTACAAAATCAGCATGCAAGATAGAATCATAGAGTTGGAAGGGACCTCTAGGGCCATTGATTCCAACCCCTCGCTCAATGCAGGATTCCCTAAACCATCCCAGACAGATGTAGGTCCAGCCTCTGCTTGAAGACCTCCAGTGAAGGAGAGCTCACTGCCTCCCGTGGCAACCTATTCCATTGACTCCACACCCAGAAATCATGGCCTGCTTTGGTGGCAGATGAGAGTGAACATGACAGTGACGGACGCAACCACAACCACATCGGGACATCATGGAGTGTGGCCGGAGGTAGACAGGAGGCCGGATCGATTTGATCCGCAGGTGAATGGGGGCCTACAAATGTAGCCCCCTTTCGGTTTGCCTGCGGATAACCAAAATCCGTACAAAATCATGCAAATTTTGAATGGCATGAATATTTGTCCACACCTCTAGCCCGCCCATGATGGAAACAGCCACAACTGCTGTGCCTTCCTTGTTATCAATTCTCACAACTCGGGCTGAGTTCAAGATGGCCTGAAGTAGTCTTCGCTTCCCAGGGTTCATGCGCAAAACTGCCGTTACAATTTTTATGCACGCCCCTAGCACAAAGACTGATAAAACATCATCATCACAATAGCTGTCACAATTATATGAATAATACTACGGTCTTTGCTGCTCGTCTAAGGGTCCCGGAGGAAATCCAGAACGTTGAAAAACTGGCAAGGTTGTTCTTACTGAGGAAAGAAGACGTTTCTTTGCATTTTTGAACATTAGAACTGTAGCAATTGCCAATATAACAGAGAATAACTGGGAACGGGTACTACTTGGGAGCATTGCTGTGCGCATGATGAGTTGCACTAATCTTTTCCAGCCAAGAAATTTTCAACAGGCACCATCCCCTGCTCACCCCCCCCACCCCCCCACCCCCAAAAGAAAGCTAATGTCTGCCTTAGGCTGCCTACAGTGTTTCTGGGTTATTGTCCTAGAAAGCCAGTGTACCTCATCTGCAGTCATGCCTTGCGCAACTGATGGATATGAACTAGGGACATGAACAAATATTCATAACATTCATTTTTCATCCAAATTCGTGGATGAATTGAACGCTAGGACATTTTTTGGAACACTCTAAGGGTGAGTCCCCAAAAGACTTATTGGCCTCTCTGGTCTCCCTCTACTGTCACTGTATTCAAGCGGACTTTAAAAGTGCCCTGCACTTCCGGAATAAGCGTCTGCATGAGGCTCAGCAAAATGCATGTTTAAAACGCACCTTCCGTCCCCACAGAAGCGTGTTTTCTTTCCCCACATCTTTTTCTCCCTGCCCCCTCTCTTGTTCAAAGGAAAAATAGCCAGATCTCCGTCCCCCGAAATGACTCCCCGTGCCGGCAAAGAGTGATCGCTCGCTCATTCACTCTCAGCACCTACTTTCACTCTGTTCTCTGTTCGAAAAGGCTTGGCTCCAGCCATCAGCTGCGCGATCGTGCACTCACTTACTCTTAACACTTTCACAGATCACCCACTTCACACCTGATAACAATGTTGCAATTCTGGCTCTTTGAAAGTTCTGACCTTTACAAAGGAAAGGAAGGGAAGCTGCAGCATTTCTGGGAGATGTGTGAATGCTTTATGGCTGTGTGTGCAGGCAGCAAACCCCCCCCCCTTTTGCCACGGAGCGTCCCCAAGGTAAATGTTGCGAGGAAAACCCACAACTTCCAGAAAGAGCACTGAAACTCTTCTTTAATGGGCACACATTTTGTCGTGGGTTTTCCTGCTTTTGTAGCACTGGAAGCTCGTTAAAAACCCTGGCAGGGGGGCGCTCAGAGGCAAAAGAAGATTTTTAGCACACTTTAAATTGCTCGGGAACAGGCCCATACAGATAGTTTGGACATTCGTTAAACTGGGGATACGTGCCCGATACATATGTGTTCCTATCGGATATTTGTATGAATCCATATGAATACATTCGTATCAAATAGAATCCTAACATATTTGAAGAGGATCTATTCTAACATTCTATTCATTATAAATCAAGTGCCCAAAACCTCATTCGTGCACATCTCTCGTAAGTGTATGAGGAGCCGTTCCCCTTCTGCACACTGGTGAAGTGTATGGAGCCCCTACCTCCTTAGACCCCTCCCCTTAGACCACCTCTAGGGCAGCCCCCCCCATAGACCACACCCACAAGTGCAGAGACTCACCTTGAGGTGCCAAACTTCTGATGTTTTTTTTCCTCCAGTGAAGAAGGGGGAGCAGTTAATCTCTCACTGAAGGCCATCTAGGAAGTATAAGGCTCAATTAGCATGCCGTCCTCCCTCCGCCCCCGCCCCCAAAAAAGTCCCACATCAACAGATACAAGGAGGGCAGAAGCTATTGCTTGCTTCTATTTTGTAGACTTGAATCGGGAACATGCAGTTTATCCATGTGAGATGTCAAGGCAAAAGGAGACCCCTTTCCCCAAGGCTTTGTAATCCTTTTACGAAGAAAAGAACACGCTCTCCACTTATTTTGCTTGTTCTTTCCTCTTAACAAAAAAAAAAAAGAGAGAGAGAGAGAAAGGCTCTTTTAATCCATACTTTGATAGCTTTGGTGGCCAGCTGGAACCTAAGGCTTGGCAGCTGAACAGCGTTTGGGGCTGGCAGCGTTGGCCGTGTCCTCAAGTCGCTGCAAGGTTTTCAGGCGGCTGAGGAGTCCTGGGTGGTAGCTTGCGGTTGTGTTCATCAAAGCCTACATTGTGAGTAATCCGTCTGGGCTGCAGGCCAAAGCGCTGGGCTGAAAAGAACCCATTGATACCTGGTGAGGATAATGTGTTGTTTTGGAGCCGTGATCCACTTTCTCCTCGAGTTTAACCGGACAGCCACAGCTCAGGTGTGAAATGTTAAAACACAGCTCAGGGGGAAATAGCAAGTCTTCGGCATGCCTTTATTTCCCAGCCCTGCTTCGGATCTCCTTGCTCAAGGCAAGAGACAACAACAAAATAATAAGAATTTGAATTTGAATTCAAACAACAACAACAACAACAACAACAAAACCCTGAAGAATTTAGCTTCTCGGAGGAAGACAGAAACGTGCAAAATCCTTTTGGGGACCACCAAGGAGTGCTTTTCAGTGGTGCACTCGCTCCTAGCCATTGGAGGCTTGGAGGTGCAGCTCCAAAGCCGGCACACGCTTTGTGGCACATGGTGTGGATGGTCCAAATCAGCGCCATCGGTGCAGATGGCACTGATCCAGATGACACAGTCCTACAATCTGGATCAGTGGCTGGGCTAATCTGGATTAATGTCAGGTAAGGGCAGAAAGGCCCTATGTCTACAAATAAGGGTCAGTGGCACCATAGAGATGATGTTCAATCAACTGATAAAAGTCAGTGGTACTATAGATAGAAGGCCCAGTCTATTAGCATGTCTATGGTACTGTGGAAGGCTGGCCCGGTCCACTAGTGTAAACCAGTGGCATCGTAAAGATATAAATGAAGGGTATTAAAAGAGAAGGAGAGCTGGCTTCAGTACTCCACTCGTCTCACCCTTTAAGGGGACTCAAAGTGGCTGACAAACCTTCTGTTCTTCTCCCCACAACTAGGGGTGTGCACAAATCGTGTTTTGTTTTGTTTTTTTGCATTCGGTTCGTAATGAATCAAATGTTAGAAAATTTGTGTTCATTAAAATCGATCCCCTTCAAATGTGGTAGGATTCTATTTGATATGAATGTATTTGTACAAATTCATACAAATATCCAATACGAATGCATACGTATCCCATATGTATTTGATACGTATCCAACACGAATGCATATGTATCCAATGCATATCCCATAACATACCCTCTCTGGAAGCATCAAATCCAACCTGAATCCAATTTTAATCCGCTCTCGATCCATGTCAAATGTACTCTGGATCCGTTGCAGATGTGACTGGGGTAGCTGCTTTCCCACCTTCCCAGATTCACCAATTTCGGAACTATTTGTACAAATGTCCAGAAACATTTGTATTCCTATGAATGTCATAACGTACAAATGTCTGAATTTGGCCGATTTCAGCCGAATAACAAATGCTAGAAATATTCGTACACATCTCTACCAACAACGGATGCCCTGTGAGGTACATGAGACTGTGAGATCCCAGAAAGAGAGCTGTGATTAGCCCAAGGTCACCCAGCTGGCTTCGTGGAGGAGTGTGGAATCGAACCATGAAACCTCCAGATACAAGTCTGGCGCTCAGACCGATGTAAGTCAAAGGCGCAGTGGAGATGAGGCCCAAGCGATTAGCCCAAGGTCACCCAGCTGGCTTCGTGGAGGAGTGTGGAATCGAACCAGGAAACCTCCAGATACAAGTCTGGCGCTCAGACCAGATGTAAGTCAAAGGCGCAGTGGAGATGAGGCCCAAGCGATATAGATGAGCGAAAGGCACCTCACAGTCCAAATTAGAAGCCTCCAAATTTTGCAAAAGTGCATTATGCGAATAACTGCCAGAAAGGCAGTCATAAGCGGAACTGTGAATAAAATACTGTCTAGTGTGGTTTTATAGAACACTGCGGTTTCCTTTTATGCGGATGACAACCCTCATTATTTGCAGGTTTGGGTTTTTGTTTGCTTGTTTTGCTTGTGGATGCCATAGAGAGAGAGAGAGACAAGAAAGCATTTGTGATTCTCCTTGATTATTTATGAGTAAAGCAAAGCCACAAAAACTCAGTTTGTGACAAATGGGCATTTTGTGGATTCTTTTTTCCATGGGGGAGTCAAAAAATGGCTGTTTCCAGCTCCATCACTATCGGTAAGTTTTTATCTACACCATTTCTGTGGCCTGGAACCCTCAGAAATAGTGAAAAATGACTGCATAACCCCCACCCCACCCCGAAACCTCTATTTAGCTAGTAATATGCATATATTTTAATTGCTATAGCAACCACTGATAGGCCTAAAATTCAAGAACATGCTGGCAAAACGAAACATATGAAATTTACTCCCAGACTCATCAGAATGGAAGAACTAACCCGATTCTGTCCTGTGTACACGTTGCATCACAGATGGCTGGATTTGCTGTATGGCGGTTCCATGCCAATGATTATTGGTAACATTTTCCAAACCGTGATTAAGTTCATTTATATTTCTTATGCAACATAACGTTATGTAAGAAGTTACATATTTTATATAAAAGTGCGTTGTTGTTTTCATTTGCATGCCATGATCACACTTTTAGTGGCAGAAAAATACCCCACTTTTCTCACCCATTTAACGGGACTCAAAGCAGCTGACAAACTTTCTGTTCTTCTCCCCACAACAGAACACCCTGTGAGGTAGGTGGGGCTGTGAGAGCTCAGAAGAGAGCTGTGGCTAGCCCAAGGCCACCCAGCTGGCTTCATGAGGGAGGAAGGAATTGAACCCGGTACTCCGAGATAAGAGTCCAGCTCCCTAACCACTAGACCAAGCTGGCTCTAAGAGCACTAAGGCTAGAACCCAAGAGTCTGTTGGCTCAGATCCCAGCTCTGCCATGAAATTGTCCCTATTCTCACTTGCACAAGATGGGAGGACTAGAAACAACAGTATGAAACTTCAAGGGAGTCAATACAGATTAGTTATTAGGGAAAACATCCTGACAGTGAGGGTGATCAGTCAATAGAATAGGTTGCCACAGGAGGTAGTGGGTTCTCCTTCACTGGAGGTCTTCAAGTAGAGGCTGGATCTACATTAGGAAATCCTGCATTGAGCAGGGGGTTGGACTAGATGGCCCTAGAGGTCCCTTCCAACTCTATGATTCTATTATTCATTGGCTCTTCCCAGCTGTGGGTCAAATAGCCCCTCTGCCTTGTGAGACCCTTGGGATATGGAAGGATTAAGGCAGTAAAAGCTGATAGAAAATCTACTGTGGAATCCCTAAGATGGTGGAATGGACCACAGGTCATCTGTCCAGCAGCTCCTCACTTCAGCCTTCTAGTGGTGCAAGAGTGCTAGTCCAGAACCAGGATGCCCACTGTTCAAATTCCCACTGTGCCATAGAAATTCATTAGGTCTTTATTCTCATGTATGGGTAAAATAGCTCCCTAACTGGGTTATTAGTAGATCTACAAGTGGTCCAGGGGCCCATAGCATGGGACAGGGAAATCTGAGGAAGGGAACATGTTTCCCTGTTCTGGTTTAACCAATTGCACCACTGAAATGGGTCCCCCCTGGGGCTCCATTGGAGAATCTGGAAGCTGGCTCTGAAGATTGCGTAGTCCAGCTGGTCCAGGGCCCTGCAGAACAGAACAGGTGGACCAGCAACTCACTGAATGGAACCGGTGGACCAGGGTCCTATATAATGGAATAGGTGGGCCAGGGGTCCAGGGAACAGAACAGGTAGGCATGGAGAAGGGTGCACACCTTCCTGTTATGGGGGTAGTCTTGCTGAGGAGGGTGGGAGGGAGACAGTGAGGGTTATAAAGACATTTTAAGAATATTTTTATAATTGATTGATTGATTGATTGATATTTCTATTCCGCATTACACCTGTAGGTTATTGTTATTGTGATCCACCTGGGAGCTCTTGGTGAAGGGCAGGATATAAATTCTAAAATAAATAAATACCACATGATGTATATTCCTGGCAAACCTCAAGAGTTGTCCTAGAGTCTGGGGGCCACCACAAAAAAGGCTCTCCTATCCCTCCACACCTCTGAGGGAGAAGCAATGACAAGAAGACCCTCTTCCTGATGTCTCAGTACATGGGCAGGTCTATACATGTGGGAGGAGAGGGCCAGAAGGGCACCATGCACCAGTATACCAGGACATAAGTAAGCATGGAAAGACGTGGTGTTATAAAGCTAGGGCCCATCTCACATTAGGACTGCATCCCCACTATGAGGGATCACACGGCACCTTTCCGACAGGACTCAGCAAATCTGACTCAGCGAAATTTACCCTGACTCAGCCAAATTAGTTGAATGGAAGATGGCTGAGAGCCATTGGTGCCTATTGCAGGCCTCCTGGATGACCCATTCTTCACTTCAGGGATGTCTTCATCTGGGACATCAAGGTATGTGTCATTGACCCAAAGAGTCCGCGGCAGTTGACCGTAGCACATGGAGGCAGACCGTGTGGGCAGCAGCAAGGAAAGGCAAAGAGAAGCGAATGCTGCTGCAGCAGGAGAGCAAAGTGTGCAGGCGTCAGAAGCGTCAGATCAAGCCGCGACTGGCTGAGTGCTCAGAAGCACAAACTGCCATAAGGCCTGTCTCTCCAGGACCAGACTGTTCAGTCACAGCAGGTGCAACCAGTGCTGAGCTTCAAAAACAAAACAATCCAAAACAAATTATGTCGCAGTAGTCTATTGTCTCTCGAGACAGAAAGACAAGAACATAAGAGGAGCCCTGCTGGATCAGGACACAGCCCTTCCAGTGCAGCGTCTAGGGCAGAAGTTATTATTCCATTTTATCTCGGTCAGACCTCATCTGGAGTGGTGTGTCCAGTTTGGGGCACCCCAATTCAAAAAGGACATTCAAAAAAACTAGAGCAAGTCCAAAGGAGGGCTACCAAAATGGTGAGTTGGCTGGAAACCATGTCCTACGAGGAAAGGTTGAAGGATCTAGGAATGTTTAGCCCACAGAAGAGAAGACTGAGAGGAGACATGATAGCGGCCTTCAGGTATCTGAAGGGCTGTCACAGTGCAGAGGGATCGTCCCTATTCTCACTTGCACAAGAATGGGGGGGGGACCAGAAACAATGGGATGAAACTTCAAGGGAGTCAATACAGATTAGATATTAGGAAAAACTTCCTGACAGTGAGGGTGATCAGTCAATGGATTAGGTTGCCATGGGAGGTAGTGAGCTATCTGGGATGATTCTGATTCCATCTTGTCTCACACAGTGACCCATCAACTGCTTATGGGCATCTCAAGCAGAAGACAAAGGCAAAACCTTCACCTGTTCTCAACTCCCTGCAAATGACCTTTAGAGGCATCTTGCCTGTCTCTCCAACCTGGAGGCAGTACCTAGGCTTTCATTTCAGTACCCACTGATCCACCTGTCTTCCATGCATTTGTTTAAACCTATAAGATAATAAGAGGGGCTCTGCTGGATCAGTCGACAGCCCATTCATTCCACAGCCCATCTCCCCCCCCCCCCCGGTAAATTGCTTTTAGGGTCAACTAAAATGCTCACTCCCACCCCAGAGGCAAGATGTGCAATGTCCTCGCACAGTGTGCTTCGTCTCATTATCTTCAAAGCCAGAGGATGAAAAATATCCTCGTTTCGAAGATGTGTCACAGGTGTGGTTTTTGTCACATCAGAAAAGGCTCCCAAAGTCAGCCACTTTTGACATGGTGAAAAATGCTCCTGGGCGAAGTAGGATGTTTGCACCGCCACAAGCCTCAAAGGGCAACCAGAACATCCCAGACCAATAGCCAGGCAATCTGAAAAGGCCTCCACGTCCCAGACGAGGCAACCTTTGATTTGCATTCGTGCCGGAAATATACTGATTGCACAACAGAAAACACTGAGCAGCCCCAGGGTGAATCCCCACAGCAAGCTTATTTCGAATTCAAAATGTTTTCAATCCTGGCAGACCCCGCGTCAGTTTGGCTTAACATGCTTTCCGCCTGTTAAATTGCCCCAAACCGTTGTAAATGTTAATCCTCATTTCAACAGGTCTCACTCCGGTTCGTGCACTTGAAATGTTTTACATTTTTTACTGGGGGAACCCTTCCATGTTAAGGGATGAGAGTTTCCTTCCCCCAATAGCTTGCTTCCAAAGCAAGCTGTAAAATCCACCGCTTAAAGCTACACTGTAGCGATGGAACCACTTCACACCTGATAACGATCTTGCCATTGAAAGTTCTGATCTTTAAAAAAGGCAAAAGAAAGGAAAGCAGCTGCCGATTTGGGGAGATGTGTGAATGTTTGTTGCTGCTGCTGCTGCGTGCCTTGAGCAATGAGGAGAGGAGGGGAAAGAATTACTGGCTGCCTGCTGCCGTTTTTCTTCCCTCCAGGCAAGCGGCAGCCACCCAGCCACCCAGCTAGGCTCCGTGAAGGGGTCTGTTATGGGTGGCGCATTCACACCAGGAGGAAGAGGACAGGGCAGCCCCAAAAAGTGGTTTTTAAAAAGTAGCCACTGGAGTCCCCCCTTGAGTCACGTACTCAGAATCCGGACTGAACGTGATTCTGGCTGAAAGTAATGGGATCAGGCAAATTCGCGTTTGCATCCGGTTCTGTTATTTCAATTTAGGGAAACTGGATTAAGTTTCTAACGGGGATGCGGCCTCAGCCTCATCTCTCAATCCATTAAATCCCTAAGTTAAAATCTAGGCACCCTGCTAACAACAACGGCTGCCCGCATTTTGAGAAGGCAGCTGTCTGATCTTCTCCAATTAAGTTTGCAGCCCCCAGGGCCTTGGGCAGACCCTAAAGGTGCCATCTCTGTTAGGGATGTGCACAAATGTTCTAAACATTCAAAATTTGAACAAATTTGATCGAATGTGGACATTTGATCTGGAACAGAATGTCTACACCTTCGAAGTTAAACATTCAAATGAATTTCAAATGTTCCAAAACATTTGCTTGAATGATTCGAAACATTTGAGTGTACAGATACGAATGTACACCTGCAAATGTACACATACGTATCTGCATGCATCTCATACATATCTGTACACATTTGTGTACAAAATGCATAATATTCTCCCCAGCAGGGCAGTTGGAACGGAATTAGTTCCCCAGGAAAGAACCTTTGGAAATCGTCACAATATATGAAAGATGCCTGCAAGCCAAACTGCAGTGTTTGTTTTGGATCACGGCAATCTCCTCCGGCCCCACCCCCAAGCCGGCGCCCAGATTCTTTGAATTTGCCAAATCCCTGGGACTTTTTCCTGGTCTCGACAACAAAAACCGTCAAGATTAGGGATTGGCAAGAGAGGATGCCAGCGAGTTGCACAAAAGTCTCCCTTACATCATTAGTGGCACGGTTGTTATTAATGGCAGGTGCAAGGGAGTTAAGCAAGGTGAGTACACAGATCTTTATCTATGGTGATTCCTCAGCAAATTGGCAGAGACACATTGCCGCACGCTCTGCAGGAGACAGAGAGAAATTAGACATTGCCCCCACACACCAGCTCCACGTTTCTGAAGAATACAGATGTAGCTTCAGATGACAAAAGCCTACCGAGAAGGACCAGGGCAGGAGAGAGGTCAGTGGTGAAGGTTACTTCCATATAAGGCAAGAAGAAGAGAGAGAGACAGTTCACATGAGTCAGAGGAGCAGGAGACCAGAATAAAGGGGTATTTTTTGCATTTGAATCATAATGAATCAAATGTAAGAAAATTTGTATTTGTTCAAATAGATTCCCTTTGAATGTGGTAGGATTCTATTTCATATTAGGGATGTGCACGGATTATCTGTGCATTCGGAATCCGGACAAGTACATCCGGATTCTGAGATTCGTGGATGGACCAAATAGGGGGCTATTCAAAGGGCCCTATCTGTCCACGAATTGGATAACCCAGTATCCGTAGAAGCTTCAGTAAAGCTTCTAAGGATAGTGGATGCCCTGGGGCATCTCTACCCCAGCCACACCCTGGCTACCCCTGGCCAGCCTCCCCCAAACCTCCCCCCCCACACACACCTTCCCCAGGGACCCCTTACCTGCTCCGGTGGCAGCCCTCTGGAACCACGAAAGGGTTCCAAGAGGTAAGTACGGGACTTCCAGTTTTACCGGAAGTCCCGTATTTACCTCCTAGGAGCTTTCTTGGGGTTCCAGAGGGCCCTGGAAAAGTCACATGCCACTAGCAGAGCATGCGCGTATGCCTCCCCATAGCCCCCTTACCTGGGTGGTGCGCTCTGGTGGCAGTGTGGGCCTTTTCCAGGGTCCTCTGGAACCGCGAGCAGGCTCCCGGGAGGTAAATACAGGCCTTCCGGTTTTACCGGAAGGCCTGTATTTACCTCCCGGGATCCTGCTCGCGGTTCCAAAGGGCCCTACAAGAAGCTCGGGATTGTGGCGGCTGAGAGGGGGTGGGCAAGGAGAGGAGGGGGAGGGGTTGGTAAGGAGGGATGGGGGGATTTGGTCTGGGCTATCCATGCTCAGATATGAATACCCCCACAACTGTAGGGGGACCATTCGGCCAGAGCTGAATTTTTCCACATTTTTTTCAACTTGAATGTGGGGAAATGGCTCCATGCACACCCCTATTCGGTACAAGTGTGTCCGTACGAATTTGTACCAATATCCAATATGAACTCATACGTATCTGATACGTGTCCAATACATATTGCATAACATATCTGCTCTGAAATCATAGACTCATAGAATCAGAGGGTCATCAAATCCAAACCCCGCCCTGAATCCACTTTGAATCCACTCTCAAACCATGTCGAATTCACTCTTGATTTGCTTTCCCACCTCCCTGTTTCATGAATGTTCCGAAGCTTCGTACGAATGTCAATGTATGAAATGTCCAAATTCATACAAATGTCCAAATTCATACTAATAACTAATGTTACAAATATTTGTGCACATCCCTAATCAGAATGTTAGGTCCTGCCCAGACTGGGAGGGGAGGGGGGAGAGATAGTGCCATTATGGCACCTGTATGCCATAATAGCCCCCACTTTTCCTCCCTGAAGATGCACTAAAATCTATGGCTATAAAACCCGGTCCTGGCTGCAGCATTCCAAGGATAGTGCATTGACTTATATTATGGTCAAAGCTGCCATGACTGCTCCATCCAAAGTGTATTTTTGGAAGCCAAAAGAGGGATCTACACACATGTCATGGTGACAGTGAGCAGATCGGGGCATTTCAGACACCCGGATGCATGCGCAACTTCAAATGTGTGAAGATAACGCTGCAGCTGACACCAGCTAGCTAGCGAGGGGTAATGGCGGGAAATCGATATCATCTGGTGCTATCCCATGCTAGCCCTTTACTTGGCTGCTGTCTAAAATGTTCCTAAGTAGCCTGTTAAAATGTGGTTTGTGTCAGACTCTTATCTGGAGGTTTCCTGGTTCAGTCCTGCATTCCTCCAGGAAGCCAGCTTGAGTGAGTCACAGCTCTCTTTGGAAGCTCTGACAGCCCCACAAACTCACAGGGTGCCTGTTATTTTATTTATTTATTTATTATTTACATTTATATCCCTGTTGTGGGGAGAAGAACAGAAGGTTTGTCAGCCACTTTGAGTCCCCTTAAAAGAGTGAGAAAAGTGGGGTATAAAGACCAACTTTTCTTTCACTCCTCCTCTTCCTCCTCCTCCAGTATACTTGACTAATGTCTTTATCATGCCATTGGTTTATACTGGTGGACCGGCCCACCCTTCCACGGTAACATGGACACGCTAATAGGCTGACTTCCCATCTGTTGTACCCCTGAACATCATATTTGTTTTGAATGCAATCCCTCAGTTAAAAGCTGTTATTACTAAATTTCATAAGGGATATTTCAAAAAGACACACTTCCCCTTTACAATTGCTTTCCTTTCAGCTTCCAAAATCTATTATCCGCTAAGGATGGCCTTTGTTGAACGGCTGGAATGTAAATCTTCCATTTTTCTCTCTAGTCCATTGAAATCAACTGTGCAACAATGAGGGGATACAGGGCCTTTTCCGCACTGGCCCCAAGACTGTGAAATCTCTTATTAAGGAGATTAACCAACACCCCCAGATCCTTGCAGTTTACATACATTCCTGAATGGCTCTTTGAAACTACTTTTATCCTTAAACTGGCTTGTTTATTTTAACTGGATGCTTCACTCTCCTAAAATGGGGATTTTAACTCTCTGGGTGTTTCCACACTACCTGCGGAAACCGTTTTAACCGCCCCTTAAGTAGGATTTAAAACGCTTACAGTACCCTAAGCGGCTTCCACATTGGAGTCCTCTTCTGCGGCCCTTTGTGGAGGCCGCTTCCGCATTTTGGCGTGCAAGACCCGGTTTTAAAACCGGTTTTGCCACCAAAATCTGGATTAAACGTAAGACCTGAAAAATCAGGTCTTACATCTGTCTCTTTGCTTGGATGTGTGTAGAAGCAGGATGTTTCCGCACACAGCCAGGAGAAGGGACAGATTCCCTCCGCCCGCCATGTTGGGAAGGGCGGAAGCAGGACTGCCTGCTTCCGAAGCCCTTCCCCCGTGTGCCAGGCGCTGCCAGAGACACACAGTGACTGGCAGCTGCGTGCTCCAGTCCCGCGGCTCTGGAGGAGGCGGCGTCGCCAGCATGTGAGCCAGAGGATTTTTGGAATGGGTGCTAATGCATCCGCACAGCACCCACTCCATCCATCCTCCGGAATCCGTCCTCCCCGCGCTTGTGCGGACATGCGAGGGCCCTGCGGATCCGTCACTATTTGTGATGGATCCTTGGGAGGTCAGATCACCAAAAAACTGATCTTTTTAGATCCGTTTTTCGGCAGCCAATGTGGAAGCACGCTCTGTTTCTCCTTTTTCTAACGCTTAGCTACCATCTGGGAGGAAAAAAAATATTTCATGGAGTGTGACTTTGGGAGGTGAAGCAATGCAGGTAATCAGTCCATCAAAGCATCCATCCCAGGAGTCGCTGGGTATAATTAAACAGCTAAATCAGCTCCTTAAAGGACTTTATCTGGCATAATCTTTTGCTGATGCTGTAGGACCTAAGGCTGTGATCCATGCATGATATGATGAACAATCTCAATAAAGGCAGGTGGATTCTGATCTTTTCCACTGGGTTCGTCCCTTCCTCTCCCCTCCCCTCCCCCCTCCCCTCCCCGCGAGCAGCTACACAATCCAACTGGTTGTTCTGCACGCGCTCAGAAGCAGAGAATTAATGAGGGCGGTCACAGAGATTCTTTAATTCACAGAAGTGACACTGAAGCTGTGAATAATGAGCTTTTGTGCTCTAAGGGGTCTCTCCAAGGATCCCTGCATAGACACGTTCCATTAAGGAGCAACTCCATCATGTTTCCCAGGAGAAAGGGCTCCTGTCTTGCGCGTCTTTCAGAAAGAAGCCACGGAGGCGTGGAGACACATTCTGGCAGATGCCTGCATCAAGCATAAAACTAACTACAGAGAGCCAAGCGGGGGGGGGGGGGACCTATTGGCGCCCCTGGAAGGCCACTCGCTGTGGCTCCAAACAAATTCTGCAAGGGCCCTGGTCACACCTGGATGAGACAGGACATCCTGGTTCATAATTCAAACTGAGGTCATACCAGCTCTGGTCACATCTAGGTTGTCCTCAGCCTGTTCTTGCTTTGAGCTCCATCGCTCACACCTTTCTCCGTGATCAACCTGAGCCTCCTCCACGGAACTCTTGGCTCCGCACCCCTTTTCCTGCGTCAAATCTACCTCTTTTCTGATTGGATGCTGTTCTGTCACTCAAGGGAGGTGAGGGTGTGGCAGCTTCCAGATTATTTATTTATTTATTTATATTTCTATCCCGCCCCATACCCGCAAGTCTCTGGGCGGGTAACAGCAGATTAAAATAGAATATACATTAAAAGACATTAAAAATTCAGCACATATAAAACAATATACAATATGTCAAAAATGATAGTGTCTGTACTAGGGGAGGGAACATTAACAGCTCAGCCAAAGGCCAGGGCAAAGAGGTGCGTCTTCACTGCCCTCCTAAATGTATATAAGGAAGGGGCCTGATGCACCTCGAGGGGGAGGCTATTCCATAGTCTGGGGGCCATCACAGAAAAGGCTCTCTCCCAGGTGCCCACCAACCCCACTGTTGAAGGTGGTGGGACAACCAGGAGGGCCTCGCCACTTGATCTTAAGGCACGGGCAGGTCGATATGGGAGAAGGCGGATTAAATCTGCAGAAATAAAAAAGATACGCAGCTTACCTGCTGCGATGCGGCGACTCGCTGTCCCCACATCTGACGGAAGTCCACAGCTTTCTCTCCAGGGCCGTGAGACTTCCGTGGCGCGCGCCATGAGGCGTGAATCACATGGGGACGGGCAGCTAATGATAGCTGAGCTGCAGGCTCAGCTCTCGTTGGGTGTCCTTGGAGTCCTGTCCGGACTGGTAGGAATATTCGAATTTACCTTAATAAATAAAAGGCGAAAATTACCAAAAGAGTTCAGATGCTGCATTCCTCATTGCCTGCTTCCAGGTTGGGGAGACAGGCAGGATGCCCTAAAGGTCATTTGCAAGGAGTTGAGAGCAAGTGAAAGTTTGGCCTTCATCTTCTGCTTGAGATGCCCAGGAGCAATTGGTGGGCCACTGTGTGGAACAAGGTGCAGGACTAGAAGAGCTGTGGCCTGATCCAGCAGAGCTCCTCTTAGGTTCTGATGGATAGATTTGTAGAAACCAGTGTATCAATGGCTACTAGACTGGACGCCTAGGTATTGCCTCCAGGTTGCAGAGATGGGCAGGTTGCCTCTAAAGGACATTTGCAAGAACTTGAGAGCAGGTATAAGTTTTGCCTTTGTCTTCTGCTGGAGATGCCCAGAAGCAATTGGTGGGCCACTATGTGAGACAGGATGCTCATTTGACTTAGAAGCCATCTACCACGCACGCATGGATGCTGAGACAGATGGCTATGCAGGCGGGTGCCACTAAAATGTGCGAAGGCAGTATCTTCTAATACACCATCAGGCTAGCAAGTGATAATGGCAGGGGATTAGGAATGTGTATGAATATTTGTAACATTCTAAATTTATACGAATCTGGCCAAATTCAGATATTCGTATTCGAACTGAATGTTGGCACAAATTCAAATTCGAATAAATGTTTTGATACATTCGTATGAAGCTTCGTATGGGATTCGTATGGGATTGAATGTTCATATCAAATTCTAACCCCACTACAATTTGAAGGAGATCTATTCGAATGAATACAACTTTTCTTGCATTAGACTCAGTATGAATCAAATTTAAAAAAAAAATTCACGCACATCTCCACAGGGAATCAGTGTCCTGCATTGTCCCTTAGGGGTGTGTGTGAATGCAATTTTCGGGATATGATTCAATTCGAAACAAATACCCGAAAATTTGAGTTGATTCAAACTCTTAAAATTGGAATGTATTCACATGTGATTCCATTCCGATAGATTTGAATCTATTCATTTGAATTTTCAATTCAAATTTGCACATACAAATGTCGACAACATTTGTAGGCGTCCATATGGATCATTATGTATCCTGCACATGGCCCTTATTTATCCTGTACGCATCCTGTTTTCATCCCTTACGGATCCATACAAATGCAAAAGGATGAGTACGGGCAGGTACGCGTCATCTATGTACCTATACACATATGGGGTGTTTTTCCACTGTCACTAAAAGTACCCATTAAGTATCCAAAATTTGTTCCAATGTTTAAATTCGAATTTATAGACATTGGATTCCAATTCAAATGTCCAAATTTGAACGAATTCAATCGAATTTTGAATGTTTCGATTATTCGTGTACATTTCTATTGTCCCTTGCTAGTGGGTTATTCAGCCACCATCTGGAAATGGGCCCAGATACCTTTCTATGGCTCTTCACATCCTTTAGGATATTTGGATTTTAATGAGGCTTTCCATAGCCCAGGACAAAGTTTTGGCCCTGAACACCTGACACTGTCTCTATCACATCCTCGTCATTTTTCCCCTCTGTCTTTCCATCCACCTTTAAAAAATAACCTGTGTGCCTGCCTCTGGTTGTTTCTAATTGGAAACACCGCTTTTAAAAAGCCCCAAAAGGCTTAGCCTTGCTGGCAAGAAATATTTATAAAGTGTTTGTTCCTGTAACTATGTAAAAATCTGGATACCAGTGCCTGTAATAGGAAAGGGGATCCCCTGCCCAAAATTAATACTCCTTAATCCCATTTTTTAAAAAACTGGGTTAACAGGGAGACGTTGATGCCTTGCAGGTGTGCTGTGTGCTAGCCAAGAATGAAATGTGCAGGCAGCTTCCCTGGAGTTTTAAAAGAAGGAAGCCCAGTAACAGGCAGGTGTGTTTTCCAGGTGGATTTCTACATCCTTCTTGGAAGCAAACCCCCCTACATTTAATCAGGAAAGTCCCTGTTTCTTCCTTTCTTTCTTCCTTTCTCCAAATGTTCTGGGTTTGTGCCAGGTTTGGAAGTATTTACAATCTCTACCAGGATATTAAATGGATTCAGTTAACTACTTTAGAAAGAGTAGTTTAGAAAGTTTATGCATCTTTGAGCTGTTTGCGTTAGTTTTAAAGTAAACTCTGTTATAGCGGCAAGCCGGAATGGAAAGGGAAAATATAATGAGAAACAATACTGTTGCAATGAGTGAAGCATCCACCGTCCTTGAAATAGACGGGCCGTGATCGCATCTTGCTGAAATAGTCCATCTTATTAAGAAACAGGACTCAAAGCGGAGTAAATCTGAGCACACCTAGTACCTGGTAATCCTTCCTCAGTCAGTTCGTCCTCTGTTGGGTTGCTTTGTTCACACTTTTCTGTTCCTATCCTGAGGGGGCGTCCGCATGCACTCTATAGTCCGAATCGAATCTGAATTCGCCTCGGAATGTCCCCATGCAAAGCCCCCAAACTGGGCTACATATGGAACAAATCGCCCCAATCCACGGTAAATAAACTCCACTTACCAACCGTTCTCGCTGCGGTTTGGGAGGCAAGCCCGGATTATTTTGGAGGCTTGGGGACACATCTTGTGCTCGCCGTTCCTGTCCTGTGCGTTGGAGATCGCAACTGCTGGCCAAACAAAGAACTGATCGCCCCAGTTTGACAGGTAAAGATGCAGCGATGAGGGGGGTCATCTGGCCCTTGCTGTCCCATGAGCCTCTTCCTGCAACCCTTATTCCACCCCCCATTCCCCGATTGCCGGCAAGCAGCTTCTGAAGTTGGAAGCAGTTTAGCAGAGAAGCACTGCTCTGCTTAACTGCTTCTAAACATTGTAGCAGCTTTTGTTAGCTTTTTAGCTGGCAAACCTCAGAAGTTAACCAAAGCAGCTACAGTGTTTAGAGGCAGTTGAGCAGAGACGTTTATCAGAGAAGGGTTGTATTGCTAATGTTCAGAACTTGTACTAAACTCCAGGAACCAGAAAGCAACTGGTGTCTCCACGCATGCTGGTGACAGCTTCTTGAAAAATCCATGGCAAAGCCCACATAAGCAAAATCAGGCTAGTGTGCCCCTGGAGAAGGAGAGGAGGAGAGTTGGCTTTTCTACCCCGCTTTTCTCACCCATTTAAGGGGACTCAACGCGGCTGACAAACCTTCCGTTCTTCTCCCCACAACAGACACCCTGTGAGGTAGTTGGGGCTGTGAGAACTCAGAAGGGAGCTGTGACTAGCCCAAGGTCACCCAGCTGGCTTCATGGAGGGGTGCAGAATCAAACCCGGTATTCCCAGATAAGAGTCCAACCCATTTGCGGAACACCATAATCTGCTCTTCAGAGTGTTTGGGTGGCTCTCCCACCACAGATTGCTGGCACTGGTGTATGTGACATTTTTGGGTTGCCATCTACCTGCCGTTATTAACCAATGCACAGGAGATGCCGCTGCCCTCCTGCCGTTCAAATGCCCTTTTCTCGTCTCTACAAAGAATCTGCCCTAAGCAGTAAATGCTAACCTTCCTTATCATCGCCTGCAAAGGAAACTGTGGCTTCCCCTCCAAAACTGTCACATACTCTCTGCAGGGCTTGGATTCATCTTGCTTTACCTCTTTGTTTGACTCCATTTTTCTCTGACGGCATTTTTCCACATGCAGAACTTGGAGATCCTTCTAAACAAATGAACTCTTTTATTTGTTCCACCTACCCACCCAGCAGTTACATGAATGACTGTTGCAACTTCAGCATCTGGGAGAATCCCATCATCAGCAAATTAGTGGAAGCCTGAGTCAAGCTAACTTTGTAGGAGGTTACAAGAGACTTTCCTGGAGACCAGGATGGCTTTGCAATGAGAAACCACTTAAATCTGGTTGACCCCAAAGAGTCCCTTTGCCCTATCACACATTGCAAATGTAAACAGACTTATAAACTGGACGGGTCTTAGTACTGGGCTTATCTGAATGCAAGATAGTCCAAACAAGACAGTTTAGTCCAGAAAAGATATAGAGGCTGCATCCACACCTAGATTTTAATCCAGCTTCGGACCACTTTCAAAGCCATTAGCAAAATGACAAGCTGTTTTCTTTCAACGTCATCTAACTACAAAAGCCCTAGTTGGGGTTAGACCATTTGGAATGAGATCGACTTGTCGCTTTGCTGATGGGTTCTCTCACACTGAAAGTAGATTGAATCTGGATTAAAATATAGGTGTGAATGCAGCCCCAAAATGCATTTGTGGGGTTTAATGTCTTTTCTCTATCACACAACACTAGAACCAGGGGGCATTCTAGGAAGCTGAGGAGCAGGAGAGTCAGAGCAGACAAGAGGAAGTATTTCTTCACCCAGAGGGTCATCGGTCTATGGAATTTGCTGCCGGAAGAGGTGGTAACAGCTACCAGCCTAGATGGCTTTAAGGAAGGGTTAGATAAATTCATGGATTACAGGTGTATCAATGGCTACTAGAATGGATGCCTAGGTACCTCCTTGGCTGGGAGGCAGGCAGGATTCCTCTAAAGGCCAATTGCTGGGATAAGAACCTAAGAACCTGAGAGGGGCCCTGCTGGATCAGGCCACAGCCCATCTAGTCTAGCACCCTATCTCACACAGTGCCCCACCAATTGCCCATGGGCATCTCAAGTGGAGACAAGGGCAAACCTTCTCATAAGAACATAAGAACATAAGAGGAGTCCTGCTGGATCAGGCCACAGCCCATCTAGTCCACCACCCTATCTCACACAGTGCCCCACCAATTGCCCATGGGCATCTCAAGTGGAGACAAGGGCAAACCTTCTCATAAGAACCTAAGAACCTAAGAGGAGTCCTGCTGGATCAGGCCACAGCCCATCTAGTCCACCACCCTATCTCACACAATGCCCCACCAATTGCCCATGGGCATCTCAAGCAGAGACAAGGGCAAACCTTCTCCTGCTCTTGAATCCCAGCAAATGGCCTTAGAAGCATCAGCCTGAAAGATGTACTTCGGCGTCCATTCTAGTAGCCATTGATACTTCTGTCATCCGTAGATTTGTCCAAATTTGAAAGCAGGTCAATATTTCACCTTTGTCATTTGCTTGAGATGCCCAGAAACAATCGGTGGGCCACTATGTGAGGCAGGATGCTGGAGTAGATGGACTGTGGCCTGATCCAGCAGGGCTCCTCTTACGTTCTCCAAACAGAGGACAGCCTGGAATCCAATGAAATGTCATGTCTGACTGCAGCCCATCAGCACCGCAGAGAAAGGGGAGGCTTTAAGGAGCAGAAGCCTTTGCCACAAAGTGCAGCTGAGACATGGTGATTGACAGGGGCCTGGAGAAGAAAAGTGGAAGTATCTGTAGGGAAATAAGGAGCATATGGGAGCCCTATTTTTCCCACAACATTTGCTATTCTTTCACCGTCTGCAGCTTGCAGCTGCAGGGCTGCGAATCAAAGGTGCCGCTATTTGTCACGTCTGACAGGCATTCCGGAACCCCATGGGGGTTGTGTAAGGGACTTTTTATCATGACACTTTTTATTCAGTGCCAACTCTGCGCATGCAACAAAGGGAGAGCGCAGATCTGCTTCCCATTTTAGTTATACAATGCGCTTTCCCCTCCTGCCTTTTCGAATGCGACAAAAAAAAGGGGGGGGATCCAGGGGCCCAATCCACCGAGAAGTGCTCCTGCTTTAGTCCCACTGCAAAATCCATAAGGAACCGGAAAGATGCCGGTTTGAGCACAGAAGGAAATAGGGAGATGTAGAGGCGTCCCGAGAGCAAACGTGAAACCAAAAATGAGTGTTCATCTGACAACCATGGGAAATAGGCAGGAGACTCATAGGCCCCAGGTCACACCTGTTTGAGAAAGGACATCCTATTCATAATTCGAATTGAGATCATACCAGTACTGTTTACATGCACATCATTATAGGTCATCCTCAGGCCGTCTTCGCCCTGGGCTGCATTGCTCACACCTTGGGTGTTTCCGCACTAGCTGCGGAAACCGTTTTAACGCCCCCCTAAACCAGATTAAGAACACTTACCTTAAGCGGCTTCCGCATTGGAGTCCTCTTCTGTGACCCTTTGCGGAGGCCGCTTCTGCATTTTGGTGTGCAAGAGCGGTTTTTAAAACCAGTTTTGTTGCCGAAATCTGTATTAAATGTAAGACCTGAAAAATCAGGTCTTACATCCGTCACTTCCCCCTGGACGCATGCAGAAGCAAAACGCTTCCGCACACGGCCAGGGGAAGGGCCAGATTCCCTCCGCCCACTATGTTGGGAAGGGCAGAAGCAGGACTGCCTGCTTTCAAAGCCCTTCCCCTGTGTGCCAGTTGCCACCGGAAACACCCAATGATTGGCAGCTCCATGCTCCAGTCTCGCGGCTCTGGGGGCGGCGTTTTCGGCGCATGAGCTGGAGAACAGATTGGAATGGTGTATCCATACAGCACCCCCTCCAATCTGTCCTCCAGAATCCATCATCCCACATGTATGCAGACGCGCAGGGGTCCCTCCAATCTGTCACAAACGGTGACGAATCTTCAGGAGGACGGATTGCCAAAAAGCGGATCTATTTAGATCAGCTTTTTGGTGGCAAATGCGGACCGACCCCTTTCTCCGCAGTCGAACTCTTGACTCTCTACCTCTTCTGCAGTGTCAAATCTATCTCCTTTCTGATTGGATGCTGTTGTGTCACTCAAGGGAAGGGAGGGAGGGAGTGTGTTTGCGGTTCTTTTTAAAGTCTGCTTCCCCACCTCTATGTCCCCTTCCTTCTTTATATGCTTTTCTTCTCCATGCGATTGTTTTTTAAAAAAAATAAATTTGCATAAAAACGCTAGATAGAGGAATCATACACACAACCTGAGGAGGGGGGAGGGAGGTACCTCATGAACTCCACATGTGCCGCCCTCCCCTAGGCATTGGCTGAAAGGAAAGACTGGACCCGCCCACCACAGCACAGTTCAGCCTCCTTTAGCCCATCCCTCCGCTCACACTGAAGAAGAGAAGATGGCCTGAGATGCCAGGACTCCGGTTAAAATGATCCGATGGGAATAACCCAGCTTGGAAAATGAATTGAATACAAATAATGGGAGTAACAGTCTCTCCCTTGCTGTCACCTTCACTGTACTCATTTAGGAAGGCAGCAAAGACACACCTATTTGTCCTGGCCTTTGGTTAAATGGGGAGACACTTTCCGTTCCCACTTACACTGTTGTTTTAATATATACTGTTGTTGTTTTAATATTGATTTTAAATGTTGTTACCTGTCCTGAGACGAACAAACAAACAAATGAAATGACTGCTTGGTTTGTTGTATGTGAAAAGACAAGTCCGGCCATATTCGGGATTCATTGTGAAGATGACCACGGAACATCATTCAGCTCAGAGACATCGGAGTCATTGGAGCCCAGGTGATCTCTGTGGCCCAGGTGATCTCCCGGTATAGCTGCTGTGCCCCTACCTGGACAAGGGTAGCCTGGCCACTGCTTCCCATGGCCCAGTAACCTCATGTTTAGACTACCTCAATCTGCTCAAAAATCTGAATTCATACAGATAAAGAAAAACAGATGTCTGGACATTCGAACCAATACGAATAAAAGGAATAACAGGACAGGTTCTATCCTGGATTTGTGACTGGCTTAAGGGCAGAAAGCAGAGAGTAGCAATAAACGGCAAATTCTCAGGGTGGAAAGAGGTAAAAAATGGGGTCCCTCAAGGTTCAGTGTTGGGACCAATGCTTTTTAATTTATTCATCAGTGATCTAGAAGAAGGGGTACATAGTAAAATAGCAAAGTTTGCTGATGATACTAAATTATTTAGGGTAGTAAAATCCGAAAGGGATTGCCAAGAGCTCCAGAGGGATCTCTTAGCATTGGGTGAGTGGGCAACCAAGTGGCAAATGTGCTTTAATCTTAACAAGTGCAAAGTAATGCACATCGGGGCCAAGAATCCAAATTACGTCTATAAACTGATGGGGTCTGAGCTTTCTGCAACACACCAGGAAAGGGATCTCGGGGTTTTGGTGGACAGTTCAATGAAGGTGTCAACCCAGTGTGCGGCAGCAGCGAGAAAAGCAAATTCAATGCTGGGAATAATTAGGAAGGGAATAGAAAATAAGTCAGCAAGTGTCATTTTGCCTCTTTATAAATCTATGGTGAGGCCACATTTGGAGTATTGTGTACAATTCTGGTCACCACACCTCAAAAAGGATATTGTGGAACTAGAGAAGGTGCAGAGAAGGGAACCAGAATGATTAAGGGTCTGGAACAAAATCCCTTACAAAACCAGGCTGCAACGTCTAGGCCTCTTCAGTCTGGAGAGACGGTGTTTAAGAGGGGACCTGATTGAAGTATATAAAATTATGCACGGTATAGAAAAGGTGGATAGAGAAATTTTCTTTTCTCTATTGCACAGCACTAGAACCAGGGGGCATCTATGAAGCTGAGAGTCGGATCTGACCAGGGGAAGGATTTCTTCACCCAAAGGGTCATCGGTTTATGGAATGTGCTGCCGGAAGAGGTGGTGACAGCTACCAGTCTAGATTGCTTCAAGGTAGGGTTAGACAAATTTATGGATGACAGATGTATCAATGGATACTAGAATGAATGTCTAGGACAGGTACATCTTTCAGGCGGGGGGGGGGGGGGCGGAAGCAGGATGCTTTTAATGCCATTTGCTGGGATTCAAGAGCAGGAAAAGGTTTGCCCTTGTCTCTGTTTGAGATGCCCATTGGTGGGCCACTGTGTGCAACAGGATGCTGGACTAGATGGGCTGTGGCCTGATCCAGCAGGTCCTCTCTTATGTTCTTATGTATCTATTCGTACGAATATTCGATACATATGCAATGATACAAATCTCGTATGCATCTGTATGCATCTGTATCCATCCCATTTTCATCCCGTATGCATCCCGTTTTCATCCCGTATGTATCCACATGGATGCATACAGTAGTGCACAAGATGCCTATTTCAAATAACTCGAAATATTCCTATTCATAAGACCACTAAAGTTCGAATGTCTGGAAATTAGATTCATATATGAATGTCCGAATTTGTCTGAATAATGAATAATACGAATATTTGTGCATATTCCTAGATTGAACCAACCTCTTTTGCCTCTTCCCAGCAACCATCCTGTTTTGATTATGCTCTCTGTGTGTGTTGGGTGTGAGCAAGTGTTGGAATGCTTTTCTATTTTCTGTTTCCTCCTCTGCCCCTTTTATGCTGAGCATGGACTGTCTGCATTCACTCTGCTTAACTTCATCATACTCCAGCTTTATCAGAAGTCATAGCCTGCTGCCTCCCCCTGCTGGCCTGTTGTGGAATCACAGCTGCAGGCAGGATAACCATGGGAAATTACAAAATGCTGTCAGTCATTAACATAATACAGGAAACTGGGAGAAGTCTCCTTGACGTGACATTTTGCAATATGATGGCAAATATGCACAGAGGCTTTGCATAAACATTCCTGAGTTAAGTGGATAAAGGAATGTGACTAGACAGCACAGTTTTATTATCAGTGAGTTTCATGTTTAAGGACACACAAGCATTGAAAAAAAGCCCTGCTGCATAAAACCAGTGGCTCATCTGGTCCAGAATACTATTCTGACAGCAGCAAACCATGGTCCATTTAGTCCAACATCCTGCCTCACCCAGTGGCCCATCGCTTTCTTTTGAGGCCATATTTAGAACGTTGTGTACAATTCTGGTCAGCACACCTCAAAAAAGATATTGTGGAACTGGAAAAGGTGCATAAAAGGGCAACCAGAATGAGTAAAGTGCTGGAACAAAATACTTTATGAAATCAGACTGCAACATCTAGGCCTCTTCAGCCTGGAAAGACGGCGTTTAAGAGGGGACCTGATTGAAGTACATAAAATTATGCACCGTACAGAAAAGGTGGATAGAGAAAATTTCTTTTCTCTATCACATAACACTAGAACCAGGGGGCATCTGTGAAGCTGATGGGTAGGAGAGTCAGATCAGACAAGGGGAAGTATTTCATTGGTCTATGAAATTCGCTGCCAGAAAAGGTGGTAACAGCAATCAGCCTGGATGCCTTTGAGAAAGGGTTAGACAAATATATGGATGACAGATCTATCCATGGGTACTAGAATGGATGCCTAAGTACATCTTCCAGGCTGTGGGGACAAGCAGGATGCTTCTAAGGCCATTTGCTGGGTTCCCAGAGCAGGAGAAGGTTTGCCCTTGTCTTTGCTTGAGATGCCCATGGGCAATTGGTGGGCCACTGTGTGCAACAGGATGCTGGACTAGATGGGCTGTGGCCTGATCCGGCAGGGCTCCTCTTATGTTCTCTTATGTTCTTAGCTCAAGCAGAAGACAAAGGAAAAACCTTCACCTGCTCTCCACTTCTCACAAATTACTTTTAGAGACATCGTGCCTGTCTGTCCAACCTGGAGGCAATAGGTAGGCATCCATTCTAATAGCCATTGATAACCTGTAGTCCATGGATTTATCTAACCCTTTCTTAAAGTCATCTAGGCTGTTTGCTGTTTCCTCCTCTTCTGGCACCAAAGACCATAGACTGATGACCCTTTGGGTGAAGAAATACTTCCCCTTGTCTGTCCTAACTCTCCTACCCATCAGCCCTCTGGTTCTAGTATTGTGCAATGAAGGGTTTTTTTTTTCCCCTCTACCCACTTTTTCTACACTGTGCATGATTTTATATACTTCAGTCCCCCCTTAAATGCCACCTTTCAAGGCTGAAGAATTCTGAAGAGTGTATGATTTTTTTTTAGATCCAAGGCAAGCAAATATTAGCTCATCCCTCCAGGCCAGCCTTTGCTGATAATCAGAAGCAGTCCAAAAAATTTGAGTACACCCGGTTTGATCTAGGGGTTAGGGAGCCGGACTCTTATCTGGAAATACTGGGTCTGATTCTGCCCTCCCCCATGAAGCCAGCTGGGTGACCTTGGGCTAGTCACAGCTATCTTTCTGAGCTCTCTCACAGGGTATCTGTTGTGGGGAGAAGAATAGAAAGCTTTGTCACCTGCTTTGGGTCTCCTTAAATGGGTGAGAAAAGCAGGGTGGAAAAGCCAACTCTTCTTCCTCCTCCACGAAGCCAGCTAGGTGACCTTGGGCTAGTCACAGCTCTCATCTGAGCTCTCACAGCCCTGCCTACCTCACAGGGTGTCTGTTGTGGGGAGAAGAACAGAAAGTTTGTCAGCCACTTTGAGTCCCCTTAAATGGATGAGGAAAGTGGGATAGAAAAGCCAACTCTTCTTCTTCTCCTTCTTCTCCTTCTCCCACCCTCTCCCGCCATCAGAGCAAGAACAGGCAGTCCTAAACCACCCTTGACAACTCTTTAATTATTGCTGGCCTCCTGCCAACTTCTCAAGATACAAAGTGCATTTGCTCATCTTCTCCACGCCACCGCGCACTTCTGCTTGCCTACTCCCAGGAGAGTATTAAAGGTTTCCCGTACGCTTCCTGCCGTGAAATTTACTTTCCTTGGCAGGCAGAAGGCGGCCGCCGCCAGGTTCTTCCCCTTGCTGCGCTCGCCGTCTACACTGACCTTCCCTCCCAAAACCAGTTCTTCGGAAGGCAATAGTGCATGTCATAAAGTCACCTTCAGGTCTCTGCGGAGCCGCGCATAACACAGAGGGGAAATCGGCAGGTGGGCTGGATTCTTTCCAGCGCAGTGCAGAAAGTTTTAAGAGTCAGTTACAGGGAGTGTTAAGAGATAAAGCAAATTCAGGGACATGCAGTGAAAAGTGCAGGCTTTAGGGGCAAAGACCTCAAGATCGTAGCTTTGGATTTCCTGGATGCAGTCTTCATGGGCGGAGGCAGCTTTTCCAGCCAGATCCCAGGGAGGGAACCCCTTGTCTAAAATCCGGATAGGCATTAGCAGCGGGCAGTATTCAGACTAGGGGTGGGCATGAATATTCAAGTGCATTCGAAATTTGATCGAATCAACCGAATGTTGACATCCAAATTCGAACCAAATGCCCTTAAATTTGAATTTAAATATTCTATTCGAATTTTCAGTTTCTGATCTATCTGTTCGAATTATTCAGACATTCATATTTGTACGGGTTCGCATAACATGCGTACTTGAAGATCCGCACCTTTCCCGCATCCGTACACATTTGTACAGACCTGTACGGGATGAAAATGGGCTGCATACGGGATAACTACGGGATGCATACGGATGTGCACGGATTCACACAGATGCGTACGGACCTGGGCAAGATGCGTACGGGCATCTACAAATGGTTGTAGACATTCGTAAGTGCAAATTCCCATGAAAAATCTGAACGAATAGATTCGAATTTGCTTAATTCAAATCGAATTTGGTTAAGTTCAAACTATAAACGTTCAAACTGAATCGAATTTTTGGGTATTCAAATTGAATTGAATCTTGAAAATTGCATTCGTGCATATACCTAGTGCAGACAGCATGCCAATGCTCTATGTGGAATTTCTACAAGCACAGTGTGAGTCAGTTTGGTCTTGGGGTTAGTGTGCCAGACCTATACCTCGTAGTCACCGGTCTTTATTCCGCACTCCTCCATGAAGCCAGCTAGATGGCCTTGGGCTAGTCACAGTTCTCCTCTGAGCTCTCACAGCCTCATGTACCTCACAGGGTGTTCTGTTGTGGGGAGAAGAACAGAAAATTTGTGAGCCACTTTGAGTGCCCTTAATATTTCTTCTTCTTCTTCTTCTTCTGTTGTGGGGAGAAGAACAGAAGGTTTGTCAGCCGCTTTGAGGGTATTTTTCCACCACGCTCCTTTAATCTGGATCTAAGAAGATCCGGATCTAAGGAATGGGTACATTCCTTAATCCGGATCTAGTAGATCCGGATTAAGGGAAGTACCCAATGTGTTTCCATGGGTGGTCTTGCACCCAATAGCAATGGGTGCTAGCCTCCCTGCCGTGGAAAACCATTTGGAAATCCGGATCTACCCATGAGGGGTCTGCTTGTCACCCCAGGTGTTTGGGGGGTCTAATGGCCGCTCAGATCTCTAATGAGTTAGGCCTATGTTTGGTATCTGAGGGGACATCATGGGTCGATTTTCAAGCAATTTCTGAAGAAATCTGAGACTATATTCAAACAGAGCTTACTTGATTTATTCTTGAGAAAACAAAACACAAACAACTTCAGGTTATTTCTTAAGGCAAACAAATACTTTACATGTCTCTCCGTTGATCACGACTCAGACTTTGGCAGGAACTCTGACTCTGGTTCTGTGCTTTGCTTTGGTTTCAACGATGGAGCTGTCCTTGTGCCTTGGATGAAACTTGCTGTTGTTTTTATTGTTTAGTTTATTTACTTAATGAATTACCCACAATAGTTAATAAGGCTGGCCTATACTGCTCTCTCTAAACACAGGCCTTTCCTAACTCTCCTCAGAATATTTTAGGAATGTACCACAGCTATGGAGTGTTCTGCCAGCCAGGACCAATACATTTGAAAACAAACTAAGGGGGGTTTCACTTTAGAATTCTGATCTTTAAACAGCAAAGTCAGGCAGGGCAGCAGAACCATAACAGGGGGACAGGGGGTGCAATCTCCGAAGTGGCTTCGAAGTCATTTCACAGTCGTTTCGAAGTCACTTTGAAGTCTGTGCAAAACAGCTCCATTGAAGTCTGTGCTGATCTTCGGAGTGAACTTTGGAGTGACTTCGACGTTCACTCTGAAGATCAGCACAGACTTCAAAGACACTCCAGAGCTATTTTGCACAGACTTCAAAGTGAGTTCGAAATGGCTACAAAATGACTTTGAAGCTTAGGTTTTGTGGCTCCCCCCCCCATGGGTGCCCCCTCCCCCTAGCCTCCTCTAGACCCCATTGCCACACAAGCGTGGAAACAGGCTCCCTTTAATCCGGATTTTCTGCCTGAAGACCCCATTGTAGACCCCATTAATGGGGTCTACAGAAAATCCAGATTAAAGGACAGAAATTACCCATTTGATCTGGATTTCCCCAGCGGCAGTCGAAACAATGGTGGAAATGGGATCATCCAGCTCACACCCAAATGGGTCCTTAATGGGTGCAAAAATGGGTACTTTCTGACAGTGGAAAAACACCCTGAGTCCCCTTAAATGGGTGATGAACGCCAAATCTTCTTCTTCGTCTTAATCCACAGGGGAAAGACCATTATGCCTGAAATGCTTTTCCCAGTTTCCTTGCAGTTTGTGCCCTTATTTCTCCTTCTGTCCCTTATTCTCCTCGTTCCTAAAAGCCAACCATAAAGGTTGCTGAGAAAAAAGAGCTTTTCCCATGCCCACCATTCCCTTAGGAGAATAATGGGTTTAAAGCCAGGAGAGGGCAACTTTGAATGATTGGATTGGTTGGGGTCTTTTGCCCTGTCATGATCCTGCCTTGTAAAGCCAGCCCAGGGCTCCCACTGAGAATAAATTCATAGATCTGGGGCCTTTCTGCACTTGGCCTTATTCTGGAATATATCCCAGAATAGGGACCTGCTATCAGCATGCTAGTGCAGCCTGTGGAAGACCCCAGGTGAGGCCTGCCAGAGTCTGCATTAGCATGTGGACAACAGGCCCTTGTCCTGAGATATATTCAAGAATAAGGCCAAGTGCAGAAAGGGTCCTGGTCTTTAAAGGTAGACTTGTGCTGAGCTCCACAGAGAAGATGGCAGTGCCTGGACACGCACCTGGACGCAGGTGAGTCTCCGATCTCATTAGGGGTTGGTTTGGCATGCACTAGCCTTTGCAATTGTGAACATGATTGCATACTAGTGGAGAAGCACTTTTCCCATCCTGTGGGTGAAAAGCAGAGCACAGAAAGGCCTCAGGTCTAGGGGTTCGCACGAATGCAGTTTTCAGGATTTGATTCAATTTGATTCAAATCAAATACCCAAAAATTCAATTTGATTTGAATGTTTAAAATTTGAATTTAACCAGATTCGATTCGAATTAAGGAAATTTGAATTTATTCATTTGAATTTTTTATCCAGATTTGCACTTACGAATGTCGACAACATTTTTAGATGCCCGTACGCATTTTCCCTGGGCCTGTACACTTCCGTACACATCTGTGCATGTCCATATGCATCTTGTAGTTATCCCGTATGCAACCCGTTTTCATCCGGTACGGATCCGTACAAATGCGTACGGATGCGGGAAAGATGCAGATCTCCAAGTATGCATCGTGTACGAACCCGTACACATAACGAATGTCTGAATAATTTGAAGGAATAGATCCAAAATTTGACATTCATATTGAATCTTTAAATTCGAATTTAAGGACATTCGATTTGGATTCGAATGTTGAAATTCAGTCGATCCGATTGAATTTCGAATGCATTTGAATATTCATGCACAATCCTACTCAGGTCATCTTCAAGGGCAGCCGCATGCATAATCCAGGAGATCACCATGCTAGATAACACCGCTGCTCTTCAAAGTGTGGTGATGGAGCCAGAGACTTTTAAGAAATTCCCCTCGACAGACGTGCGTTGCGACAGCCATATTGCACATCATGACAAGGGTTTCCAGTAAGTTCCGTTGGCTCTATCAACACGTGCGTTCGACAGATAGCTTTTGGTTGCTCAACAAGAAAACCAATAATTATGAAAATGCCTTTGGGCACCAGAGATAGCTTCATGAGGAAATGAGAAGGAGCAAAGAGAAGAGGAAGGATTTGAGCGATGGAAGAGAAAATGGCTTGCCAAACGTAGTCATAGGTGCAGAGAGCTTTTACAGGCATGCTCCAGCCAGGGCCTGCAGCTCCTCCTTTCGGCACTGGGACGAAAGTGCCTTCCCCCAAAAAACAGGATGAAGGGCCTTTGTTTCTTGCACTACTTTACCTTTCCCAAAGCATCCAGGTGCAGGTGACAGCTGACTCTGACCTCCTCTGGACGGTGGCCGAGTATCCTGCTAGGAGGCAATAACATGGAAAATCTTTCCTCTGCACTTACTGCCCCCTAGCTAGACAGCGCCGCCCCCTAGCACCATTTTAACACATTTTATTGTCACACACATCTGGGCATTTGAGTGTCCTAAATGCCCAGATGTGCACATTGGCACCTCTGCACCTCCATGGATGCCTGTTCTGGCCTCGACTCACATGCTCTGTCCAGAAGGTAAGCGAAAAAGTGGTTTTGCTCGAAAATCTGCCAATAGTGATGGGTTTTCCAGCAATAGTTTCTAGCTCTTTTTAGGAGGCAGCTAAGATGGGGTTGCCTAAGATACATGGCACCATAAGGGTGCTATATCTCTCCCATCTGGACAGGGTCCCGTACAGGGAGACGGGAGGAGGGCAAGGTAAACAATTACAGGGTGCGGGCTTTTTTTGCAAACCAGGCATGGAACCATTGCTGATCCACAAGGGCTTCAGTGGAAGAAGAAGAAGAAGAAGAAGAAGAAGAGTTGGCTTTTCTACCCCGCTTTTCTCACCCATTTAAGGGGACTCAAAGTGGCTGACAAAGGTTTTCTATTCTTCTCCCCATAGCAGACACCCTGTGAGGTAGGTGGAGCTGTGAGAGCTCAGAAGAGAGCTGTGACTAGCCCAAGGTCACCCAGCTGGCTTCATGGCGGAGGGTGGAATTGAACCCAGTATTCCCAGATAAGAGTCCGGCTCCCTAACCACTAGACCAAACTAGCACACGATAATGATGAAGAAGAAGTGGTGGTGGTGGTGGAGTTGGCTTTGATACCCTGCGTTTCTCACCTTAAGGGGACTCAGAGCGGCTGACAAACCTTCTGTTCTTCTGGCACAACAGGCACCCTGTGTATTCCCAGATAAGAGTCTGGCTCCCTAACCACTAGACCAAACTGGCTCACAGTGTTGCCCCCAGATGCCACCCCATCCCTTGCCACGGCCTCTTGATGTGACCTGATGTTCATCTTGTGCGCAGCCATTTTGGAGGAAGTGGGCTAGTTAAGGAAGCAAGTATTATTTGTCCCAATGTTTTCAGGACCTGTTGGAGGCCAGGAGCTTTTCTGCACTTAGCTGATTAGCCTGCTGTGAACTAAGGGTAGTCAAGGTGGACCATTCGCACCTGTGATGAGCAAAGCTTCCCCTAAGCGTCCATTACCAGCCAGAAGTGTGAATAGTCCTCCCGTTTACCAGCCGGCACTGCTGCATCTGCAGCTGGGAATTTCACATCGCCTGTCATTGCAGAGGAGCGTGTTCAAGCAGGGGCGTATTGCTGCCAATCACATCAGCACCCATGATGGAATGCCCCTCTTGCAACTCTATGACTGGACACCACCCGGTCCCTGCAGAGGTAAGGGGTCAATCACGGCTGCAATCACAACTGCAGGAAGAAGAGGAAATGGTCCTGTGGCTGGATGCTTCAGGAAAGGTTCTGGTCAACGTTGGTACTGGAATGGAGCACGATTTAGTGCTCCAAGCCTAATTGAGAATTAGGTCCTGTCCCCATGGAATTTAAAGTGTGCCAGGACACTCCTTTTGCCTCTGAGCGTCCCCATTCCAGGCTTTACAAGGCGCTTAGGGAGCTTAGCAAAGTGAGACACCCGCGATAAAATACGTGCACTTTAAAGAAGAGTTTCAGCGCTCTTTCGGCGATTTGCGGGTTTTGCTCGCTATATCTGCCTTGAGGACTCTCCGTGGCAAAAGGGGGGGGGATTGCTTGCTTGCACACACAGCCAAAAAGCATTCACGCATCTGAGAAATGCAGCAGGTTCGCTTCCTTTCCTTTGTAAAAAGAGCCAGAATTGCTCAGAATGGCAACATTGTTTTCAAGGGAAGCCTTAAAAGAGAATGAGCGAAGGATCGCGCTCCCAATCCTGCAGCCTTTTCTAACAGAGAACAAAGTGAAAGTAACTGCTGAAAGTGAATGAAATTGACAGAATGAGCGCTCATCTGCTTTGCTGGGGGGGGGGGCAGTTTCAAGAGACGGAGATCTGGCTATGTTTCCTTTTAACAAGAGAGGGGGCGGGGGGGGGGAATGCCTGGAAAGAGAAAACTGCTACCACGGGGATGGAAAGTCCGTTTAGATCGCGGCTGCCAGGGGGACGCTTATTCTGGAAGTGGAGGGGACTTTTAAAGTCAGCTATAACAGAGTGACTGCAGAGGAATACGAGAGGGGCTAATAAGTCTTTTGGGGATTCAGCCTTAGTGAACTTTAGGGATGTGCACGAATGTTATTTTTTGTATTTGATTCATATTGAATGGAAGGCAAGAAAATCTGTTTTCTTTCTAACAGATCCCCTTTGAATGTGGTAGGATTTGTATTCGAGACAAATGTTAGATCCCATACGAATCCCATATGAATGCAGACAAGTAGCATATGGATCCTATATACGAATGCTTATGAATAGCACACTGATCCCATGCAAATGCATACAAATAGCATACGAATCCCATACGAAGCTCCATACGAATGTATCAAAACCTTCCATCTGAACTCGAATGTCAATCTTCAGATGTGCCAACATGTGAATTGAATTAGAATGTCCAAATTTGGCCAAATTTCAAATGTCACGAATATTCATGCACATCCCTAGTGAATATATGGGGAGGCAGGGCCCACTTAGAGGCTGTAGGAGAAGTTCACTAATTGTTGGCTACTGGCCTAGGTGCAAATAGGCCTCTGGTCTGGTTTATCCCTTTGTTGCTCAAGGGCCGCTGACCCCACCCCATGTATTCCCAGGTGTGGCTGCCCCATGGCAGGCAGATGTTCCTGAAGGATGGCTCGCCACTGACCCATTGCCCATAGCGGGCAGCCGTTTCCAGTCTGACTATTCTGACTTGGCTCTCTGGTGCTCAAGAGGTTCTTGATTCTACTGATGGTCCAAGGTTCACCAACACACTGAAGCTCAACTTTAACCAGGCGAGGGAGCAGCTCGATGTGGTGCTAGCGGCAGAGAGTCTTTGCCTGCCCCTGAGTTCATTTCCGGCTGAAACGGACTCAGTGCTGGCATAATCCAAATACAGGATAGTCCTATTTCAGGCAGGAAAATCCTCATAAAAACCTGAAGCCCACCGTGGCACCTGGTCTCCAGGGACTTAAGACAGCCTCTGTCTTCCTAAAATCTCAGGTGTGACTGTGGCACAAGAGAATAAAACAGTAAGCAGAATAGAGGAGGAATTCCAGGGTAAATTCCACTGAACGTACCCAGCCTCCCTCCTCCTATTAAACCTATATTCCCCCTCCACACACACACTTAATGCCTAACTTTTAATATTTGACACTTGCTTGTGGACTTTGCCCATCTGGTGTTGAATAACAGAGAGAAGAAGCCAAAAGCTCAACTCTTTCATACAGAAAAAGGAGGAAATTATTCATAAAGTACGTGGGGCTGTGGTCAGACCTAAGGCTTAATCCAGCTTTAGTCCATCCTCAGAGCAAGAGAACACATCAGCAAAGGGGCCAGTCATTTTCTTTCCACATTATCGATCCCAAAGGTGAATTTTCGGGGTCCTTTAGCACTTAAAGAAAACAGCTCGTCACTTTGCTGGTGTGTTCTCTCACACTGAAAGTGTACTGAAGCTGGATTAAAGCTTAAGTGTGACCACAGCCTTGGAGTGTTCCAACTAGGGCTAAGAAAATGCCTTTGGTAGGTAAGTGCCATGGCTTGTTAACCAATTCCCAATTAAAAACACTGCTTTATCAAAGCGCCTCTTCGCAGCCTTGTTTGTTGCAAAGGCCAGCAAATTTCTGGGATGCATTGGATATCCGCGCTTTGGGATGCCCAATGCACCCCAACCTTACCCAGCACTTCCCTATGAGCATGGTAAAGGTGCCAACCCATGCACACTGTGCCCAGAAGAGGTGCAAGAGGGTATGTGCTGGTAGGTCCCAACCAGCAGCTATGATGGCGATAGACCACTTTATAGTACCATAATCCACTGCTATCTGGCTGCATGTGGGATGGAAGCATGGGCCATATACCCTGTGCTATACCCAGACTTCCTCATTCATCAAAATGCAAGTTCCCCCAAACGTTTACACCAATGGATCGCCCAGCGTTCCCAAATCCTATGGGTGGGTGTGCAAAGTCAGGACAGACGGCTTGCTTCCCAGCTAGGGATCTGCACAAATATTTGTAACATTCGTTATTCGTACAAATTCATCTGAATTCAGACATTTGTACACGAATCAAATGTTACAACATTCATACATTTGGAACATTTGTACGAATAGTTTGTACATTCGTTAAACTGGGGATACGTATAGGACGGTGATGGCCAACCTATGACACGCGTGTCACAGGTGACACGCCAAGCCCTTTTGGGTGACACACCTGGTCACCCTGGCACCTGGACGTGTAGTGCTTGCTTGTTCTCGAAGTGTACGGAATACCAACTTTCAATTGAAGATTTAGCAACAAAAGTCACTAATGTAAAGAATTATTTGTTTTTGCTTTTAATAAAATACATATATCAAAAATATAACTTTTTTACTAGAGCTACAAATATCACAAAATTATGGACATTTCTAGATGTGACACAGCACCTGAGTTAAGCTAGGTTTTCTTGCGAATTTTGACACACCAAACTCAAAAGGTTCACCATCACTGGTATAGGATATGTATCCATACATATCTGTTGATATAAGATATGTATCCAGGATGTTCAGATATTCATACAAATTTGTACAAATACATTCATACTGAATACAATCTTACTACATTCGAAGGGGATCTATTTGAATGAATAGAAATTTTCTAACATTCGATTCATTACGAATCAAATGCCCCAAAACCCATTTGTGCACACCGCTAGTGCTGACACCATTTGAGTGATGACACCATTTGTGTGGACGAGTTGCCAGCTTCCGGATCGCAGTGCACAAAATGGTCCAAACTGAGCAATTTAGGAGTTGCGAGGGTGCACGCTGCTGTTGTTCCAGATGTGAGTCACCATCTCCCAGGCTACCATCAGAATCAAGGAACTAAAGTTTCCAGGCTTCCGAAGTTGAGAGCTTTGGACATTTTCCCCCCAGCCTTGGAGGTGGTCCCAAAAAGTAGGCTGACTTCTGGAGCCCAGCAATCTTGGGCCTAAAGCCTGGGGTGATCTTGTGACTGCCACCTGCCCACATGGTAGAAGCAGGAATGGGATTCGGCCTAGGCTGCAGGTGCAACACACTGTTGGGTGGAACTTCACAATCCAGGAACTCATCAGTCCAATTGGACTGTCCATTCCTGCACAGATGTTACCACTCTGAATGCTGAGCATGAACTCCAGCAAATTCCAGCTGTCATCTTTTTTGGGGGATTATAGTCCCCACAGTTCAAAATGGCTTAAAGGTCCTTGGTTGTAGGTGGAAGAAGAAAGAGGAGGAGGAGGAGGAGTTGGCTTTTTTACCCCAATTTTCTCACCCATTTAAGGGGACTCAAAGAGGCTGACAAACCTTGGCTATGTCCCCATGCATGTTTGATTCGGTTCCGAATGCAGGATCGCCATGGGGCCTACCCATGAGTTTTGGATTTGTCCTGAAGAAAGCATGCCAAATTCCCCCAAACCATGCTCAGAAGAGAGCTGTGATTAGCCCAAGGTCACCCAGCTGGCTTCCTGGGGGAGGGTGGAATCAAATCTGGTATTCCCAGATAAGAATCCGACTCCCTAACCACTAGACCAGTGGTTCTCAACCTGGGGGTCGGGACCCCTTTGGGGGTCGAATTACCCTTTCAGAGCGGTTGCGACAAGTCTCCTGCTGCCCATCCCTCCCACCTCCCAGCTGCTTCGCCCCAATGGTTGGGGGTCCCCACAACATGAGGAACTACATTAAGGGGTCACGGCGTTATTAAGGTTGAGAACCGCTGCACTAGACCAAACTGGCTAGAATATAAGTTTTCAGTCAAGCACAGACTCAGGAGTTAGTAGAAACTCTGTCAAGTCCTTCTTGAAGTGCACACATGACCACCTGAAGGACTTCCCTCCCCTTAAACCATACAGTCCAGAATCCAAAATTACCTAACTGTACAATGACTTTTGTCCTCTGAAGAAAAAAAACTCCCTCTTCTGCCCCTCTTTAGACCCAAGGAAGTTCTTGAACAACTATCTCCAAAGACTTTACCAGAGTTTCTTCTGCTTGTGGGCCAGAAGGAAAAACTGCCAGTTGTTTCTCATGGAAAGGGGCTCCAGTAGAAGACCCCCAATCTCCCCGTCATCTGTGAGCGTTTTGGAATCTTCAGGAAGATGGAATTCCGGAATGTTCCTTCTGGGGAAAAAGCCTGTTTCTGAATTAGTGGCATGGTAAGTGCTACCTAACACAAAGCGATTAATTACATGTTTCTGCCTTTTTTATACTGCTTTATTTCATAAAAATAGAGCTGGTAGACAAGAACCAAAACAAAAAGAAAAATGAAGGAAATCAAGAAGCTGAAGTCAAAAGTGTCCAATTAATCAAGAATGTGCATGCAAAGGACTTCTAATCGACTTATGTGAAATATCTTGACTTTTAGGGTGATTCTGAACTTACCTGGGCTCGACAGCTCTAGCTGGGGGGGGGGGGGGTTCCCCACTGCCCTCCCTTAATCTGGATCTAAGATGATCCGGATCTAAGAAATGGGTCCTTCAACTAATCCAGATTTAGTAGATCCAGATCTAAGGAGGTACCTGATGTGTCTCCACGGGTGGTGTAGCACCCAATAGCAATGGGTGAGGCATGCTCACAGTGGAAACGTTGAAGCACCCATGTGGCGATTCCGACTCTACCCATGTTGGGCCTGTCTGTCACCCCATTTTTTGGGGTTGGTGGTGGTGATGCGTGGGGGGGGGGGACTTTGGAGCCGGTCTGGAGAATCTTCAAAGATTGTGGCAAATTGCTCCAGAGATTCTCCAGAGTTTGGGCAAAGCTCTGGAGAAAGGTGCCATAGAAATAGCCTAAGGTCTGAAGTCTGTGCCATTCTCTGGAGTTGTCTAGGCACCAGATTTGGGTTTCACGGTACCTCCCCATGGGTGACCCTGGACCCCATTGCCCGATCGCAATTGGAATGGTCTAACTATCTTTGTCCATTTTAGACCTCATATAGGAACTTTACAGGTAATGATCCTTCCTTTGCTTCTCTCGTGCACTTGAGGACCTAGCTATGCCTCCCTCTGCGCAAGAGAGAACTGAAGGAAAGATAATTACCTGTAAAGTTCCTATATAAGGTCTAAAAGGATTGCCTCCTTCTGAAGCCACCTAGTGGCTCAGTAGGCTGGTGCGCCACATAATAACATCCGCATGTGCACCAGCCCATGAGTTCAAATCCCCATAAGGGAACAGAACTAGGAACACAAGCTGTGGACACCTGATGAGCTGCAAATACAGCAAAACCGGTCGTGTCCTGCCTGGGCCAGTGGTGGTCATGTAATGTGTGTAAGTTTGTCCACTCTGTACAAGGACAAGGAGTGAGGAGACATCTGGATCTGAAGGGACTGAAGTCTGGCCAGTGCAAATCCACCCAGAGCGCACTACAGACCTGTTTATTTCAGAATAACAAGCAAGTACAGAAAGGGTCTATGTTAATGTTTCCTGATGGTTACTTTGCAGGCAAACTGCTATGGGCCTGCTCACACTTCACTTTCTGGAATGGTGAGGATCAGGCACAGAGGGAAACATCTGAACTTCAAGTACTGGTACAGTTCCTAGTCAGATCACCAGCATTTGAAGTGTGGATGGCCCAGGCAGGCTAAATTGCCATGTCAATGGCAGTGTCAACATCTAGCATGCAGAAAGAACGAAAGGATGCTCACAACTTGTTAGGTCCCAAGAGGCCACTGGGGACAATTCTAATCAGGACAGGGCACGAGTCATTCCTTCACATGGTCTGAGATGCGTTTTCTTCTTCTAGGTATCAGAATATGGCTGATTGTGGAGGTTCTTCTTTGGCAGATGAGTCACAGGCAAGTAAAGTATATGTAGAATTTTGAACAAGGGTTTAGGGCATCCGTCACAAAATGGCTTCTGTCAAACATGAATTGAAGATTTTGGAGGGTCCACAAGGATCAGAACTCTGGGCAATTCCCAGAATAATAGAAGCAATATAGCAGAATAAATAACTGACCTCTAGATGGAGCCTTAACCCCTTTTCCCATGTGCAGTGAAAGATGCAGTACACCAGGCCCATTTGCTCTCTCCTCCGGAACAGCTGCAGGCCCCGGCCGCTGCTATTGGTAGACCGGACCCAAGCTGTCAGCACTTATTTATTTATTATATTTCTATGCTGCCCTATATCCGAAGGTCTATGGGCGAGTAACAGCCTTAAAATCCATATATCACCATAGCTTTGGAACGGAGGCGTTGTCAGCGTGGGTCTAGTATACCACAAGGAGTGGCGCATTGCCCCGGGCGGCCACACGACCACCACAGCAAGGTAAGTGGTTGTGTGGCACCTAGGGGGGCCCTGGCAGCTGGGGGAGCCCAGTTAAGATCTTCGGCCTCTACGGGCTCTAGGGAACCCAAGAGTGCGCAGGAACCCGGGGAAGGAACGCAACAGGCCTGCTCGCCCCTGAGTCCAACTGGATCCAATGGGGACAGGCCTGGGTGGGGCATCCCGCCCCCTTGCCAGCCTTTTCGGGCTAGGACACGAAGGGACAGATTCCCACACGTTCCTTACTTGCCTAGGTGTGAATGGGGAGTCCGTCCCCATGTGTCTTAGCCTTACTGCACTACAGCCTAATGTCTCTCCAATGCACTTCTGAGTCACTCTTTTTGCTTTGTTTGAACACAGCCTAAGTATATGCTTTGTGGATGTAGAACAGGGTAGCAAAACTTCCCAGTTAGCCTGACAGGAATGCAATCTATTACCTTTCAAAGACCCTGGAGGTGCCCTCTGTTAGGCACTCCACAGAGAAGGCCAAGTTAGAGATGGGCATGAATGTTTTTTGACATTCTCTTCGAACAGAATAGCAATACCTGAAAATCCAATTCGATTCAAATCTTTTAAATTCGGATTTAACAAGATTCAATTCAAATTTATCAAATTTGAATCTATTTGTTCCAATTTTTGATTTGAATCTGCGCATACGAATGTCGACAACATGTATGCACCTTTCTCACATCAGTACGCATCCGTACACATCTGTATGCATCCTGTAGTTCTCCCATATGCAACCTATTTTCGTTCTGTACGGATCCATACAAATGTGTACAGATGTGGGAAGGATGCGGAACTTCAGATATGCATCGTGTACAAACCCGTACACATAGGAATGTCTGGATAATTTGAACGAATAGATTAGAAGTTCAAAATTCGATTTGAATGTTTACGTTCGAATTCCGGGACATTCTATTTGCGTTCGAAGGTCAAACTTCGGCACATTCGATCAGATTTTGAATGCTTACAAATATTCGTGGGCAACCCTAATAAGTTGTAAACTCAGCTACTTCCACGTCTAGGAACCATTCATTTTGAAAACAAGCAGGCAACGCTCTTTAAATGCTTGGAAAAGCACGTGGAAGGAAATCAGGCAAGCGTAAAAGCCCTCCTGACCGGAGGACAGCGAAGTTCAAAGTGATCTGAGGTTAAACATTGCAAGGCTGGCATGTTGTTAAACCAACCAGCCGATTAAGTGACTCTTCTCATACGTTTCCAGATCCTAGAGAAAAAGGTTGCACAGAAGAGGACCACAAATGGCCCCAAACCAGCCATTTCTCACGGCGGCGACCCTCGTGTTTCCAGAAGTAAATCTATGGAGCATCTTCTCTTCCAACAAACAAACTCCTCTGCATCAAAGGAACAGAGTCTTTCCCAGGCAAGATTTGCCTCGGGAAGAACAATGTCTTCGCCCATGTTTGTGGAATCCCTTGTCAAAACACCTGCCAGAGACCTTAAGAGGGAGGAGAAGCTGGATCCCAGGAAAACAGCAGTTGGCAATCCCATCAAGCCTGAGTTCCCAATAGATCACCCTTCATTTCTGCTTCAGACCAAGAGAGGAAGGAGTCAGAAGAGCTGTCCCGTCCTGTTGCTTGGGAGCCGTCTGAATTCTAAGGTGGGTTTGCCCTTTCTTGTTGCAAATCTAACCAGGGAGGGTGCATTCTGCAGGATCACGGTGCATACCTTGCTGCAGAAAGTTCAAACGTTGCCTCTTGGCATATTTATTTATTATTTATTAGGTTTATTGCTTGTATCAATAATAGGGATGGGCATGAATGTTCTGCACATTTGAAATTGGATTTAATTTGATTGAATGTGGACATTCGAACTCGAATAGAATGTCTACACATTTGAATTTAAACATCTGAACAAATTTTGAATGTTTTGAAACATTCGTATGAAAGTTTCAAAACATTCAAATGTACACAAACCAATGTACAGACACGTATCTGTGTGCATCTCCTATGTATCTGTATGCATTTGCATATGAAATGCGTACAGATACGTATGACACATACGAATGCTGTCAACATCCGTATCTTCAGATTCAAATCTAACATATGAATGAACAGATTTGAATGTATTCAATTCAAATCAGATTTTGTTGCATTCCCAGATTCTAAACGTTCAAATCGAATAGAATGTTTTGAGGTTCGATTCGAATCAAATGCAAATGCAAAAAAAAAAATGCAAAAAAATAAATAAATAACATTTGTGCACATCCCTAATCAATAGTCCATCCTGGTTATAGGTGGGGTGACTGTACATATGTAAAGTTCACCTAATGGAAAAAGCAGCAGTTTCAGACGGAATTTGGCGTGTGTGTTTTTCCTGGGGAAAATCACACAGATGGAGATGATTACTTTCTTCCCTTTCACAGCCCTGGGAACTTTCACCCTCAGTTGATACTTGCAAAATTTTATGTATCTCCACTGACTCTGAACATTAACTTCTTCAAGAAAAAGACATTTAGATGCTCTACAACAGATGAATGAATTCCCAATTTTAAAAGATTGTCTGGGGAAAAAAAAAAGAAGCTCTGTGGAAATAAAATGCAATAACAGTATCTCAATTTTTAAAATACCTCATGTGTAGATAGAGATGACTATGTCAAACTTGGTTTCCCCCAAATATTTCTCCTTACTAGCCAAAGGTTCAGCTCACTCCATATTTTCAATGGCTAAATAAAACCATTCATGGGCTTTGTAGATATATCTTTTGAACATTGTTTCTCCAAGTATTTTTGCTATTTTCTTTAATAATATTTTGTGTGGGTATATATACTGTTCCCTAAAGCAGTGATTCTGAAAATGAATGAAGACATTTAGTGGTATGCAGGGAAAAAGAAGAAGAATGGTGGGAAAAGGCACATATGTCAATATTTTCAAGACAATTATATTAATTACAAACATTTTTTGCTAATATGAGGGGTATAATTTATGGAAATGGGTTGCCATGTGTAACAGAATTGGAACCACTGCCTTAAAGAATGGCTTTATGTAAGCATATGTTTTTGTAAGAGAATTGCACCGCAAAATTCACAAAGGTAAAGATTTCTAATGATATGCTCATTTTAATTCACATAAATATCAGACCACAGCCCATCTAGTCCAGCATCCCATCTAACACTTATTGCTTCTGGTATTCTCAAGCAGAAGACACTTACCTCCCTTAATCCAGATCTAAGATGATCTGGATCTAAGAAATGGGTCCTTCAGCTAATCCGGATTTAGAAGATCTGGATCTAAAGAAGTACCCAATGCATCTCCATGGGTAGTGTAGCACCCAATAGCAATGGGTGCAAGACAAGCTTGCAGCGGAAACACCGGAGCACCCATGTGGAGCATCCATCTGTACCCAGTGGAAGATGTCCATTGCGCCACATTGGGTGGAGCATCTAATCCAGATCTGATGGCTGAAGACCGTATTGTAGACCCCTTTAATGGGGTCCACAGGAAATCCAGATTATAGGTCCTAAAGGACCCATTTAATCTGGATTTCCCTAGTACAGGTCTGAACAAATTGGATTCTAATGGGGTCTGCAGTGGAAACAGGGTCTTCCTGCTCTGAGCCAAATGGGTTCTTAATGGGTCCCTAATGGGTACTTAATGGGTACTTAGTGCTAGTGGGAAAAAACCCATTCTATGTATGTGTGTGTGTATTGTCAAAATAGGTTCTTTGCATGGTGTTCTCACTAAAATGCAAATTTTTTCTCAGAGATATTGATTTCCAAAATCACCTTCTGGATAATGTATTGCAATGCAATATTCATTTAAGTGTAAACTTTGAGCGTATTCCCTGAATTACTCTCTGTCCCACCGCACACTTGGCTACTTCATCCGCTTACAAACGTGTATTGCCATTCTGTCCCCAGCAGGAGGCGCAACTCACAAGCAGGAGCAAAATGACTCCCTCCGAAATCCTCGATTCAGGAAATGCATTAAAGAAGGTCGTCAGCTGTGAGTGAATTGATCTATTTTGATCCTCGCTGTGTTTCTCTTGCAGCATCGTTTTCAATGACATTGCAGAAGAATGACAAGGAGAGTGTGGGGAGAGGGAGAGGGAGAAAAAAGAAAAAAATTAGTAAACAGGACATGGGCTGTGGTCACACCTAAGTTTTAATCCACCTTCAGTCCACCTTCAGAGCAAGAGAACACATCAGCAAAGTGACCAGTAATTTTCTTTCCACGTTATCTATCCCAAAGGTGAAATTTCTGAGTTATTTAACCCTGAAAGAAAACAGTATGTCCCCTTGCTGAGTTATTCGCTTACTCTAAAAGTGGACTGAAGCTGGATTAAACCTTAGGTGTGACCACAGCCATGGAGAGAGATTTACAGCCAGGATCTGGCTAACTAGGGCAAGTCCACAGCTTTTGCACTAAATCTATCCAGATCTGTAGATCTGGATCAGGCAGCATCTGGCCCTGGGCTTCTGGGGACATCCAAGCTGACCTTGATGGCCAGGAATTAAAGTTCCTAGGCCCAGATCTCCTGATGGATCACCCATGGCTCTAGTATACTGGTAGACTTCATTGGTCTTTTCCACACCTTGTTTTGGCATGGAAGCTAGGGAACATCTGGGATGGATTGGGCACCTGCACTTTGGGATGCCTAATGCATCCCAAATATACCCGGCACTTCACCAAGTGCCAGGTAAGTGCCATCGTCACCACAGTGTCCATGCACAAGCAGGTGATCGCGTGGTGTGGTGTGCAAAGGGTACATGTCAGGTTGTATTAGCCCAGTGATGGTCAACCTATGACACGCGTGTCACAGCTGACACACCAAGCCCTTTTAGGCGACACACCTGGTCACCCTGGCACCTGGGCGTGTAGTGCTTGCTTGTTCTTGAACTGTATGAAATACCAACTTTCAATTGAAGATTTAGCAAATGTAAAGGATTATTTGCTTTTTCTTTTAATAAAATACATATATCAAAAATATAACCTTTTTACTAGAGCTACAAATATCACGAAATTATGGATATTTCTGGATGTGGCACAGCACCCGAGTTAAGCTAGGTTTTCTTGTGAATTTTGACACACAGAGCTCAAAAGGTTCACCATCACTGTATTAGCCTCATCCCAGACACAGTTAGCTCCATGTGGAAGCATCTCCTGGCTGTCCCTTTAGGACAAGGGCAAAGAGACCCATTATTGACGTCTACCAGTATTCTGACTCAGGTGGTCCAGGAATGTCCTCCATCTCATGTAGATGGAGCATACCTGCAGCAACTGGTGGGGGCTGGGCACAGAAGGCAGGCAAGATCCAGAACAGAAGTAAGCATGGAAAGGTCCCTCCTTAGGCACCTGAGGTCTGGAGCACAAATTATGCTCCTATGACTTCTCAATTGGTCTAGAACATTGAAAGGCCTTGATTCCGCCTTCTCCCTGTAGGACTGCATATCAGTTTAGTCTTGTGGTTAGAGTGCCAGACTCTTACCTAGAAGTCTCCCAGGTCAATTCCACACTCCTCCACAAAGCCAGCTGGATAACCTTGGGCTACTCAGAGCTAGGGGTGTGCAGGAAGGCAATTTTCGACATTCGATTTGTAAACGAATCAAATATTCAAAAATCCAAATTCGTACAAATAAAGAAAAATGAATGTCTGAACATTCGGACCGATATGAATACATTGGTATCTGTTCGTGTGAATATTCTATACGTATCCATTGATACAAATCTTGTGCGCATCCTGTTTTCATCCTGTATGCATCCCGTTTTCATCCGGTACAGATGCGTATGGATACACACAAGATGCGCACACATACAAATGTCTGAATTATTTGTACGAGTTACTCAAAATATTTGTATTCATATAAATACAAAGTACGAATGTCTCAACATTCAATCCATATAGGAATGTCTGAATTCATACAAATTCATACGAATAACAAATGTTATTAATATCAGTGCACCTCCCTACTCACAGCTCTCATTCTGAGCTCTCACAGCCCCACCTACCTCACAGGGTGCCTGTTGTGCCAGAAGAACAGAAGGTTTGTCAGCCGCTTTGAGTCCCTTTGAGGGTGAGAAAGGCAGGTTATCAAAGCCAACTCCACCACCTCTTCTTCTTCGTCATTATCACGAGGCGGTTTGGTCTAGTGGTTAGGGAGCCGGACTCTCCTCATCTGGGAATACCAGGTTAAATTCCACCCTCCCCCATGAAGTCAGCTGGGTGACCTTGGGCTAGTCACAGCTCTCCTCTGAGCTCTCACAGCCTCATCTACCTCACAGGGTGTTCTGTTGTGGGGAGAAGAACAGAAAATTTGTGAGCCACTTTGAGTGCCCTTAATATTTCTTCTTCTTCCTCCTCCTCCTCCTCCTCCTCCTCCTCCTGTTAATATGTTTTGTTGTCCAAAAGAATTAAGAATTTTTCAAATACCATGCAATAGTATAGGTTATACCAAATAGGGCTACCACTATTGCAAAGGTCAAGAGTGACATCTGGTGGCAAATGCAGACAATTAGGGTAGGTCCCTATTTAGGCGGATGAATAGATGCATTCAAAGATGCCACCATCTTGCCTCCCATACTTCTAAGTTCCCCAACTGGGACTGTGCCCATGTCGCAGATGATGGAAAATGCCCCCATGCATCATCAACCCCACCTGTAGCTATGACAAGCTTTACCCTGATTGAGAAAGCCCATTTCCTAGGCCTTCACCCACTACATGCTGCTCATGATATCTGACACAGGTCCTGACATCTGAGCTGGGCAACACTCATTCTTGCTTCAGCCAAGCTGCTAAGAAGCTGGCCACCAGGACGTTGCAAGCACTCAGGTGACAGAGCTCAAGTGACTCAGCGATTCATCTGGGGCATCACAGCAAACTGACTCAGCATCCCCAGGCCGCTTAATCTTCTTTGGAGACATTCCAATATACGCAATGAAGACCTTCCCCACAAGGGAATGGTTCCTCTCATGCCTTCCTTTCACTGTGGCTATGGTCACACACCCACTCTGAACCTTGTTCTGTCCACGTCCAGGTCTGACTGCTCAACCTTTTCATTTCTGCCCATTTTAATTTAAGTCCAAAGGGAGGGTGCAAAGTCCACAAATAAAACGAGTAGAAATGAAAAAGTATGAGCAGTCAGTCCTGAAGATAACTGAAAAAGGTTTAAAGTGAAGGTGTGATCATGGCCTGTGTGACCAACCTATGACATGCGTATCACAGGTGACACACCAAGCCCTTTTGGGTGACACACCTGGTCACCCAGGCACCTGGGCGTGTAGTGCTTGTTTGCCAGCTGCCTTCTACGAAATACCAACTTTCAATTGAAGATTTAGCAAACAAAATTCAGCAACAAAAATCATTAATGTAAGGAATTATTTATTTTTGCTTTTATAAAATACATATATCAAAAATATAACTTTTTACTAGAGCTACAAATATCACAAAATTATGGATATTTCTAGATGTGACACAGCACCCAAGTTAAGCTAGGTTTTCTTGCAAATTTTGAGCTCAAAAGGTTTGCCATCACTGGCCTAGTGGTTAGGGAGCCAGACTCTTATCTGGGAATACTGGGTTCGATTCCACCCTCACCCATGAAGCCAGCTGGGTGACCTTGGGCTAGTCACAACTCTCTTCTGAGCTCTCACAGCTCCACCTACCTCACAGGGTGTCTTGTGGGGGGAGAAGAATAGAAAAGCTTTGTCAGCCAGTTTGAGTCCCCTTAAATGGGGTGGGGGGAAGTGGGTTAGAAAAGCCAACTCTTCTTCTTCTTCTTCTTCTTCTTCTTCATGAAGGTGTCAACTCAGTTCACAGCAGTAGTGCGAAAAGCAAATTTAGTGCTATGATAATTAGGAAGGGTTTAGACAATAATTCAGCAAGCATTAGGGGTGTGCACGAATGCAGTTTTCAGGATTTGATTCAATTTGAATCAAATATCCGAAGATTCAAATGAATTCAAATGTTTAACATGTGAATATATTTCCATTCAATTTGAATCGAATATATTTGTATCTATTCGTGTGAATATTCAGTTCGTATTTGAAGATATGTCCATAGGCATCCGTACGCATCCTGTTTTTATCCTGTATGCATCCCGTTTTCGTCCCATAGGTATCGATACAAATGCATAGAGATACGAATGAGATGAGTCTGATACATATGTAATGCATACATATCCGTACACATGCAAATAATTTGTATAAAAATAATTCGTACAAATGATTGAAAAGATTTGAAAATTCATTCAAATGTTACATTTGAATGTATAAATATTCGATTCAGATTCGAATGTCTGAATTCAGTCCCGAAGAAGCATCGCTGTGCCTCAATCTATGATGAGGCCACATTTATATCAGTCCATAAATCTATGATGAGACTGTATCTGTAATATTCTGAGACAATTCTGGCCATCAGGCCTCAGAAAGGATATTGTGAAACAAGAAAAAGTATAGAAAAGGGCAACCAGAATAATCAAAGGGCTGGAACACCTCCCTTATGAAATCAGACTGCAACCTCTAGGCCTCTTCAGCCTGGACAGACGGCATTTAAGAGGGGACCTGACTGAAGTATATGAAATCATGCATGGTCTGGAAAAGGTGGATAGGGAAAATTTATTTTCTCTATTGCACAACACTAGAACCAGGGGGCACTCTGTGAAGCCAATCAGCAAGAGAGTTAGGACTGAAAAGAGACAGTATTTTCTTTATCCAGAAGCAATTGGTGGGCTACAGTGTGACATAGGATGCATCTGGGCATCTCAGATGACCCTTAGGCTGCTTCCGCATTTGCCTAAATAAATCCGGATCTACCTCATCCGGATTTAGTAAATCCGGGTTGCAATAGACCCAGATTTACTAAATCCGGATGCAGGGTAGATCCGGATTTACAGGGGTAGATCCGTATCTAATAGGGGTAGATCCGTATCTACCCACCCCCGTCCTTCCGCACACACGGTGGAAGGATGGATTAAATCCGGATTTGAGGTGGATTTGCATCCGCACAGCACCCGCCTCACATCCGTGCTCCAGGGGCCCTCCCCCAGCCCACCATGATTGGCTCCTTGGAGCCAATCATGGTGGGCCGAGGGAGGGCCCTGGCTAGGAACACTTTCTTTGTGCGGACACATCCTAAAAGGATGCATTTTCACAGTGAAACACCCATTAAGCCCACATCATATGTAGTGTCTTTTTAACTCCCATTAAGCACACTTTAGGCACGGATAGGTGTGGACGCACCTCACCGGAAGTGTGCTTAATAGGTCCGACTATGCGGACGCGGTCTCCCGAAAGTGTGCCAAATGTGTGTTGCTGTGCGGATGCTCCTCACCGGAAGTGTCCTAAACAGCCACGCGTATGCGGACACGCGTTACCGAATGTGTGCTTAATGGGTGTTAAAAGGCCTGTGCGGAAGCACCCTTAGAGGTATCTTGCCTGTCTGTCCTACTTGGAGGTGATACCTGAGCATCTGTTCTAGAAGTCACTGTTGCACCTGTCCTCCATGAATATGTTCAATCCTTTTTAAAGGCATCCAGACTAGGGATGTGTTCAAATATTCGTAGGCATTCGAAATCCGATTGAATGTGCCAAATTTCGTCATTTGAACTCAAATAGAATGTCCCGAAATTAGAATGTAAACATTCCAATTGAATTTCAAACTTTGGATCTATTATTTCAAATTCTCCAGACACTCATGTGTGTACGGGTTCGTGTACGATGCACACTTGAAGATCTGCATCTTTCCCACATCCGTACGCATTTGTACGGATCCATACGTGACGAAAACAGGTTGCATAGGGGATAACTACAGGATGCATACGGATGTGTACAGATGTGGGGAAGATGTTGTCAACATTTGTATGTGCAGATTTGGATCAAAAAATTCAAACGAATAGGTTCGAATCTGGTAAATCCTAATCGAATCTTGTTAAGTTTGAATTTAAAAGATTAAAATCAAATTGGATTTTTGGGTATTCGATTTGATTCGAATAGAATTTCAAAAGAACATTTGCGCACATCCCTAATCCAGACTGAATTCTTTCACCAACCCTTCTGCTAGTAAACCCCATAGTCTCATGACCTTCTGGGTGAAGAAATGCTTCCCAGTACTTTGACTGACCTAGTCCATCCACCCTTTGTCTGAATTTAGTCTCTGAACTCAGAAGGAGCGTACGACGTGACGAAGAGAATGGCACCTTAATGTGGCAACTTAAAGAGTATGACTCAGGAAACGTTCCCCTTCCCTGGCATGCTTATGGAAAATTTAGCCCCTTCCTTTAATGCACGACAGTCTGCAGGGTAGGTTCATTGGAATGCCGTCTGTGGCGTAGGTTTCCGTGACTGAGCCAAGGGTTCCTTTCCTTGGCAAATCTTGCGGGACGTGCTCCTACTCTCCTTCTCCCCTCCCCACAAAGGTTACAAGAAATCATGATTGACTCAGCCTGGTGGAATAGCAGCTCACTTGCCCCCTAAAAATAGACCTCCCTTTTTCATCCTCCCAAGATAGCTCAGGACTCCTCGATATAATCAGCTCCCAGAGGCTAGGAGGAGATTCAGAACTTGGATCGGGGAGAAGAGAGTAGAGCAGGCCTCCTCCACAGAGGACTCTAACAATCGGGGATTTTCAAGATACTACCAAAGGACCTCTTACTGAGACAAGGGTCTTCCAGGTTGCCGTGATCTTTGCGTAAGTCCTTTCTAGGGGTACTAGAACAGGGGAGGGAATTTAAGGGCAGCTAGTACAGCTAATGTGTGGCTAAAAATTGAACGACCAGTGTGGCTCGTTATGGGAGATTGGCTTGCGAAACGGACAGACTGGGCCCAGGTTGACTTGTTTGCTCCGAGAAAGAATGGTAAAGTTGTTTCTTAAAAATTGGGGGCCTCTTATTGATTTTTCTGAGTAAGAAACAAAAGTATGATGATTACAAAGTATGAAAGAAGTGAAACAATGGTAACATTTAGGGGGAGGAAAAAGAATGAAATTTAGTTGTCAAAGGGATGGTTGGAAGTCATCTTTCTTTTTCTCTTTAACTCTTGGTTCTGTATTCTAAACGTAACTTGTAATATATCCCAAAAATATATAATAATCAACAAGCAAAAGATAATTAAAAACATACTAGTTTGAAGGTTGCAAGGCCTTGATCACACCTTCACTTCAAACCTTCTTTGGTTCATCTTCAGTTCTGACTACTCACACCTTTTCATTTCTATCCATTTCGTTTGTGGACTTTCCACCCTCCATTTGGACTTTCCTGAATGGAAAGTCCACAAATAAAACGGATAGAATTGAAAAAGTGTGAGCAGTAGTCAGACCTGCAGATGGGCTGAAGAAGGTTTAAGATGAAGGTGTGACCATGGCCAAAGAAGTGAAACTATTGTAACATTTAAGTGGAGGTAAAATAATGGGTATATATCTAGTCAAAGGGACTATGGGAAGACCTTCCTTCCTTCCTTCCTTCCTTCCTTCCTTCCTTCCTTCCTTCCTTCCTTCCGTTTTTCTCTTTAATTATTGGTTTTCCTGCATTTTGAATGTAACTTGTAACTTCTAGTCAAGCTTGGAAGGAAGACGTGAAGGGTGTGATTGCACAAGAGTGGTAAATCTGATACAGGTTTTTTTTATGCAGCTACGGAAGGGGTGATCCTTTGCAAATAAGTGCCCAAAATAAGCCCTGTGTGATCGCACCCCCCAAACTGGGGTGCTCCACTGCGCTCCTCTTGGTGTTTTCAAACTACAGATCTCAGCATTCAACTCCCAGCTTGCCAGCGGGCATGGAATTCTGAGAACTGAATGCTGGGAGTTGTAGTTCAGCTACAACGGGAGGGTCCCAGTTGAGAACCATTCATCTACACAGTGATGATTTAGCAGCCTTGGACTAAAACTCTTTAACATCCCAAATGGTTGCAAGGGGAGTTCCCCTTCCCCACCCCCAACTCAGGAATGAATCTGCGCTTCTCTTGCCAGCTGCCTTCTACAACACAAGCTTCCCACCCACCCACCCACCCCAAATGCCACTGGCAGTTGTCAGCAGGGAAATGCTATTGCATTTTTGGACCAGGAATAGAATGCTGACATTCCTCCAAGTGCAATGCTCTCTCGTTCCTTTCCTGCCTCCTCTCCAAAGCTGATATGAGAAGAACTGTGATTCTGTTTCAAAGAGGAGAGCCACTTATAAAGGGCAGGAGGGCATTGCTTTGTCCAGGGGCCTATTCGCATCACATTTGGTGAGAGGAAAGCATACCAAAAGCATCCCTTACCATCCAGAAGTGTGAATGGTCCTCCCATTTACCAGCCCGTGCCGATGCATACAGAACTGGAAGTTCCACCTCTTCGCTGCCATGATTGGCCGCTCAGACGCCGTTGCAAGAGGGCCATGTTTGATCACAAACCGAACCATGATCAAACGCCCCTCTCATGATTCTACGATCGATCATCACTCCCAGACATGGGTGTAAGTGATGGATCACAGCACGGTTTGTACGTGATCAATCATCACTGGCAAAGCCACCGCACCTGTGCGGACGCTGCATTCCCCGCCCACCATGCGCAGCTTGCTGGAAAAAGAGCGAATGGGCGCACCACCAGACGCTTCTGGTCAGCCCAGGGGATAGGTTGGTATAGGTGTGGAGCAACTCACTTATTCTATGCTGCTAGGCTATTTCAGGCCACTATCTTAGGGTCTGTTCACACCTACATTTTAAGCCAGCTTCAGTCCACCTTCAGAGTGAGATAACACATTGGCAAAGTGACAATCTGTGTGCTTTTTGGTTTTATCTAACTAAGAAAACCAACCTTTGAGTTAGATCACAGCGGAGATAGTCACTTTGCTGCTGTGTCCTTCCACTCTGAAGCTGGATTAAAAGATAGGTGTGAACGCAGGAAGGATGTGTAAGAATATTCAAAACATTCAAAATTTGATCAAATTCGGACATTCGAATTGAGACATTTGAATTCGAATTGAATGTCTACACATTCGTTTTTAAACATTTGAACAACTTCGGATGTTTTGAATCATTTGTATGAATTATTCGGACATTCGTATGTGTACAGATATGTACACATTACATATATATCTGTACATAACTTATTTGTATCCGTATGCATTTGTACGGATTCATACGGGACAGAAACGGGATGCATATGGATGTGTATGGGCACATACGAATGTTGTTGACATTTGTATCATCAAATACGAATCAAATATTCATACAAATAGATACAAATGTATTTGAATCAGTTTGAAATTTAATATATTCGCTTTTTCTCTGTTCATGCAAATTTGAACATTTAAATATTTGATTTGAATTGAATTGAATGTCAAAAATTGCATTCGTGCACAACTCTAGAACACAACCTTAGTCTGTATTTATTCATTCTGTTCTGTGCCTATTTTCCCTTCCACCAAGATGTCTCATTCTCATTTAGTTGTCTGGACCTGCTCCCCACCCCCCATTTAAACAGAATTTCTCATCCCCTTGTTGCATCTAAATAGCCAGTCATTTTTATCTGGATGCATCTATGTACCTATGCATCCTATGCACCTACAGGCTATGAACCCCAAAGATGAGAGATTCTGGCATCAGAATGTTTTAGTGTGGAACCTCCTTTAGGGGTTGCCATCAAAAAGGGCTTGAGGCCTGGAAAGCAAGTCTGCCTGCAGGTGGGAAGAGACAATATGGAACCTAAACAATATCCCACCACAATTGCCTCTTACCACCCACCACCCTCCATACATAAGGGTATCCCTGTTCTGGCCTCGGTGTCTCACAAGCTCATTCCTTGATTGGGTCGTGTGGGGCTACAGGAAGTCAGGCAAGCACCATCTACTTCCTTTTGTCATTTTCATGCACTTGGCTGACTTCCAGTAGCCTCAAACGGAGTGATCGTGGAAGGAGCTCACCAGACATCAAAGTAAGAGTTGAACAATTTGATCTAGTGGTTAAAGAGCCGGACTGTTATCTGGGAATACCGGGTTTGATTCCGCACTCCTCCATGAAGCCAGCTGGGTGACCTTGGGCTAATAACAGTAATCTTCTGAGCTCCTACAACCCCACCTACCTCACAGGGTGTTCTGTTGTGGGGAGAATAGAAAGCTTTGTCAGCCACTTTGTGTCCCCTTAAATGGTTGAGAAAAGCAGGCTAGGAAAGCCAATTCTTCTTCTTCATCATCATCTATTATGGGAAACCCAGCAGCAGGGCCAGATTTCCCATAATGGCAATATTACAGGATTTTGAGCAAGTGACTTAGGACTATGGTGGCTCTGGATGTGAGTTTAAACCCATAATTCTCCATATATCAGTGACATTCCCAATAAAGTCTGGGGATATCAAGGAGATAGCCCCACGTGTTGCTATTATGGGAAAATGCAAAAATTGCCACTATATGTGCACCAAAGCACTATATGTGCATCTGGAGAGATTTAACTTGGCCTATGCTTTTTTCCCTTGAGTTTTTTTTCTCATGAGGATTTTGTTTATAAGCTTGCCTTTCATTTTTGCATTTCAGGGTAATGGGGTGTGATTCTCTGCCAAACCATTTAGTTGTCCCAGCAATCATGTTGAAAGGCAGTGGCTAATCTAAGTCCATTTGGCGAACATCTATAGTCTAGGAAGGATTTGAAGCTGATCTCTCAGTTTCTAATCCAACGTTCCAGCCATTGGCTGCAAAGTATTTCAAGGACCGTATTGTCAGCTGGGTGTCTGGGTTTATTTTTAACTGGCTTTTGGAGACTGTGCTGGATTTTCATTGTGTGCATTCTAGGAAGATTTTGCTATTCTTCGAAAAGGTAGTGCTAAATATTTTAAAGGAAAAGATTAAAGACGGTTCATATAGCTTGCATCTGATGGTCACTTGTTGGGAGTGGCAGTTCCTGACTTGCCTTCTGGCGGAGATGACCTGATATGGGGCAATCTACCGGAGGAAATCGAGTCTGCATTCATTCACATCTGGGGTAGTGGTGGTGGTCACAGAGCTACCCCTCCCAACAGAATGCGGAGGAGGAATAATTCCCACCCACCTCCATGCTTTCTAGGCACACCTAATTTTTAGTCCAGCTTCAGTCCGCTTTCAGAATGAGAGAACACACCAGCAAAGTGACAAGCTGGGTTCTTTCCGTATTACTCAGAAAATCCACCTTCGAGTTAGATAATGTGGAAAGAAAATGACCATTCATTTTGCCAGTGTGTTCTCCCAGTTCTGAAAGTGGACTGAAACTGGATTAAAACGTAGGTGTGAACACAGCAAAAGGGACTCCTGTGGTCTAAAGGGGTGGAGTCTAAGGGGTGGGGCTTCCCTTAGACGGCACCAGCAAGCAGAAGGGAGAATTCTAGTGCACTCACTATTATGGTATAGCAGCCAGTGCAGAATTGCCCACAGTGTTTGTACGAATATCCGATGTAGAATTTGTATGAATATCTGATATGAATGGATATGGATCCTGGATACGGACCCTGGGTATGGCTCCTGGATATATATCTTATACAAATACTTACATGTTGGATACGTATCCGATATCAGTCCATACGTATCAGCTACGTATCCTATACAAGTGCATACATATTGATACGTATCTGATACTATCCCCAGTTTAACGAATGTACGAACTATTTGTACAAATGTTAATGTATGAATGTCGTAACATTTAATTTGTATACAAATGTCCAAATTCAGACAAATTTGTACAAATTTGTACAAATAACAAATGTTGCGAATATTTGTGTACATCCCTAGTAATGATGGTGGAAATATTGGCGTGCCCTTCTCCTTTCCTGGTTGCAACCCACAGGTCACATTTGTTTTTACTGTCTCTTTTGTGTAACACTTGCTGCTGCGTCTGTTTTCCCAGAATTTCAAAAATCTGACTTTCAAAAGCCCAGCCGATGGCCTTTTATGCAGTTGTTTATGAGCTCAGCATGACTGTCACAAGCTTCCAGGAGGGGATAATGTTTGTGATTTCACTGATGAGAACTTAACCCCTGCTCTGGGTGGCCCATACATGAATTTTTAAAAGGAGCTTTTATTGCTTCCTCTGTTAAGGAGCTCGGCTGTTAAAGGCTGATAGGTTTGGAGCCAAAATAGGCTCAGGAAGTAGGAAGCAGAATTTATCACAATAGATTTGGAACGCCCCCATATTCACAGTTAAAAGAATCCAAAGTGTAACCCTCAAATTGTATGGAATGGGGTCAAAGGGTGCTTGTCCACTGTCACTAGAAGTACCCATTAAGTACCCATTAATGGGTACAAAAATGCCATTACATACCCATTAATGGGTACTTAATGGGTACTTTTAGTGACAGTGGAAAAACACCCAAAGTGTGGTCAATAGACCGCTGTAGGGAATAATGCTTAAAACCAATTGGTTCAGTAGTTGGGGAAAATTTATAACATATGGGTTGGGCATTGGGGGAAGCCAGGAGGGCTGTAAACGAATGCACTTTTAGGGATTCGATTCGATCCAAATCTAATATCTGAAATTCTGAATCAATTCAAATGTGTAAAATTCAAATGTATTCACATTCAATCCAGTTCGACTACATTCATGCAAATTTCAATCCGTGTTTGCACATACAAATGTCAACAGCATTCATATGTGCCCGTACGCATCTGTACCATCCCATATTTATCCCATATGAAACCCGTTTTCATCCCGTACAGATCTGTACAAATGCGTACGGATGCGGGAAAGATGCGTACGGGCAAGTACGCATCGTGTACGTATCCATACACATATGAATGTCCAAATAATTTGCACTAATAGACTCAAAATTCGAAAATCATTTGAGTGTTTATATTCGAATTTATAGACAATTCGATTTGAATTTGAACGTAGAATCACAAATGTGTAGACTAATATGGAATGTACACAAACTATGTTTTATGTTATAAGCTCTACATTTTAAGTTTCAAGTCTCTAGTTTCAAGAATCAAAATAGTTAATGTTGTTGATTTATCATTCTTCAATATGAAAATAAGTGATATATCTGATGCTACAATTTGTTCTATAAAATGAAAAAAACTATCAATTAAGGGTTAGTAATGTTTTGCTATCCCATGCATGGGAGAGGGGAAGATATGGTTATTTGTTGGTTTGTTGTATTCTCGTAACTGATGAACAATTGAGACCGTTTATGCGAGATCACTGTTTGTTGTTTTTCCTGTTGTATATTATGCAGAACGTGGTGGGTGTGGGTGTGCAGTTGTGCAGCTGCCAGATGTTGCCATGGTCCTTGCTATGGCAATCGGACTGGGCTGGTTCAGGCCATCCACGCTTCAGGTACTGGTGGTCTGGTCAGGGTGTCCACCAGCAATTCAAGTGTGGATCCTTCTGCACTGAATGGTATAATAATATCATTCCTATGAGCAAAGTGTGAACAGGCCCCATGTTGCTTTGAATCTAGGGGCCTATTTGCACTACAGCCTCTAGTGCATGGTTAGTGAACCTCTGGTGAAGAACAGACACGTGCAGAATAGGTTGTTACAGCATCCAAGCGTGCCAGCCCTCACTAATCATTTATTAGGTGTGGAGCGTGAAATCATGCTCCACACGTTAACCAATGTCAACCAGAGATTTACCTTAAGTGTCCAGGCAGCGACCATTCGCTCTTCTTCCGGAGCTCCGGGCTCATTTGACTCCAGAGCACTGGAAGACCATAGATGCAACTGTGTGTGCACAGAGTGTCCGCGTTGTCAAGATGGCATCCAGAGGAGGACCAGGCCCTGGATCAAATATGGTAGGTAGTCAATCACGGGGCAGAGAATGGACAAAGTTGACTAGTGCTCCAGGTGTGAGCACTAGTCAACGTTAGTTCATCACGCTCCCTTCCTGTCCAGCAGATGGGAAGGGAAGTGTGAAAACGCCCTAGGTTACTAGTAGTCCCATTTTTTTTTCTTATTATTATTGATAGTATTAATAACTGAAAAGGCACGTAGCAGCAGGTCTCCCCTGGCTGGGATTCCACCCATAATCCCACGCAATAAAGCACAGTTATTTCCAAACTCCGAAGGAAAGGAGAGATGTTGGCTTTCATTCTCAGTAGCTGCAGAGACAGAGGATGGGAATGCAGACGGGACCGGTGAGTGATAGCAAAACAATGGCTCCCTGCGTTGTAGAAGGAAAGCGGAGGGTCAGGGCCAAGCGCCCAGCCCCTGAGTGAATGTGGGTTGCGCATAGTTACCCCCGCCCCCTCTTTATTAACATGCCACATTGGCTTTGCTTCCAGCTATTATTGCTGTTTACCCATCTATGTGAATTCCAGAAGGCCAGGGCCGATGAGCGGCGCCGGCGCTTAGCAAGCCTTTTGTCAGGACCGAAATTATCTTGCAGGAGAGCACAGGGAGAGGGATTAGGCAGAGGCCAGGCGAGTGAATTCCTTAACTTCCAACAGCAGATACATGAGCTGTGCGCAAGGGAGGGGCAGGAATGCCAGAGTTGTTGATCGAGGCTGGCGTGCTTTTTGGGGACGGTCAAAGTGAGGCCTGGAAGGGCCAAGACAGATGGAGCGTGATGAAAGTGCAATTTACAATGGGTTATGGCAGCATTTGGCCTGCGCCCAACCCCATCAAATTTGCATGCGGGGCACATAGACCAGGAGTAGGTGCAAGTTCAATGGCCAATCGTGCCCTGAATTCGAAGGGTTTTGTCCCAGTCTTTTTAATTTAGCCTAATGATGGGTTTGTTAGCGCTAGGGATGTGCACAAATATTCGTAGGCGTTCAAAATCTGATCAAATGTGCCGAATTTCGGCATTCGAACTTGAATAGAATGTACCAAAATTCGAATGTAAACATTCAAATCGAATGTCAAACTTCAGATCTATTCGTTTGAATTATTCAGACATTTGTAATGTGTACAGGTTCACACATGATGCGCACTTGAAGATCTGCATCTTTCCCGCATCCATATGCATTTGTACGGATCTATACAGGACGAAAACTGGTTGCAGACGGGATAACTACGGGATGCATACGGATGCATACGGATGCACACGGATGTGTACGAATGTGGGGAAGTTGCGTACTTGCACATATGAATGTTGTCGACAGTCATATGTGCAGATTCAAATCAAAAATTCAAACGAATAGATTCGAATTTGGTAAATATGAATTGAATCTTGTTGAATTCAAATTTAAAAGATTTGAATCGAATCAGATTTTTTAGTATTTGATTCGATTCGAATAGAATGTCAAACAAATATTCATGCACATCCCTAGTTGGCGTTTCTCTCAGCAGAGATGGGAGCCGTCCACACTTCAAGTGCTGAGGCAGTCTCCAGCAAGGCCACCAGCGCTTGAAGTGCAGACGGCCCAACCCAAGCAGGTCATTCGGTGCATATCGGGACGTTGCCCTGGAGATTGAGATGTGGCCTGCTGCACCACCACGCCCATCAGCACCTTTCCACTTGGAAGAGGGTGTGAATGCTGCTGAGTGGGACCTCACTAGCTGTTCCTGGTCAAGCGGTGTTCCGGGACAGCGGTGGTGGCACAGTGTGCAGACGCATCGCCCCAGAAGTGGCTGGAACCCCTCCTTCAGGGTAAGTGCGAACAGGCCCTATGTTTGTTAACCTCTAAATTTATCCTTCCTGCCTTTTACTAAGCTGGACTAACAGGGCTCTGTGCACTTGCTGTGTTCCTTTTCAGCAAGTGCCACCAAAATGCCCCCCCCCCCCCCGGGTGTCCAAAGCCAGGAACCTTTATTCCTGGCCATCAGAGTTTGTGGAGATCACAGTTTCTGAACTCCAAGCTAGAACGCATCGTTGCTCTGCAGATGACATTATCCCTGCCGAAAGAGATCCATCCTAGGCTTGGGACAGGTCTCTCTTTTCCTGACCCGCTATTATCCCAGATCTGCGCAGGTGAGTGCAGAAAGGCCCCGTGTGAAGCCAGGAGCCATTTCTATACTTGCAAACAGCAACGCCGGCGGACTGGTGCGCGGCACCGCCAAAGCTGTGGGCTTTACCCAGTGACACAATAGACTTTTGCTCAGCAGCTCTATTTGTTCAGGGCAGATGGTTTTCCCTGCAGCAAAGCTGACAAAAATGTTCCGGTCCACCTCTGGCGGAGAGGTCGGGCGCTGAGCTTGCAGCTTCTTTTTTAAATAGAGGATTCTGTCCGCCGCCAGCGAAGGCGTAAATGGTGGCATTCGGCTGGTCACTGGAAGGCAAAGCTTGGCATGAAACAGGTGGGTGATGTTCTTGGACGGCTGGCACGGCTGCAGAATAGGGAGAGCAGGAAACTGGAGAGGAAAAGGAGTCAATGTCTTGAAAGAAGTTCTTTTGGCAGCTGGTGCCCACTGGGATTAGTTGGGGAGGGGATAAATCCCACTGGATAAAAGGAAGTGAATCCTGCCACCATAAGGTTAGGTGTGAGGCTTTTAAGTTGGACTTATTCAAACCTCCATGTAAATCAGTGGCAGAGAACATCATGAATTCTGCACCCGTTAGCCCACCCTGGCCTGAAACATGAGAAGGGAGAGGGAAGAATGACTCAGGCTCTGAAATCTCCTGGGGGGGGGGCGCCCCCTTTGCCATTAAGGGGCAAAATGCCCAATGGGGCGTATAGAGGATGCTTCATTTTGTTTGGTTCCCAGCTGCCGTCATTGCTGCAGCCTGCTTCCCTGAGCGAAAACTAGCGTGAAGGGAAAATTCAGGCGAGGTTTTTATGAGACAAGGGCTGTGGTCACACCATCTTCAGTCCACTTTCAGAGTGAGAGAATAGATCAGCAAAGTGACAAGCTGTTTTTGTTTTCAGTGTTAAAGAACTCAGAAAATCCACCTTTGGGATAGATAATATGGAAAGAAAATGACTGGTCACTTTGCTGATGCTCTGAAGCTGGCTCAGACCTTAGGTGTGACCACAGCCAACGTTCAGTCCAGCTTCAGTCCACTTTCAGAGTGAGAGAAAACAGCAGCAAAGCAGCAAGCTGTTTCCTTTCAGTGTTAAGGAATTCAGAAAATTCACCTTTGTGGAAAGAAAATGACTGGTCACTTTGCTGATGTGTTCTCTCTCTCTCTCTGGAAGTGGACTGAATCTGGATTAAACCTTAGGTGTGAACGCAGCCTTGGATGTCTTAGCTGTTCAAAGCATCCAAAGTATCCACAGCAGAGACTCAGCAGCTGATGTCATTCATCTGGGGTTTTCAGATTTCCTAGAAGGTGGTTGCATGCTTATGTTTACAAAATTGCACTCGCCAGCTTCAGTGGGAACTTATCTCCAAGTGCAAATATCCACAACTGTTGTGGAAGGACCAGTGCAGAATCATTCAGCACGGGAAAAGGGTCGGTTCTCCTTCCCTCATCATGGATTGGGTTGGAGAGTTCCATAAAGTTGGTGTTCCCAATGATATAATTGTTATCATCACGTCTGGGATATTGGCTAAAGAAAGAAGCCTTCTTCCCTCTCTTTTCCACCACTACCGCAAAAAGGGAGAGGTTGTATTTCGCTTATTTATGTATGCTGTATTTCTCTGCCTTACCCTGTCTCCAGGATGGGTCATATTGGTATGGCAGAAAGCAGGCCAAAATAGGAAGTAACTAAGGGAAATTCTGCACTGGCCAGTATACTGGACCACCAAACTTACAAGGCGGTTCCTCTAGGTTAGAGAGACAGGCAGGATGCCTCCAAAGGTCATTTGCAGGGATTCAAGACCAGGTGAAGGTCTTGTCTTTGTCTTCTGTTTGAGAAGCCTATAAGCAATTGGTGGGCCACTGTGTGAGATGAGATTCTGGACTAGATGGGCTGTGGCCTGATCCAGCAGGTCTCCTCTCTTGTTCTTATATTCTTAAGGGGCCCTTTTATCTAAATCACCATTAGACCTCAATATTGAGCTCTAGCAACGCACGGGAGGACCCTCATCCAGAACACAGAATCATTCAGAAGGCGGACTTCTAAGTTTGGGGCTATCAAAGGTTCCATTTTGGTGGTGTGCCAAAGCACACTGCCAGAATGCGTTCCCTAGGAACTCTGAGGTTAGGGACGTTTGTTCCTAGCTCTTTGGAGACCTCAAAGTTTGTGCAAGCTTTGGGACCATTGCAGGGGGCTGGTCTAGAACCAGTTAGGTTCTGGTTTGTTCCATAGGAGAACCATATAGGGTACCATCATATATACCATGCAAAATAGAACAGCACCCAACCCTCTCCATGCCACCTTCTCCATTTCACGAGCCAACGCTGAATACCATAAAGGGTGCAAGGCACTTCCCTCCATCTTTAATTAGGAAATGGGGGGGGGGGGCAGGGACAGGACGTCATCAGTCCTGACGTACGCTACAGTACTTTCAGCTTCTATGCAGCTGTTAAAGTTGCAGCACTGTCTGCTTTTACCTCTGGCTGGTGTAGAAGAAATGCCTTTTGGGTTAGCCTTTTTGAGCAAATCTGAAACCGGCACATGCCCCTTTCGCACAATGAGAGGTGTTTTGCTTTGATGGCCTTGTGAGCCAGTTTGTACTAGTGGTTAGGGAGCCAGTCTGTTATCTGGGAATACTACTGGGTCCACACTCCCCCACAAAGCCAACTGGATGACCTTGGGCTAGTCACAGCTTTCTTCTGAGCTCTCACAGCCCCACCTACCTCACAGGGTGTTTGTTGTGGGGAGAAGAACAGAAGGTTTGTCTGCTGCTTTGAGTCCCCTTAAAAGGATGAGAAAAACAGGGAGAAAAGGCAACTCCTTCTTCTTCTACTACTTCTTCTTCTTCCTGCTTTATTGCTGTAACTTTTGGTTTGTTGCTAATGGTTCCTTTGAAGTATCATCATGGAAACCCAACTCCAATAGAATTGATGTGGGGGCAGCACCTTCATGATGGTGGATCCTACCACACTAGTTCCTTAAATTTGCCCTTTCTGCCCAAGCCTATTTTCAAAGGGTTAGGATATGGTCCCAGAAGCCTCCCATTGTCTGTGCCTTTGGAAACAGGGAAGGTCAGATTGCTGGCAATAGAGCATTATTAGGTCCATCTGCTTGGAGGCCTCAGGATGGGGGTGGGGACATAAAGGGCCATCAGTCCTTTCTCCCATTTTGTGGGGAAACTGCTTCTGGTGGTATTTTTTCCACACCATCCATGGCTGCCCAGAGGGAATGGGGTTGTGCAGGTCTCACGCCCTTCGGTCCAACCCATAATGCCAATATCTCATCAGGCAGATCTTTCTGGGTTTTCACGAATAAGTTGGCTCAAATGACCATCCAGCCTTTTGCGGTTCTCTGGTTTGTGAGTTTGATTTGCAGTTCAACTAGTGTTTGAATGGGGGGCAGTGGCAAAGTGCCACATATTCAGGAACAAACATTTTAAATCAGAGATCACCAGCCTTGCCGTTTTGCAAAGTGAGAGGATCTGTTTGCTCATGAAAGGCTTCCTGGAGTTCCATTCATTGATTCCCCGAACTCTGAATCCTGTCCGCCACGTTGTCAGTCCATAGCAGCCATTCCAGGTGCCTGTTTTTGCCTGTTGGCTGAATCTCTGGCCATGGCACACATCCTAAAGGTGTCCTGGAGTTAAGTCCCCCAATAAAGTGGCCTCAGAGCAGTTGGAAGTGGCTTCAGGTTAAGCTGCCTTTATCAGGGGTTGCTTGGGCTTGGAGGCTGAATAGAAGAAGAAGAAGAAGAAGAAGAAGAAGAAGAAGAAGAAGAAGAAGAAGGGTGATAAAGCTTTTCTATTCCTCTCCCCACAACAGACACCCTGTGAGGTAGGTGGGGCTGTGACAGCTCAGAAGAGAGCTGTGACTAGCCCAAGGTCACCCAGCTGGCTTCATGGTGGGGTGCAGAATCAAACCCGGTGTTCCCAGATAAGAGTCTGGCTCCTTAATCACTAGACCAAATTGGAAGAAACACTTGCTGCCTCACTTTCCAGATGCCTGTGTCTGTGTGATTGCAAGTCCGAGAAAATGCCGCTTATAAAACACTTCCTAGTTAACGGTTTTTCTGTATTGTTGGGAAGGTGGTTGACAGTCGCAAGCCAATGACCACCTTGCCACAGGAGCGGTGTAGCAGTGCGTCAGTGGAGTGCTTGCCTTGGCAGCAGGTTGAGCTAGATGACCCTTGAGGACCCTCCTAAATCTGATTCTGAAATTGAATCATCTACTGGTTTATTGCCCCAGTTCCTTCCAGCTATATGCATGATGATGATGGGATTTACTGTCCAAAATAAGGGCCCAGCTGCCTTAAGCTCTTTTCCCTACCTAGCTGGTGCCCAGTGCGTACAGAGGAATGCACTTTTGTTGTGTAATAAATGCTGTGGCAGGTCCCTTGGGCTGCAATGCTCAGTTCACTTGCTAAGGAGAAAGCCTCTGAAGGCAGTGGGAGTTACTAAGCGTGCGGGCATAGCATTGGCTGTTTCTATTCCATTTTTCTTACCCTTTTTGCAAATATTCTTTGGCTGCATCTTGCAGAACTCACTCCACCTGCCACTACCCCGTCCAGCTTGACTAAGAGTGGTTACAGTGTCAGCCTCTTATCCTGGTTGAATTCTGCACTCCTCCATGAAGCCAGCTGGGTGACCTTGGGCTAGGCTCAGCTCTCACCCTGAGCTCTCCCAACCCCACCCACTTCACAGGGTGTTCTGTTGTTGGGGGAAGAATAGAAGCTTTGTCAGCCGGTTTGAGTCCCCTTAAATGGGTGAGAAAAGCGGGGTAGAAAAGCCAACTCTCCTTCCTCTTCCTCCTCCTCCATGAAGCCAGCTGGGTGACCCTGGGCTACTCACAGCTCTCTTCTGAGCTCTCGCACCCCCTCCTAACTCATAGGCTGCCACTTTTGGGGAGAAGAACAGAAGGTTTGTCAGTTGCTTTGAGTCCCCTTTGATCCATGAGAAACGCCGGGTATAAAAGCCAGCTCTTCTTCCTGCAGGTGCAAAACTGTGAGTGAGCAGTTTAGGCCGGCTGCTGTGGTTGACCAGATGTTGCCATGGTCATTTGGGCTCCCTAGACTGGGCTACATTGTATCCAGGGTGGACAGAGCATCCTAGCAAGGGCCAGGGCTTCTTTATTCCGTTCCACAATGGAAAACAATAGTCCCAGAAGGCATTTTTAAAGCAACCTGATTTGCAATATATTTCCTGGACTCTGTGAAAGCCAGTTACACAGTTCTTGGCTCACGGATGTACATAATAAAATGTATCATTCCCCCCCCCCAAAAAAACCCGAATAAACTATGTACAAAAATATATAGTGAATGGAATCGTCCGTCTTTCAAAAATGGTCCAATCAGTCCTTTCCGAATTAGTACATTCATGGCTTTGTAGAATAGAAATGAGTGTGGAAAAAGTAGACTCATTTAAAGAGAGAGAGAGAGAGAGAGGCAGGCAAATTATAACAGCTTTATATTTTGGGCACCTGAAGCTCAGATGTCCAGACTGCCTGGGACCACAAATGACTGGATGGTTGCGTCAGTAAGGCGCATGATATATGTTCTACATGTTAGAATAATACACCACATTGCATTCCTGGACTTCCCTTCGGGATTTGCAGCTGTTTGAAGTGTTTCAATGGTAAGACTGTATTAAATCGGTCCCAGCGCAGCCCCCCCCACACACACACACACCATCACAGGGCTGGGCACGAGGGGGTCCCTGCAGGCTCCCACTGGCACGATCGGGCTGGTGAGAACCTGCAATACACCAGGACAGCGCTGTCCCAGTCTTGCCTCTCCAACAAAAGGGGTTGCCAGCCAGTGGTGGGACTCCAGACCTGTTTGGCAGAGAGAGTGTGGATGCTTGGGCCATGGATGGAATTAGGCCGCACTGGGACAGGCCTAAGGATTGCACAGCAGGGAGGGAATAGCCTCTTCCCCACCACCACCACCACCACGTAAGCTGTCTTTTAGCCTCCGATTGCTTTCCACTGTCTGCTCCTTTGCTCATCTGTCTTCCTGGAGGTAACGTTAGTGGAAATGTCGGATCTGAAAGGGAGGGTGTGAAAGGGAAAGTGTGATTGCCCTGGGTGTGTCTGTTCTTTCGCTCAGCTGATTGACCAGCACAGCTTACAGGGTTTGTACTGGGGGGTGGTGGTGGTGGAGATTAAAAGGTCCTGTTTCTCCATGCTGGGGGTTTGGGCGGTGAGTGGGAACGGCAATATTCGAGTTCAGCCCAGTTCATCATCAGGCAAATGGGAACAGCCCAGAATGCGCACCCAGCCCTGTATCCGGATTAAAATAGTCCAACAAGGACTAAAAAAAGTCAAGTGGGAACGATCTTCCCACATCACTTCCATTGGTGGCAGTGCCAGCGCATCCCAAGTCTGGAGGGCTTCCTTTTCCACATTTCCATGATCTTTGGTGATAGCTGCCTGCCACTGGCTTTAGAACAACTATTCGCACTTCTTGGTCAGGAACGCTGGAGTTGCAATCCAGAATTTGCAAGCTCTGAATACAGACTTCCTTGACACTTTGCCAAAACTTTAAGCTATGCACAGAAATTCACCCCAGGAGGAGATCTCCAGGGGCGTTTTTGCATTACAGTGAAGACACCTCGGAATGCTTTGGCCCGAACACATTGAGAGCAGTTCCCCATCTACACTGGCAGATACAAGACGTGTTCCCTGGCCTGCTCTGATTGGCTCCTCTGGAGCCAGGAATGGGCAACCCAGGGGCCTCCATTCCCTCGGCTCCCACTGTCTCCAGCAGCCAAGATCGCGGCTCCTAGAGCCAGGGGTGCTGCTGATGATGACACTCTGCGCACATACAGTTGTGTCTGTGGTCATCAAAGGTGCCAGGCAACTCCTGGAACAGTGGAAGAAAAGCAAATGCTCCTGCCCTAGATGCTTCAGGTAAGCGTCAGTAAAATGTTGGTTAACATGTGGAGCATGATTTCATGTTCCACAACTAAACAATGAGTAGTGTACTTCTGGTGAGGGCGGGCATGCTTAGAGGCTGTAACAGCGTACTCCGCATCCATGTGCTCTTCACCAGAAGTTCACTAATTGTGCACTAGAGGCCATAGTGCAAATAGACTTTTCAGCCATTAGCAGCAGCAAGACTGATTTTGGATATTTCAGCCATTCTGGGCTTGTCCCCATGCCCTAGGATCGCAATTGTCTGGGCATTTCTTTTAATTATAAAATCACCAAAATCTGTGGTGATGAGGGGGATCATCTGGTCTTCCCGCAACACTTATTTCCACCCTGCTCTCTTGTTTTCAGCAAAGCCACCATACAGGCAGTTTAGCAGAGGTGCGCAACTCCGCTAAACTGCCCAGAAACATTGTAGTGGTTAGGGGATGGAATAAGCTAACCAGAGCCACAAAATAGGCAGTTAAGCAGAGATGCGCGACTAGAACATAAGAACATAAGAGAGGCCCTGCTGGATCATGCCACAGCCCATCCAGTCCAGCATCCTGTTGCACACAGTGGCCCACCACTTGCCCATGGGCATCTCAAACAGAGACAAGGGCAAACCTTTTCCTGCTCTTGAATCCCAGGAAATGGCATTAAAAGCATCCTGCTTCCGTCCCCCTCCCCCCGCCTGAAAGATGTACCTGTCCTAGACATTCATTCTAGTATCCATTGATACACCTGTCATCCATAAATTTGTCTATCCCTACCTTGAAGCCATCTAGACTGGTAGCTGTCACCACCTCTTCCGGCAAAACATTCCATAACCCAATGACCCTTTGGGTGAAGAAATACTCCCCCCTGTCAGACCTTATTCTCCTACCCCTCAGCTTCATAGATGCCCCCTGGTTCTAGTGTTGTGTGATAGAGAAAAGGAATTTTCTCTATCCACCTTTTCTATACCGTGCATAATTTTATATACTTGAATCAGGTCCCCTCTTAAACGCTGTCTCTCCAGACTGAAGAGGCCTAGTTGTTGCAGCCTGGTTTCGTAAGGGAGATGTTCCAGCCCCTTAATCATTCTGGTTGCCCTTCTCTGCACCTTCTCTAGTTCCACAATATCCTTTTTGAGGTGTGGTGACCAGAATTGTACACAATATTCCAAATGTGGCCTCACCATAGATTTATAAAGGGGCAAAATGACACTTGCTGACTTATTTTCTATTCCCTTCCTAATTATTCCCAGCAGTGAATTAGCTTTTTTCGCTGCTGCCGCACACTGGGCTGACACCTTCATGGAACTGACCAACAAAACCCCCCAGACCCCTTTCCTGCTAAACCTCTGCTAAAGTGCCTACACACATTGTAATGGCTTTGGTTAACTGCTGTTTGCCGGTGATTGGGGAACACAGTTGGATTAAGGCTTGCAGGAAGAGGCTTGTTGGGCACTGACAATGGCTACAGAGATGGCGACATCACCCCGGCTTCCTATCAGCAATGGGAAGAGGTGGCGTGAAAAAGATGCGGTTTCCTGAGGCAGGGTTAGCGTGGTTCGGATGGGGACAGCCATATCTGTATTGAACCCACCCTTGCCCCAGTCGCATGGGGATGGGTCAATTTGGGTTGAATCCCGTAATGGGAAAAACCCAAATCCCTCCCAAAGTAAATGGCCAGCATGGGAACACGCCCTCTGAGAGCCTTCCCTACTTTAGGAAAAGTATTTCAAATAAACAGTTTTCTGCCTCTGTTTTTCATTATTTCTCCTTCTAACTGCTTACCTCTTCTTTTATACGCATTCACTTATATTTCTGAGTGTTAGAAAATCAGGTCCTATCTTAGCGTCTCCTTCTGTCCATATTCCAGATGAGAGGCGACTGGAAAATTTAGAAGGAAACTCCAAGAGAAGCATCATCCAAGGATACAGGGCGTCCATTTTTCCCTCCGTGAAGGAGCGATCCGCACTCTATTCATCGCAGGTAGCAGCTGCAGCTATTGACTGTCCGGGTGGTCTAACGCAACCAGTAAGTTCCCTATGCTTGGTATTTCTCTTGCCTTGTCTTTCTGAGGCACCAGAAGTATGACAGCAATGCCTTTCTTCTGGCAAATGGTCATACTGGAGCAAAGATACGTGGACGGGAGGAGCAGCCATTTTAAGCTGCTAACCCATCATGTGATAATTTTGCTCTGAATGTATTTTCATTTCTCTAAAGGCCATTTGAAAAGTCCGGTAACCAGGAGTATAGATTTTTTTTAAAAAAACAAGCCAGTATGGAAATTCATATTATTATCTCTGGAGGTACAGTAGTCTACTTCCATATGGATTGTTCTTAACAAAATGGCGTAGATTTCGCTAAGGACAGAATTCTCATCTAAGAGTGTGCAAAGGGCCATTTAATGCTTTTCAAACCCTTCAAGAGATCTATGCCTTTCTACCTAGGAACCATGACCCTTTCAGAATTAGGCCTCATTCCAGATTATATTCCGGTATAGAGACCTGCTATCTGCATGCATTCGGGATGGCAGGTCTCTATTCCGGGGTATAATCTGGAATAAGTCCCAGTGCGGAAAAGCCCCAAGTCTGCAAGAGGGAATGATTATTTGGAAGCCTGGCAGGGACCATGGGAAAGCCCAATAGACCCAAAATCACATCAAGCCATGCAAAATATCCTAAGGATGACCTGGAGAGACAGAGAACAGGGCCTACAAGATTCCTAGGCGCTACCCTACTCTTCCCCCTGCACATTCATACAGTCCAAATAGATCCCATGCCTGGATCTTATTTTCTGGCTTGTTCCTGGCAGGTTGGGCAACTCCTCTGCTCCCATCTCTACTTCAAACTCACCTCACTTTTCACCTCAGGGCACTTCAATCCATGGGGAGGCTCTGACCTGAAATTTCCCCTTCATGCAATGATTAACTGATTAGCTTATGTAGACGAGTGCAGGAATTAAGTCAGATAGCCATGTGGTTGAGCCATCAGCTTTACAGTACAGAAGGTCCCAGAGGTTCAGTCCCCAGTATTGTATGTCCCCAAAGGAAGGTAATGGCAAACCACTTTTGTATTGCTGCCAAGAAACCTGCATATAATATCCGGAAACAGATCCCGTGTAGGGATGTGCACAGATTTTATTTTATTTTATTCGATTCTTATTGAATCAAATGCAAGAAAATTCATATTCATTTGAGTAGATCCCCTTCAAATGTGGTAGGATTTGTATTTGATACGGATGTTCAATCCCAAACGAATCCCATACCAATGCATACGAATAGCATATTAATCCCATACGAATCCCATACAAAACTTCATACAAATCTTATACGAAGCTTCATACAAATGTATAAAAACAATCTACTCAAATACAAATGTCCAAATTTGTAGATTTGTACGAATTTTGAATTTATAAATATTCATGCACACCCCTAAACCCATGCTACATCAGAATTCCAGAATTCCTTGTGACTTACCACAATTAAAATGATAAAACCCCATGAATTATTTTTGATTGATTGATAACCACCATGCCCTGTCCAAGAGAGGGAAGTCTGAAACCTCTCCCACCCATGTTTTCAGAGAACTGTTTCAAGAACATCCAGTGCCACATGCCGGCTTAGGGCTTGTTTGCACTTGTGCGATGGAGCAATCCAGGCCGCTCACTGGATCACTCCATCTGTGCTCGGGAGTCGTGGCAACACACCATGTGTTGCTGCATCCTCCCACAGAATGATCCAGCTCTGGACTGCTAAAAATCAGCCCGCACGCTCGTCAGATTGGATTGCTCTTGGACATTGCGTTTGTTCCTTCTTCTGAGTGCGGCACTGAGAGAGGGCATGGCTGCATGACTTTGGCTGCACAATTGTGGACGGTGTCCACATCATCTGGGCAACATCCAAGCATGCACTGGATGTTACCACATAAGCTGCTAGTTTAGTGCATGTAGTGTTGATGGTCACTACCGCGCTGGATTCTCACTGACCTGGTATGGAGCTGCTATACCGTACTGAGCTGGCAAGTGCAAACAGGCCCTTATTTCATCATGATGTAACTAAATTGGCAATACAAAAAGATTTACCATTCGAGTGCAAGAAAGGACCAAAACCAGAGGCATTTCCGCACTGCATCGCGTTTGAAATGGAACGCGTTCAGGCGGAAAGCTTAAGACAGCTCCGGGCGCTTTCCCCGTTCACACACAGACGCACCAGAACGCGTGTAAACGCGTTCCGGAGCGTCTGTGTGCGAAAGGGGAAAGCGCCCGGAGCTGTCTTAGCCGGCAAACGCCGGCAAGGGGCGCGGAGACAGCCGCGGAGGCAGATCGACAATCAGCTGTTTGACAAACAGCTGATTGTCAAAGCCGCGCGGCGTCGGAGGCGAGCCCGCAGCTGTTCGGGAGACAGAAGCAGACGCGAACGCTTCTCCTCCCGAACGGCTGCGGGCGGCTCGTCCGCGTTGGAACGCATGTAGAGCACTTTAAAGTGCTCTACATTTCGAACGCGGAAAAGACAGCTGCGGACACGTCGGAACGCAAGCCGCGCGCGGGCAATGCGGATGACGTGTCCGCAGCTGTCTTTTCCGCGTTCCGTTCAGCCCCGTGCGAAAACGTCTCAGATGTGGCCTTGAGACCCTATCTCCATTTTGGAGCAAAACAGGCCTGTGGGCAGGCACTTTAGTGAGAAAAAAAATCAAATGTAAGAAAATTTGTATTTGTTCTAATAGATCCCCTCGGAATGTGGTAGTTCTATTCAATATGAATGTATCTGTACAAATTTGTACGAGTATCCAATATGAATACATAGGTATTCCATACACATCTGATACATAAATGTATGTATCTGATATACGTATCGTGTAACGTATCTGCTCTGAAAGCATCAAATCCGCCCTGAATCCACATTGAATCCACTCTCAAACCATGTTGAATTCACTCTGGATCCATTGCAGATGTGACTGGCATGGCCGCTTTCCCACGTCCCCATTTCATTAATGTTCCAAAGCTTCGTCCGAATGTTTAGACACATTTGTATTAGTACAAATGTCAGTGTACAAATGTTTTAACATTTGATTCGTATATGAATATCCGAATTTGTACGAATTTGCCCAAATATTGAATGTTACAAATATTCATGCACATCCCTATAATAGAGTATGTTCACCAAGGGCATAAAATCATGGCTTACACCAGAACACTCAACATGGGGCAACTCTTGCTGGCGCTAATGGATAAGTGGCAGGGAAAGTCATGCCTGTGGGTACATTTCTAAGGGTTTTTTTCCACTTACCTCCCTTAATCCGGATCTAAGACAATCCGGATCTAAGAAATGGGTCCTTCAACTAATCCAGATTTAGAAGATCCAGATCTAAGGAAGTACCCAATGCGTCTCCATGAGCAGTGTAGCACCCAGTAGTAATGGGTGCTAGGCAAGCTTGCAGTGGGAACGCCAGGGAACCCGTGTGGAGCATCTGTCTGTACCCAAGTGGGAGACGTCTGTCATGCCATGTTTGGGTGGGTGGGTGATGCATCTAATCTGGATTTGATGCCTGAAGACCCATTTAATCCAGATTTCCGTAGTACAGGTGTGAACAAATTGGGTTCTAATGGGGTCTGCAGTGGAAATGGGGTCTTCCTGCTCTGAGCCTAATGGGTTCTTAATGGGTCCCTAATGGGTACTTAATGGGTACTTAGTGCTAGTGGGGGGGGAAAAACCCTAAGTCAGCAGGGATGCATCTTATACTTATGCTAAGAGCATGTGGCAACTTGCTCCAAGGGGTAATTGCACCATGGGGGCTTTTTCCCCCAAACCCCAAACCTTCTCATTGCTTCCTACAACACCAAGGTAAGTCTGCTCAGACTGCAGGTGTGACTTGATAGTATTGTGGCTGTATACAAATGACTCTTGTATTTAAATATAATTTATGCATCTACAAATCTGCACTGAATTAGATCTGTATGTGTGCCTACAAACATACAAAATCTTCCTATTCTGTGTTTTGTTCAGAACTTCAGACACAAGATTCCTTTATAATACCCTTGATAAGCAGAAAGCCAAGAAGGTAGGATTTTGTTCTGCAGACATGGATATGAACCCTTAACCCAATGCTTGTCAGTCTGTGTCAGGGCTGATGTTAACAGCAGCTTTGTGCCTGGCTCAGACTTTGGAATAACCCTGTGTGCAAAATGCCACTAATGTAACAGTGGTTGAAAGGATCAGAAGGCAAAGTCTGGAGCAGTTTGCAGTGTGTTCATTTTTCACAATGCTGATTTCCTGTGCATTAATGCATAGTCCAAGTTCTTGTTTATCTACAACAAAGGCAGGTGTGCTAAATCAAAAGATGGCGGGAGGGAAAGTCACCCTTCCTTTCGGACTTATTAATAACATCTGTTTCCTCCAAGTGAGGCTTTCTGTGTGTAAGGTTAAGATGACAGCATGCCTGTCTTTAGATGGCCTTTGGAGGTCAGCATTACACTGGAAAAGGAACTTGATAAAACTGCTGGAAAAAGCGTAAGATCAGAAACTATCCCACAGAAGTTAAGTTCAGGAATTGTGGCTGGCATCTTCACTGCGAGCACTGTCATTGTCGAAAACTTACCTGGGGGCTGTTGCAGTGTGGATGGTCCATCCAGGACCATCCGCATTACCATAGCAATGGCCACAGCAACTTCCAGTGTGCATGAAGCCATTGCTTTGTTGATTGCAACACAATACATGACTGTACAGCCATTAACATCACACTCCTACGCACCATTTGGATGCTGTGTCTGGGACTATACTGAGAGCGCCCTAGGTGCTCCAGGTAAAGCTGTGGAGCAGTTTTTACTTCTCCACAGCTACAGAAGATTGGGACAGTCCTGCACACTCTGGGACAGAGATGACATCACAATGTGCAGATGCAGTCTCCCAGAACATGCAGGGCCATCCCCCCACCCCCAAAGCACAAAAAGGCTCTCAGTACAATATAGAGTACAATTCTGGTCTCCATACCCCAGAAAGGATATTGTGGAACTGGACATAAAGCAACCACGATGATCAGAGGGTTGGAACACCTATCCCATCAGATCATGGTGCTATGTCTAGACCTATTCAGCCTTGAAAGATAGCGTTTAAGAGAGAACATGATTGAAGTTTATCAAATTGTGCATGGTGTGGAAAAGGAGGACAGAGGAAAATTCTTTTCTCTTTCACACAACTGTTTCACAGAGGCCACTCTATGGAGCTTTTGGGCAGGAAAGTTAGGACTGATAAGGGGAAGTATTTTTTCATGTGACAAGTCACTGACCTGGGTGACATTAAAAAGGTTTAGACATATTCACGGAGGACAGATGTATCAATGGCTACTAGAACCGATGCTTAACTACTACCTCCAAGTTGGAGAGACGTGGAGGATACCTCTAAAGGTCACATGCATGGAGAGCAGTGAAGGCTTTGCCGTTGTTAACTGTTCCAGATGCCCAGAAGCAAACGGTTGGCCACTGTGTGAAATGGGATGCTGGATTAGATGGGCTGTGGCCTGATCCAGCAGGGCTCTGCTTATGTTCTTAAAGACAAATTCATGGAGGACAACTGTATCAATGGTTACTAGAATTGTTGCCTAGGCACCACCTGTGGGTTTGAGAGACAGGCAGGATGCCTCTAAAGACCACGTCCATGGAGTCAAGAGCAGGTGAAGGTTCTGCCTTCTGCTTGAGATGCCCAGAAGCAATTGGTGGGCCATTGTATAAGACAGAAGGCTGGACTAGATAGACTGTGGCTCAATCCAGTGGGGCTCCTCTTATGTTTGGCCACATTGGCTGTTGCTAATTGGAGTTGTAGCCCAGCAACATTGGGTGCTCCAAGTTTGGGGACCTTTGAGATAAAAGAAGACTTGCCTCCAAAAGCCTGCAAAGACCCTTCTTGCCTATCCTAATATGGTTATAGATCTAGCTAGTCTTCTCTATAGGATACTTGAGTATTGGTCTACAGCTAAATTCACACACACAAAGACTGGGACCAAAGCAGCTACAAGTGCTTGGACTGGGAGTTTGTTTTTGAGGAACATTCACTTGCATGGGGATTTCTTAGCATTACAGATCACACACCAGCCCAGTTTGCAGATGGGAGTTTGCAGTGATGTGATTGCTGTGGTTTGGAGCTGTAAAATGGACAGCCAGACATGGATTAACCTAAGCTGCTGCATGGGTTTGGCTTTTCTCACTAACAACTGGCACCGTCATGAAGTTAATGGTACTGACATTTTACTGTTCTTGTTTTCAATCGCAAAAAAAAAAGAGAAAGCCCTGTCTTCTTAAAGATGGCAGAAGCTCAGAACGAAATGTCCTCCAAAGCGCACTTCAAGAAGACAGATGAGGATTTGCCATCACTTCCTCCTCCACCCCCTCAGGATCCTGCCCCTGCAGTCCCTTCTGTTGCTGGAAATCAGGACCCTAACCCCCTGCCTCCACCTCCTCCCAAGGAATCCTTCTCAAAGTTCTACCAGCAGCGCCAAGTGAATGAGCTGAAGAGACTCTACCGCCATATGCACCCCGAGCTGAGGAAGAACCTAGAAGAAGCGGTGTCGGAGGATCTGGCAGAGATGCTAAATACAGACGACTCCAACGTACCAGCATCAACAGTCCCTGAAGCTGTGCTTCCTGGCGAGGTTCAGTCCATGCGCTGGATCTTTGAGAACTGGGCCTTGGACTCCATTGGAGAACATCAAGCCACCAAGAAGTTGACCGAGGAGGAAGCCATCCCATCTGGAGATGTGAAGAACAGATCCATGAAGTTTGAAAGCCAGCCTGTCAACGGAGCAGTTAAGGTGACGGAGAAAGATCAAACCAAAGGGGACGTGCACACGGCCCGATGGTTATTCGAAACCCAGCCGCTTGATTCTCTGAACAAGATGTATTTGGATGAGACCGATTTGCAAGCGACGGTCCTCAAAGAGCCCGTTCAGAGCGGGGATGTGAAAGGAGCCGCACAACTCTTTGAAACACATTCGTTGGATGCTTTGGGCCGCTGCAGTTCAGTGGAGGAGAAGAACATCCTGCAGCTGAAGTCAGAAATCCAAGAGTTCAAGGGAGACGTGAAGAAGACCATCAAGCTCTTCCAGACGGAGCCCCTCTGTGCTATCAGGGACAAAACAGGGAACATGCATGAGATCAAATCTGTCTGCAGGGAAGAAATCCAGAGCAATGCGGTGAAGACAGCTCGCTGGCTTTTCGAAACTCAACCGCTGGACACAATCAACAAGGACACATCCAAAGTCCAAGTCATTAGAGGCATATCGCTTGAGGAAGCTGTGAAGGGAAACGTCAGTGGTGCCAAATGGGTGTTTGAAACTCAACCTCTTGACGCCATCAGGGAAATAACCGTCGAGGAAGCGGACTTCAAACCTTCTCCAGATCTTATCCAAGGGGCTGATGTTAGCAAGCAGTGCCTCCTTTTTGAGACACAGCCTCTTGACACACTGAAAGGAGAAGCTTCCACCGATGCCCCAGCCAAAGAAGAAATCATCAAGGGGGATGTGAAGTCAACCCTCTGGTTGTTTGAAACCCAACCAATGGAAGCACTGAAGGACAATTTTGAAGTTGGGCGCTTAAAGAAAGTGCAGCTTTCCGAGGAGGAGAAAGGAGCCGTGAAGGAAACTAAGCATGTCTTTGAAACTTGCCCTCTGAGTAGCATTTCTAAATCTTCCCCGGAAGATGTCTCAGCTACATCTGCACGAGAAGTGGAGAAGGGTGATGTGAAGGCCTTCAAGTGCCTCTTTGAAACGCTCCCCTTAGACAGTATTAGACAAATTAGCACTGAGGAGGCCATGAAGGAAGGAGAAGAAATTATCCCTGGGAATGTCAAAGCCAATCAGCTCTTGTTTGAGACAAGGCCTCTGTATGCAATCAAGGACTGCTTTGGCCATTTCCACAAAGTCACCTCTGTCAGCAGAGAAGAAGAAGTTGCAGGTGGCGACATCAAGAACTACAAATGGATGTTCGAAACCAAACCCCTAGATCAATTTGACGACAGTGTCCAAAAGGTGGACATCATCAAAGGTATCACCAAGCAGGAGGTGATGGCCGGTGATGTTAAAACAGCCAAGTGGCTCTTTGAAACACAACCCATCGATGTCATACACAGCCAGAAGAACCAAGCAGGGCAGACGGTCTCTGAGCATATTCCCCAAGGGGGTGACGTCAAGACCTGCAGGTGGTTGTTTGAGACACGTCCAATGGATGCCCTCTATGAGAAGGCGGGGCAGAAGCAGGAGAGCAACGAACCTTTGCCGTGTGCCGATGTTAAGTCCTGCACGTGGATGTTCGAAACCCAGCCCTTGGATTCCCTGAAAGGCCAAGAAGAGCAGTATCTGCAGCTCAGCAAGACCTACTCCCAGGACGAACTGCAAGGGGTGGACGTGAAAACGGTCAGGCACCTGTTTGAAACTGACCCCCTCAACAGCACCATGCCTAGCAGCTCTGATTCAAAGAAGTTAATGAGATGTTCCAGCCGTGTGGAGATACAGTCTGGAGAAGTGTCAAGGGTGAAGGAATTTTTTGAAGCCAAGCCCCTAGATTCGGCTGATAAATCAAGCCCGGCTCCAAAGGAATCAGATATCCAAGGACATGAGGACATTGAGCCAGGATCTGTGCACAAGTTCACCTGGCTCTTTGAGAACTGCCCCATGGACACCTTGAAAAGCAGCATGGAGGGTTTTCAAGAGATGCCCCCTGAAAAGGACATTCGAGGTGGAAATGTGGGGGGCAAAAGATTTGTTTTCGAAACCTACTCTCTGGATCAGATCCATGACAAAGAGACTGAGATGCAGATCAAGAAAATCCAGGAGGAGACGATGAACAAGGTCAATGTTAAGTCCTGCACACTGCTGTTTGAAACCCATCCACTATATGCCATCCAGGACAAAGATGGTGGATACCATGAGGTCACCTCGGTGAAAAAGCAAGAAATTATGAAAGGTGACGTCAAAGGTGCTCGTTGGCAGTTTGAAACCAAACCTTTGGACCAGATTAAGAAAGATGAAGAGGTTTTTGTGATCAGGGCTGTAACCCAAGAGGATATGAAGAAGGGTGATGTCCTAACGGCTCGATGGAGGTTTGAAACAGAGCCTCTGGATTCCATTGCTGATGAGAAGAAACCTGTCTTGAAGACCATTGATGATGTGCAGAAAGGAGACGTTCAGTCCAATAAGCAACTCTTTGAGTCAGAGCAAGTGAGTCAAAAGAAGTATGTGAGAATGGTGAGTGTTAGTGATGTCCAGCAAGGAGATGTAAGGACATCTACTTGGCTTTTTGAAAACCAGCCTATCGATTCCCTGAAAGGGGATTCTGAGAACACGTCCCACCTGACCACTGTTCAGAGGGAGGATATTCATAAAGGGGATGTGAAACGCTGCACTTGGCTATTTGAGACCCAACCAATGGACAAGCTCAAAGATTCAGAGGTTTCTGCAGATGCTGAACCCATAGACGTTGTTCCTCAGACCAATGTAAAGAGCACCACATGGTTGTTTGAAAGTACCCCTCTGGATCAACTCAGCACTTCTCAACAGAGCACAGATTTAGAAATCAAAGAAAGAACCATCAAAGACACTGTGGAAGTCCTCTTCTCCCACCAGGTCATCCAGCATGATGGCATTCTGATAGAAGCTCATGATGCTGAAAGCGTCAAGATGGCAAAATATCAACTTGGAAGCCAAGGGACACCTGAAATCCAAAAAGAGGAAGTCATGGGAGGCAATTTGCAAAGGATCCTGATTCAGCTACTTCAGAGGACCAACGTGGAAGCCGAGGGGATATTTGTGCAAGAAGAGGCAGGTGGAAATATCGGAATCAGTGTAGTGCAGCTACTGGATTCTACCGCAGTAGAAAACGTTAAGGTTAATGTTTCCATGGCTCTGCAAGAACTTCTTAGCCAAGATGTTTCAGCCAAGAAAGGCATAGTAATGCAAGAGACAGCGACCGGGTCAGCAAAAATAGCCATCTACTCTCTCCAGCATGTCTCCCAAAAGCGTGAATTAATCAAGGGCGATGTAAAGTCAACCATTGGGAACCTTCTTGCTTCATCACAGGAGCAGAGAACCACGGCAACCGTCAGGCGAGATGACAATGAGAAAGGCAATGTTCAGTTGTACACCAGATGCATCGAGAAGGGAGATCTGGAGTACTTAAAGAACCTGCAAAGGGAGTCAGAGATAGAATCCCTCGTTTCCTCCCAAGCAAAAGAGGAGCCTTTGAAAAGTGAGCAAGACGTCAAGGCACCTGCCCAGGTACCAGAAGAAAAAGTAACCACAACCCCAGCAGATATAGTACTGGGGAACATCAGTGAAGCTAAGAGGATTTTCTTGTGTGAGAACAAGGAACATCAGTTAGACAGGGCGACTGTCCACGCGACTGACGGAGGTTTCACTACCCACTGCCTTGTGCAGCCCTCAGCTCCTGTGATAGCCAGAGGTCATGACGTCTCTCGGAATGTCCAGCAAACAGCACAGAATAGTAGTAACAGGGTAGTGACAGAGGAAAAAATTATCCTAGGCCATAAAAGGAAAGGAACCGCCACCAGCACCATGGCACACCAGAAGGATCTCGTAGGTGGTGGCGCCCAATGTTCTTCAGTAGGGAAAGCTAGCCAGATGATGACACCACCACAGCCCCACACGCAGATCCCAGGGAATGATCTTCAAGCAGCTATGCAGAACCTTCGGATGGCCACAGCAGAAGCAAAAAGCCTCCAGCACCAAGTCCAGTGCAAGCTGCAAAAGACGAGCGAAGACATCCAGCTCTCCACCCCACCCCACCAGGCGTCGGTCATGCAGCCTGTGGAATTCAAGGAGGGCTGCAGGGCCAGCAAGCAGCAGCACACCAGCAACGTCACCTTCCTCCACGTGCAGGAGACATCCTCTGCCCATACAAAGGTGTCTCAGAAGAGCATGGCATCCCACGCAAAGGTCAGTGCTTCTGAGGAGGTCCAGGGAGGCGTGCTGCCATTTGCAGCCTGCCAAGATGGTGCACTTATGCCCAGGGCAGATCTTAGTATTAAGGACGGCGTGTATACGGCCAAGCCTGTGAAAGCCTATGTAAACCCCTTCGTTGAGTCTGATTACAAGCAGCACTCCGTTCCAGAAGAACGAGAGCAAGATGTAATAATCAGAGGGGATGTAAAGACAGCTATCAGAGCCCTACAGAATGCTGCAACAGAACAGAGGCAAGTAGACAAAGAGGACGTTGTCCGTGGTAACTTAAAGGCCACTCTTGAGTCCCTGGAAAAGTCTAACATTAACATCTCCAAAGGAGATTTTAAAGCAGCTATGATATACAGGAACGCAGGGCAGTCCCAATGCAGTTGTAAAAAGAGCAACGAAGCTCAGGCTGTTAGCACCCAGGCAGCTTCTGTAATGCCTTCTGGCCCACAAGCCCTTAATGACTTTCCTCCTCCTCCTCCAGCTTCAGTGATGAAAACTGAATGCTCCCCACCTTCAGGCAAAGCGAGAGAAACCGAAGCTCCTGAGCATTCCCCACCCACGCAACTGCAGATTTCTAAGGTCCAGCCCCCTGCCCCGACCCATCCTGATCATCAGAGACCTTCAGAGAAGCCACAGCTGCCCCCCAAACCAGAGACCATCACCCCACCAAGGAAAAAACCAGCCCTACCTCCAAAGCCAGATTTCCTTTTGAAGGAAGCGCCCTCGTGCCCTGCCAGCTTCATAAAAGGGCAACCAGAGAAGGTAACATCTCCCACGTTCTCCTCCAAGTCACCAGCGACCATCGAGAAGAGCAAAGTGCCCCTACCCCAACCAAGGCCTTTTCCCGGGACAGAGGCACGGGAATGGTGTGTAGATAGCCAGCATTCTCCAGACAGCTCAGCACCTCGGTCACCCATTGCAGGACCTGTTCAGAACATCAGCCCTGAGAAGAAGACAGTGAATGATCCTGTCAAGACACCTTTGCAAGTAGCAGAAGAAAAGTATAAGGCTAAGAAAAGAGAACAGAGCAAAGGGGAAGTGACCAAATTCCAGCCTTCAATAGAGACAAATGCAAATGCACTGATTGGCTGTGAAGAAGGAACCTCCCACCCAACTCAGGAAGTTCAAGACCCATGGGGTCAAAGACTCATGGGGTCACCACAGCAAGGAAATGGATGTGCCATGCCTGTCAGGCAGGACTGTCCTTTGTCTCTTGGATGCCAAATGGGTGTTGGTAACCTGGAAGGTCAGAGGAAGCCGTACCTTTCTGCAAAGTGCCATGCCAATATTCTGAGGAAGGGAACCGTAACAACACATTTCTCTTCCTCAAAGGCAGAAAGTGCAGGTGAGCCTGGAGCCTCTAGCTCGAAGAACAGCCATGGACCAGTTGGTCCAAAGGCCCAAGGAGAGCAGGTCTTTGAAGGACATCAGTTTGTGAGAAGCCAAGAATTAGAAGATTCAGAAAGGAAGGCAGAAGGCCACGTGGAGAAGGAAAAGCCAGTGGTGATCATGCGGGAAAAACCAGGCCGAGAAACAGAAGACGAGCGTAGGAAGAGATTGTCTGTCCACAAGGAAGAGATCATGAAAGGCAATGTCAAGGAAGCTATGGAGATATTTGAAAATCTGCGGAGACAGGAAGAGCTCCAGCAAATTCTAACCCGAGTGAAGGAATTTGAGGAAGAAACTTCTGCAGTGGATGTTAAAGCCTTGAGGAGCCTCTTTGAGAATGTCCCTGAGTGGGTGGTGAATCACAAGACTCACTCAATGAAACAACCCAAAGTAGAGAAACCTGAACAGATGAAGGATGTCAAGGAAGATGCCGACAGTGTTTCTTCTGTGGAATTGGCATTTGAAGATTTAGAGAGGGCCAGCGCTGAAATTATTCACTTAAAGGAACAGACACTAAGCAGGCTACTGGACATCGAAGAGGCCATCAAGAAAGCTCTGTACTCCATATCCAGCTTGAAATCTGAATCGGACATAGCTGGACTCTCGGGGCTTCTTAAAGAGTCCCTTGGCAATTCTCAAAGCCTTGCAGCTGGTAACAATGTCCGTAAGATCAGCATCGTCTCCAGCAAAGCCAAGCAAGAGAAAAGTGTGCAAAATATATCCCAGGAAGAGGAGAAGGGAGTGGAAAGGCACGAGATACCCAAAATGAAGCTGGAGGTTCCCTGCATTGTTCAGCCTCGAGCAAGCTCTCCTTCCTCTCCTTCATTCATCTCCATTCAGTCCGCTGCACGGAAAACAGCAGAATCACCCAAAATGGTACATGCAGGAAAGGACACATTCGCCCAAGACATTTTTAACTCATTGCCACGTAAATTGGTGCGGTCTGATGGTTGCAACTTGACCTACAGTGATACTCAACAGGAGAACATCCAGATGAAGAAAGGAGCCAGTTTTATCAAGCAACAGCATCTCAGCAGCGTTGATCATCTTCAACATCACACTAGCAACAATGGTGAAAAGGGGGAGATCACCCAAAGCTTGACCCAAGGACTATCATCTGACTACACATCCAAATCTCCACCAAGTGTCCTAAGCCCATCAAATCCAAGGAGGCAGAAGAGTATATTAGAACTTCAGACAAGCCATGATGGATCCAAGCTGTTTGGAGCTACCAGAACTGTGACTGAGCAGTATGAAGAAGTAGATGAGTTTGGAAACAAAATTATCACCTCATCAACCACAGTCACCAAGCAGTCAGAGACTCAGACATCATCTACATGTGACATGGTTTCCTGCCCTACTAGATATGAGGTGACAGCTTCTCCAATCCTTCGCAGGTACCTGAACAGCCCAACTGAAGACTTCCACTCAAATGGTGGCCATCAGGAGACAGGAGTGGTCTTTGTCACTTTCAACAACTCCAAGCCAGCAAAGAAATAATTGGTCGACTGTGTCTCATTTACTTCATCGGACTTGTACAACTCTGATTTATTAATCAGACTCTGCCAACCTCAAGTTAGAGTATCAAGATTAAATCATTTGTGGAATAGGTGTTTTCACATTTTTTTAAAGTAATAATTAATGGATGCAGTCTTCATATCTGTGTTCAGGCAGAATGGGTTTTAAGAAAAGGCCATGAACTTCATACATTGTCAAACAGCCCTCAGTTTCAGATCCCGTGAAAGAAAAGCAAAAGTAACACATGCTATTTACCTCAAAAATATTCTGTTGCCTGCAATTTATACAGAAAGGTCCTTAATGGATCAGTTTAAGGGCCCAACTATTTATCCCAGACTAATTGAGATTCAGATGCTCACAACTAAGCTACCTGCACCACGCAAAAAAACCAAAAACCCTGAACGCTATCTACTGAAGGCATCTATAAAATCAGCAACCTGAGATTTGGGGAATACGCTGATTACTCTATCTATTCTACCTTTTCTTGCTAACAACAAAATCTTCTCTAGCTACCATAACCTCTTTCCTTCTTACTCTCGCTTACTCACAAAAACATTCAATTCCTTCTCTCATACGGTTGCATCAACAGATAAATTAGCTGTGAGAAAGATCAATTATCGAGACTTTCCATTTGTTTTCAACAGGGTGCTCAACAGCACCCATATTAACAAGACTTACAAGGCATGGGGAAATGAATAAACCACCATTTTAAGAATTCCCTTCGCTAGACCTGAATAAGAGAATTACCAAAGGCGAGGAACGGGGAGTTAATACAGGATAAATTTAAGATATGTAGTTATTGCTTTCTTCTTTCTTCTTTTTTATCTTAGAACTATAATTTATTATTCATTGTTTTCTTCTAGATTCCTTATCTGTTCGATATTTAAATCACTGATAATCCTATGTAAAGCAATTTTATTACATTTTTTGTACATTCTCATGTGAAGATTTTTAGATATTTTGTGGTGTTTTTTTTTAAATTTGCATTCTGAAGGTAAATTTGACTTCTTGAAAATAGTTTGAGTTGCCTTTTCCTTCCTTGTGTTTTGTTGGAACCTTTCATTTATTTCTTCAAAATCACACATCAGAGTTTTTTCCTCGTGAGGGTCTCTGTTCAAATAAATATGTCAACCAGTAATGATTCAAAATTGCTGTCAAAACTCTTGAAAGATTCCCAAACGGGACGAGACTTTCCAAGGGTGATCCAAGATCTGTCTTAAAAAGCAATAATATTGCCAAATCTGCCACCACCGTACCACGAGGAAGACAAATGTAGGCCTGAAGATGTTCTTGAATGACCACATTCCATTCCACTCACAGCATTTCAAGTCCACCCTGTTTAGTCTGGCCTTAAACTGCTGAAGTATTATTGGCTGTTAATTTAGGACATAGGGTGCTTCCGCACTTACCGCTGGAAATCCGGATCTACTACATCCAGATTTACTAAATCCGGTTTAGAGTAGATCCGGATTTACAAACTCCAGTTTAAGGTAGAGCTGGATTTACTAAATCTGGTTTAAGGTAGAGCTGGATTTACTAAATCTGGTTTAAGGTAGATCCGTATCTAATAGATACGGATCTACCAACACCCCTTCCGTCCGCACATGCGTGGGCAGGATGGATTGCGAGGAACAGATTCTGCCTTTGCTGTGTGGATGCCGTAGCACAGATTTCAAGATGGCTGCCCCAGGAGCTGCATGATTGGAGCCTTCAGCCGCCAGTCACCGCTCCTTTCCTGCCCTGCGCGGACCAATCGGTGGCGTGTCTAAGATCTAGTGCCCACCTGGCGCCAAAGACGGCTTTTTGTGCATGGAATCGCTACATTCGGACTTGCTCTCCCTCTGCCGCCATAGCTGGGCACCTGCCTGATGCAAAGCCCATGTGAGAGGGACTTCGTGGCTGGACTGTGCTACTCCTGCCTCACTCAACATGGCGGCTTCCTGCCACTGCCTCTCTCAACATGGCGACTTCCTGTCCTGCCCCATGTGTTCTCTCTCCTGTCCATGTGCGGTTGCGTCCTCCATTAATGCAGATTTAGAGCAAAACACTCATTAAGATCACCTTCAATGTGCTGTTCCGTTAAACCCCATTAAGCACACATTACAGACGGATATGTGCGGATGCACCTCGCCCAAAGTGTGCTAAATAGGTCCGCCTGTGTGGACGCAGGTTTCCAAATGTGTGCTTAATGGGTGTTAAGAGGCCTGTGTGGAAGCAGCCGTAATTTTCACAATTACACATAAAATATATAGAGGACTGTAGTGTATTGGCCAAAGTAGAGAGCCTTGTCCTGAACCTAACAGACTCCATTTTGTGTATCTGTTTAAGAAGTGGAGATCTTTCCCATGAGAAAGTGAATCTAAGCATCTCAAATGAGTGTTTTTATTTATTATTTAAATTTCTATCCTGCCCTATACCCGAAGGACTCAGGACGGGTTTAATCATTGTAGGAAGAAGTATTTGTTACACCTACTCTTCAGCAACACTCCAGCATGAAAATTTCTGTGTGCTGTTTTAACAATATTTTTAAATACAGACGTACTATTTTAGGGCACCCACCAGCAAATAATTCCTACAGAGATCAGGTTAGTATCATATACAAGACTTTCCACAAATAGCATCATTTTCCCCCTGTGCTGATGAGGACTAGAGATGTACATATTGTGTTTGCAATGAGGACACACAAGCGCAGCAGAGGTGGAAAATGTTTTCATGGAAAGGGCAAAGATCTTGCTGTGAAGTCGTCAAAATAGGTGAGAAAGGCAAATGCAGTGGGCAACCTTGATAGAAGGTGCTATCCAAAATAAATCTAATGTCAACTTCAAAATCATCATTCATGAACTTGATTGACTGGGAGAGGAAGTAAATTATATCTAATTCCCCAGTGTCATTGACATTCTGCCATGTTTATGGAGCTCCACTCTATGGGCTTCATTATTAGAGACATGGAATTACTGTTGGCAGAAGACCAAAGTATGAATGCCTGTTGAAAAGTTTAAAACCATTGGGCAAGAAGGTGGTACATTTTGGAGGACTAAGAAAGAACACTGTGTTTCCTTTACAGAACTAAATTCCTTTTTCCAAAAGCGCAATCAAGGTTCTCAGAAGTTATGACTCTGTTGGATAATAAATAAAAAAGACTGAAATTAGATTGCAGTCTAATTAATATCTTAAAGCACACAATTTTTATAATCTATACTTGCATAATGCTTTGGAAATATTTTTTAAAAACACTTTCTGGTGTGCAAAACATGTTTTCTTTTGGATCTAAGCACAAAGTCTGATTTCGATTTATACAAACTTAATCCAGCTTCAGACCACTTTCAGAGTGAGAGAATACATCAGAAATTTGATAAGCTGTTTCTTTCAGTGTTAAATCACTCAGGCTGCATCCCCATGCACTATATAGTCTTTGAGTGTTTTTCAACTGTCAGAAAGTACCCATTTGGGTGTGAGCTGGATGATCCCATTTCCACCACGGCACCCATTTGGAACCCAATTGTTTTGATTGCTGCTGGGGAAATCCTGATCAAATGGGTACTTTCTGGCCTTTAATCTGGCTTTTCTGTAGACCCTATTAATGGGGTCTACAATGGGGTCTTCAGGCAGAAAATCCGGATTAAAAGGAGCCTGTTTCCACATTAGTTTGGCAATGGGGTCTAGAGGAGGCTAGGGGGAGGGGGCACCCATGGGGGGGAACCCCAAAACCTAAGCTTCAAAGTCACTTCGAAGTCATTTCAAAGTCACTTCGAAGTCTGTGCAAAATAGCTCCGGAGCGTCTTTGAAGTCTGTGCTGATCTTCAGAGTGAACTTCGAGGTGACTCTGAAGTGACTCCAAAGTCACTTCGAAGTTTACTCCAAAGATCAGCACAGACTTCAATGGAGCTGTTTTGCACAGACTTCAAAGTGACTTCGAAGTGACTTCGAAATGACTTAGAAGCCACTTCAGAGATTGCACCCCCTGTCCCCCCAAACACCTGGGGTGACAAGCAGACCCCTCATGGGTAGATCTGGATTTCCAAATGGGTGCTCCAGTGTTTCCACGGCAGGGAGGCTAACACCCATTGCTATTGGGTGCTAGACCACCCATGGAAACACATTGGGTACATTCCTTAGATCCGGATCTTCTTAGACGTGGATTAAAGGAGCACGGTGGAAAAACACCCTTAATCGAATCCAAACACGGTAAGGCGTATCCCCATACAAAGCCCCCTAACTGGACTATATGTGGACAAAATCGCCCAAATCTGCACTAAATTTAATCCTCTAGAAAACTGTTCTAGGCACAGTTTGGAAGCAGAGTCCGCATCATTTTGGAGGCGGAGTCTGCTCATGGGGTCACTCCCGGGTTATTTGGGGAGGAGATTGACGCTTGCATCATTAGCAGACGAGGGTTCACGTCCTGTGCTCGCTGTTCCTGTCCTTTGCATTGGGGATCGCAACTGTTTGGGCATTTTTGGCAATAAATGGTGATTAAACAGAAATGAATCTATTTCCATGACCTTCCCCGATTGCCATGCCAGGCAAATGTGCAAGATAAATAGAAGCTTCTGAAACATGCATACAATAACTGAGCACCCCAGTTTTACAGTGAAAGATGCAATCGCCATCCCGCGAGTCTCTTTCCATGACCATTATTCCACCACCCCTTCCCCGATCGCCAAGCCAAGCATGATAATTTAATTTAAATTGTGGGGGAGTGCTAAACTGCCATACCGGGTGGAGCGGAGGTATGCACCTCCGCTAAGCTGCAGCCAAACCGTGTAGCGGCTCTGCAGAACGATCTGGCTTTTTCATTATTATTTTTTTACTATTATATTTTTATTGCCTTTCAGCCCTATGTGCCATGAAAGAGGGGAGTGGCATTGGGTGGTGTTTCCTTGTCATCGCTGCAGTGGGTTGCACCTCCACTAAACTGCTGCCGAACCCCACAGCAGCTTTGCAAAGTGATCCAGCTTCTTCATATTATTTTTATTATTATCATATTATTATTGCCTTTCAGCCCTATGTGCCGCGATTGGGGAAGGAAGCATTGGGCGACATTCCCTGCCATCGCTACAGTGGGTGGCCCAGGGGTTGGTGACGTCAACTCAGCTTCGAACTTGGCCCAGCATCCGGCCTAAAAATAGTCCAATCCACACTAAACGGAGTGGACATGGACGTGGCGTCAGAAAATTCACCTTTGGGATAGATAATGTGGAAAGAAAATTACTGGTCACTTTGGCTGTGGTCACACTTAAGGATTAATCAGCTTCAGACCACGTTCAGAGTGAGAGAATGCATCAGCAATGTGACAAGCTGTTTTCAGATCTCAGAAATTTCACCTTTGGGATAGATAATGTGGAAAGAAAATTACTGGTCACTTTGCTGATGTATTCTCTTGCTCTGAAGGTGGACTGAAGATGGATTAAACCTTATATGTGACCACAGCCATATAAAGTGGCTTGTCAGAGATATAAATCAGTGCAGGTAGGGTAAAGTTTTATCCCATTGAAGTTTATAGGGCTTAGTCCAAAGTTATTGTTGGTTGACCAGAGGGCTGGGTTACAGCAAAGAAGCAAGTGAATTGACTTACCTGTCTGGATGCCCTGCTCCTGCCAGTGACGTACCATATATACCCAGGTATTTTGAAGTCCAAGGTACCTGACAGTGTACAATCACTATGACCCCAGCACTGGCGCAGCTGCCATTTTGGAGACACACAGGTGCACTGGCTATCTTCAAAATGGCGGTTCCTAAGAGGAGCCTCCAGATATGCAAGTGAATATCACTGTAGTGCAGAAAAGTTGGTGGAGCGTCCTTCTTCCTGCTAAAGCTATACCTTGGGATATCGCCCTTAAATCTTGGGTTGTGTTGGGATTGCCATTAACTATCCAACCACAGCTGTGGAATACTAGCGAGTTTTATACTGCATCTGAAGGCAACCTAGATGTTTGTTTTTTTTGTAAGCAGTTCAAAAATATGCTTATGCAATACAACTGTACAGTTTTAGGAACTCTGGCTGCATTTCCACTGAACCTGGCTTGAGGGTCCAACATCCCAACACTCTGGTTAGGATTTCCAATGTCTGTGGACAAATGTCCTGTTTGGATTTTAACAGGACTCACTGAGGAATCTTGTTAAAATCTGAATATTTATTAATGGGAACACTGCCCATGCCAATTTCCTCCACCACAACCTGCCACTTACCTACCCCCCATTCCATCATCGTCTCTCACCATTTGTCTACCACACCCCGCCCGTTCCACCATCTGTCATCATCTCCCACTGTTTCCCTCCACCCTGTTCCTCCGTCTTTCCTCGTCTCCGTGTTTGGCTCCCCCCCCCCCCCGCTGCCACTTTCCTCCGTCTGTCACCATCTCCTGCCATTCCCCACCCTGCCCCGTTCCCCCATCTTTCCTCATCTCCCGGTGTTTGCCTCCCCTGCCCCCCGCCGCCCCTTTCCTCCATCTGTTGGGGAACAGTGGAGAAGGCAAGCAGCGGGATGACAATGAAAGACGGAGGAACTGGGCAGGGGGGGGAGATGGTGAGAGACGGCGCCCCAATGCATCTGGGTCGCTGCAAGGACCCCTCGGTGCTGGTAAAAAAAAAAAATCCAGGTTAAAACCCAGAGTTTTTTGACCAGTCGAAACGTAGCCTCTCTGTTTTGTGAGGTGGATTCTTTCAAAAAATGAAGCCAATGCCTTTTGGATGGAGAGATTAAAAACGATCAGGATACAAAACAAATCCCCTGACAAGAGACTCCATAATTTTTCATCCATATTGATAAATGTTCAGTGTGCCCTTTACTCCAGTCTTTCACAAGGCTATAGCGCTTGTTCTTCATTTGTTCTTGAAGAAAACTGCTAAGATATTCTGGGCCAGCCACAGCCAGTTCATGCAGATCAAATTTCTGATTTTAAAAAAGGACTTTTCTGATTCTTCATCTCTTTATCACTCTGCCAACAATAACCTCATTGGTTAAGTCATCAGTAGTTCCTACTGCCTGGAGAAGCTAATTATAACAGATGAAATAATAGCAAACGTAATCGTTTCAAGAATTAGCCCCTCATCCACAAAACTGAGGTGACCTTCCTATATTACTCTGACGCCATTTGATGGCTGCAATTCAAATTTCTTTCTAGTCACAGGAGTCTTGTGAGAATCGCCTGAAATGAAATCAAGAACAGAAAAGAACCAAGCCTCTCTTGTTACCTGGTTTATCTCATGCCCTTCTTTAAGCACATAAGAGCATACTGGGGCCTCTGCTGGATCAGGCCGCAGCCCATCTAGTCCAGCATCCTGTCTCCCACAGTGGCCCACTGGTTGCTTCTCTGCACTTCAAGCAGAAAACAAAAGGAGGCTGTGTAACGCCTGCCACCAGACGTAAGGCAGGATATATATCCTACCAGTTATACCAGTTGTAATAAATAAGATATTATAATAAAGCTGCTTGCTGTCACCAATGTTAAATGTGCTGCCACCAGTTGTTAACGGCCTGTTGTTCTAGTGTTACAGTAATAGTTATTTTATTGTTTGGGTAGCGTGTTGTGATATCCTAGACAAGGATATAATGTCAGAACTTCCTTTTTAAAAAGTATATTTCTTCTCTACCCCTATGGGCTGAATAATTATGTAACAAGATGGAGTTTAGAGTCACCAAATCACCCTCCCCCACTAGCTCTGCTTAGCTAGTAAGGGTTATTGTATCTATATGCCTTGAGCACAGGCTAGCTTTATGTTACTATGACAGCGGAATATACCATCCGAAGCCTTCTTAAACAACAAGAAAATGTTTTTATTGAATACAGATAAAGTTTAAAGTCAGCTTCTTCTTAAAGTTACACTTTGTTACTTCAAGTGCCAAACAGTTAAATCCTTAGCTTTCACACTAAGTCTAAAGACTCTCCAACTTCATGAATAAAACTTTCAATCAGTTCAATATATGTTAGCTGGTCCTTAAATATCTTCACAAACTGAATCAATCATATACTAATAGACTCGGGGCCCTAATTCAAGCCTCCTCAGCTAAGGGCCCGTTTCTCCCCTTCGTTAACCTCCCTCCAGGATTAACGACCCAAGGCAGAGAACAGAAATTGTTCCCTCAGGCCCCCTTAAATATGGGCCTGGCTGGCTAGCTTCGCCCTGATTGGCTGAGCTCCTCCAGGATTCTATTTCACCCCTCCCCTTGGAGTGCTCAACTAGCCCCTTCCTTAGGCTACTTACCCTTGTTAAAATACACTTTGGCGACACTTTTAAGTGTCTGGACTTACCGTGTTCACCACACTTTGCATTTTAAACTAAAAACTTATCTTTTGGGATTGAGGGGTCTTAGCGGGCATTACAGGCTGTTCCAAAGTCTGGGAGCCACCACAGAAAAGGCTCTCTTGCCCGTCCCTGCTGCTTGCAACCCTGAGAGAGAAGGAACTACAAGGAAGACCCTCTCTTGAGATCTCAGTGCTGAATCGGGCCCTTTTTGCACTTGGCCCAGTGGGATAGTGAGGGGATGCTCCCTCCCACACAGATCACCCACAGCACATGAAGCCACTTCTGTTCTGGAAGCATTTCTCTTTCCTTTTTTTAAATTAAATTGTTATTAATTTACAGTACAAAGATAAAACATCACACTTGGCTCCCCCTGCGTAAGTACATGAGGGAATATACAATTAATTGGTAAATTATGAATGGCCCATCCCCTCCAGGTGGGTAACTGTGGAACACTAAAAACTGCTGCCCAGCTCTACTAACTGTGTCTAAACAAACAAACAAATAAATAAATAAATACAAAGAGTTCCACCACATGGAGCATTTTCACACTGGATGAGCACAATTAACAAACATTGGCTAGCACGTCCTCCTCTGCTTGTTGCCATTTTGGCTATGGCGCCCTCCGCGACTATGTGTGCATCAGTGCCATTGCCCTGACGACACTGATGCTCTGCACATGCACAGTTGTGTCTATGATTGTCTGAGGTGCAGGGCACTTGTGCAGCACCTCAAATGACCCCTGATCATGCTCCTGCCCCGGACACTTGAGGTAAGTCTCTGGTTAATGTTGGTTAATGTGTAGAGCACCATTTTGTGCTCAGCACCTAATCAACAATTAGTGCAGTTCTGGTGAGGGCGGTCATACTGGGAGGTTGTAGCAGCCTACTTCTCATGCGTATGCTCTTCACCAGAGGTTCACTAATCATGCACTAGGCGTCATAGTGCGAATAGGACTGGGGCCATGATTACTTATATTTCTCTTTCCAGTTTTTCCCCATGAGACCCAAGTTGCTGGACCAGAACCAAAACCAAGATTTCAGTAAAAATCAAACATCGTCACAGCCGAGAGTGACCCAGGGCCTTAAACCCACCTTTTTTGCGCCAAGCACTGGATAATACTTTGCTAATTTCACTTTCTTTTTCAGTTTTTCTTTTAAAAAAGTATGCATTTTACTTGCTGTGAAGGCTCCCGCTGCACATGATCAAAACTGGTCAAGTTCCATGTTCATAAGTTTAGGCAAATGTCCTTAAGATTTGCACTTCCTGGTTTATGCTCCGCTACCTTAATTACAACCCTAGCAGCATCCTTGCCAGAGGTACCTACTGTGTGTGTGTGCATACTAGGTGGCCATTGCTTTGTTATTTCAGGCAGAAGGCAAGGAAGTCTGCACATCGTGTTCCAAGCCTATTTACAGCATGGAGCTCATAAGAGTCCGGAATGTTCCTCTAGACCAGGCCTGTTTCTGCTGTAGCCATTGCAAAAAGAAACTAAGGTGAGCCACAACACCAGCAGGGGGAATGGTATAAGGATTAGGGGTGTGCGTGAAAATTCAAAGGTATTCAAAATTTGATCAAATTTCTCCAAATTTTGACATTTGAATTCGAATTGAATGCCCATGAAGGGGAATTTTAAAATTGGAATGAATTTTGAGTTTGGGATCTATTCATTTGAATTATCCGGACATTGATACGTGTACGGGTTTGTACACAGTCGTTTTTGCTGATACACATCTTTCCCACATCCATACGCATTTGTACGGATCTGTATGGGACAAAAATGGGTTGCATACAGGATAACTACAGGATGCATAGAGATGTGTACAGGAGGCGTAACGATGTGTATGGGTACATACAAATGTCGACATTCGTGAGTGCAAATTCGAATTGAAAATTTGAACGAATACATTCGAATTTGCTTACTTTGAATCAGATTTGGTTAAATTCGAATTTTAAAGATTCACATTGAATTGAATTTTCAGATATTCAATTTGAACTGAATAGAATCCCGAAAATTGCATTCGCACACATCCCTAATAAGGAAAGTTGCACCCTAGGAATACAGATTTCTGCCAGCCCTGCTTAAAATAAACTCTTTTTCCAGATGTTATCTGTAATGTTAATCAATTGAATTTTAATTGTGTTTTATTGTACAGTATTGTTTTTATTGTGACGCAAGGCCAAGGGTGTTTCCACACTTCTCTTCCCATGGCTGTTCCCCAGTATCAGATACCTTATTCAACCCAGGGCCTGTCCTATGTTGGGAACCGCCATTTTGGCTGCAGCGCCCTCCGCAACTGCGTGTGTGTCAGTGCCATTGCCTTGACAATGCTGACGTTCTGCGCATGCACAGTCGCAATCACCTCTATGGTTGTCTGAGGTGCCAGCATGCTTGTGCGGCACCTCAAACAACCCCAAGGCAGCGGAAGAAGAGAGAATGCTCCTACCCCAGATGCTTCAGGTAAGTCTCTGGTTAACGTTGGTTAACATGTGGAGCATAATTAGTGAAATTCTGGAGAGGGCAGGCACGCTTAGAGGCTGAAACAACCTACTGCACATGTTTATGCTCTTACCCAGGTGTTCACTAATTATGCACTAGGGAGTATAGTATGAATAGGCCTCAATTCACACTTGACCTGCTACTACACTCTGGGGTAGCTTCTGGGAAGCACTATCTCCACTTGAAGGAGACGTTTCCACATCAGAACCATCTCCTTCCAGCAGCTACTAGTAAAGGTGCATGAAATCTTGCTCCACGCATGTTCACAACCTTACCTGTTCCGGCTAGCCGAGCAACCATTTGTAGTTCTGCCGGTGCTGAGGATCAACTGAGGTCCTGCGCAAGCGCGCTGGTACCTCCAAAGATTGCAAACACTACTGCGCATGCACAGTGCATCACTGTCATCATGGTGACAGCACTGGTGCAGTTGCACCGGGCTCCACACAGAAGAGGACAGCAGCCTGATACATGTCCAGATCGAGGTCAGTGTCTCGGCACGTGGCGTGCAATAGCATTCAGAAGTGTGATTGTTAGTTCACACCAGTGGGGATCCACTATTCTTATCCTGCGGACAGGAAGCAACGCGCAGAAATGCCTCCTGTCTGAGACTTTAGGGCAGTGATGGCCAACCTATGACACGTGTGTCACAGGTGACACGCCAAGCCCTTTTGGGTGACACACATGGTCACCCTGGCACCTGGGCATGTAGTGCTTGCTTGTTCTTGAAGTTTACGAAATACCAAGTTTCAACTGAAGATTTAGCAAACGAAATTCAGCAACAAAAGTCACTAATGTAAAGAATTATTCATTTTTGCTTTTAATAAAATACATATATCAAAAATATAACTTTTTTACTACAGCTACAAATATCACACAATTATGGATATTTCTAGATGTGACACAGCACCCGAGTTAAGCTAGGTTTTCTTGCGAATTTTGACACACTGAGCTAAAAAGGTTCGCCATCACTGCTTTAGGGTATAGGATAGAATAGAATTGGAGCAGGGCAGCTGGTTTGTCCTTGCATGTATGCAGACAATCACTACAATATATTCTCTCTCTCTTTTTTTTTTCCAGCTTGCTTAATTACGCAACCTTTCGAGGTGCATTTTACTGCAAAGTTCATCACAAGCTGCTTGCTGAAGTTCAAGAAGTCAACCTGGCGGGAAACTCCTGCATCCTTCCGAAACATCCAGAGTTACAGACAGCAATGCAGCAGCCATATTCAGGTCCAGAGCTGAGGAATAAGAACAATCAGACTGGAAGAATACTGATGAGGGAGAAATTGCGGCAGAGGTCTGTTGGCTTTCATCCACTGCCGCTCCAGGAAGGAAATGGGCAATCGGTCGAGGAGACAACCTCACAAAAGAAGATCAGAACCCGCTGGCCACCTTTAGAGAAAACTGCCAAAAATGACAGAGGAGGCAACGGTTATGGGGTTGAAACAGCAGCACCCAAACCACTGGTTCTACCCATGCAGAAGAGATCAGATGTAAGCGTCCTTAAACCAAAGTCAGCAACAGAAACTGTCCACTTGCAGAAGAAGGCAAGCCAGCTGCCAAAAGTTACATTGCCAGTGGTTTCACACTGGATCAAAGCTGAGGAAGGGAGTGGGCACCCAGGAAAACTGGAAAAGAAACAGTTCTTTGTGGCTGAAAGCATCCCAAGGGCTCAGGTGAGAAAAGAAGGGTGCAGCGTATCAGAAAAGGTCTCACTGTACCAAGCCAATCCACACACACGGAAGAGGGAAGGTCCCACGGCTTCACCTTTAACAAAGCCTTCACTTCTCCATTCATTGTTTCCCCATTCAGAAGCAAACAGAGCCAAAGTGACTCAGGTCGCTGCTATAGGAGTTGTGCTGTCTGATCCTGCCTGCCTTGCAAATGTTTCACCTGGGGAGAAACAGCAGAGCCAAGTGCCCTCTGATAGAAGATCTGGATTCCTTCCAAAAGTTGGAGTCACGTGTTCAATGCATGCTTCAAGGAATGAAGAGCAGAAGCTGCCAGAAACCAGCAAAAGTGACCCATTGGTCACTCCGGTATTTGAAGAAGCTGAAAAGCCGAGTCATGATGACACTGAAAAAGTAGAGGACTATAGGTCTTCTTGGAGTAAGCCCGAAGCTTCATTAGATTTACCTGAGCTTGAAGAAAAGAAAAGCAATGAAATAAAGGATGATATGGAAGAATGTGGCTCTGATCCTGATATAGTGGATGCACAACTGATAAATGAACAGGTGAGTACTGAGAAAGAAGTACAAAGACCAGAAGAAATAGAGATTGGTTGTACAGAAGGAATGCAGCTAGGAAGACCATGTAGTTCCAGAGCTCAGGAATGCAGTTGGACCTTGCAAGGTGCCAATTCCAAGAGTCAAGCTGTCGGCACGGAAGGGGAGACAAATAATGGGCATCCAGCCTCCATCTCAGAAGAAGGTGGCCTTGAATCTGTGGACATTCCACCAACAAATAACTTAAGGGAGGCCATTTTATCCTGCCACACAATGCTTCCTGCAACTGTTCATGAGAACCTGGAACCAAATGTGCTTCTTATCCAAGAAACTGTGACAAAGGAAGTGTTACCGGAGGAGGCTAGGGACACAAATATTATTCCTTCTGAGTCACAAGAAAATACATTTGAAAAGACCAGCATGGAGGCCTATCAACTTCAGGGCAAAGAGCTAGAAATGCTCAACACAAACAAGGCCCCATGTATTATCACAAAACAGGTGGCAGAAAACATAGATATGGATATGGACCCCCTAAGGAATTACGGTTCGTTTATACAACCAATTCACAGTGAACAAACCATAGACAACTCATCCAAAAAGCAACCTGTAAATAAAGAACTCAACTCTTTGTGTGCTTCCAAAACACAAGCCAATGTCTCTAAGCAGGATCTGAGAAGGGCCAAGAAAGGACCTAAACCTCAGTCTGCCTTAGTCACGTTGTTTGGAGGTTCTTTGGATCAAGGAAAGACTCAGAAGGAGTTGAAACCAACTACAAAACCTTCAGTCCAAGTAAGGAACAAAGACAAGTTTGCAGTGGAGTGTTCCTCAAATCAACCAAACCCTGGCACTTCCACGGATGAAGAACTTTCTAAAGATGTGGTTCCAGTAAGAACTTCAGATGCAGACCTTCAGGATTCAGAGGAGAAAATTAAAACGTCACCTCAAGACCAAAGAAGATCCTCACCATTTTTTGCTGATGTTCAGAGTCCTCTAACACATGTAGCAGATAATAGCTCACCATGTTCTGATAGGGCTTTCACGAAGGCCAACTCTGAAATAGATATTGCCATTCAAGGTCATCTAAATAACCAAGATCCAGTTGACTTCCCTAACCTAACTAGCTTGGAGAGATTCAGTGATGTGGAGACAGAGGTTAGAAATGTTTCCTTTTCAGATACTTCAAGTGAAGATGGAGCTCCATTGTTACATTGGGACCATCAAACTCCTGATAGTGTTTGGTTTCACGTGACAGCAGACAGACCTGCATGTCTAGAGAAAAGTGGTTCACTGTCCACGTCCAGCTTGAACCAAGAAAGTCTGCAAATGAAAGATGACCCTGGCTCAGAGATAAATGCTTCAGAAAACCCCTTGTAATGCAGTTATATACCTCCACACCTAGAACCTGGGACCTTTAGCATGATCGAGGAGGCAGTCTTGATAAAGACTCCAGAAGAATGGGGGATTCTGGGAGCTTTCAACTTTGTGACTCATATATGCTGTTTGTGGGAAGTGAATGATGGTGCTGGACTTGATACCAGTTTGGGAAATGCCTTGGAAAGGGATGGTTTACTACACTGTGTATCTCTTCAGCATATTCCAGGATCCATTAGAGATTCCATGAAGAGCAACGCTGGAGAAAACCAGCTGCACCATAACAATCCCTGGAAGATATCCTAGCAGGGAAGAAGGAGCAGTCACCGGCACTTCCTTCATAATGTCATTTGAGTTTGCTTTTAATCATTTAAATTTTGTATGATGATTTTTGAAACCCATGGGTTCAATACTCACAGCTGGGTCTTTTATCCCCATGACTGCAAATTATGAGGAACATCATAAGACTCTCAAGAACATGCAAGGAAGCACCTTTAGCTGGTGCTGCCCTGTGGATTTTTGAGCTGGGCAGGAAGAGAAGGATCTGATTTCCAGCTTCCCTCTGTATTTCCAAGTTTCCACGTCCATGAAAAAACCCACACATCCAACGAGAATGTAGCCTGATTAGTGCTCCACACCTAATCAACCATTAGTGACCTTCTGGTGAGGCAGGACATGCTTGGAGCCTGTAGCAACCTCTTCACCAGATGCTCTTCACCAGAAGTTCACTAATCATGCACTACCGTCTTTAGTTCAAATAGGCCCCGGCATGGGTAAGACTTTCCAATTGCACTAGACAGTATGGGGCATCCTTAGAATAGGTTCCTTTCTTCCTTTATCTCCTCTAACCCTAACCCTAAATTGCCAAAAAATGGGCTTTTAAATAGATACTATTTCCTGTACCACATTACTGCACACTTGTCTGGTTAAAGCATTGTGCCTACCCCTTGGGAATCTATTTTTGCTTATGTTTGGCCTCTGTGAAGCACTCTGCATAGTGCCCCTTCATTTCTACCATTCATTTGATTCTTTTTAATAGTAATTATTATTAAAATCATTTTCCTGTTGAGGGAAACTGATTATGAGGTCTCTCTTTCTCTTTCTGCTGCCATATGCCTCCAAGCACCAAAACTGCTCTGACATTTTCTTCAAGCCTCTGCAGAGATCCCAAGACGAGGAGCGTTCAGACGGGTTAATTCCCATTTTTAACACATGTCCACTTACAAGAATCTCCTTAAATAGGGATGTGCACGAATATTCGTAGACATTCAAAATCCGATCCAATGGGCCGAATTCTGACATTCGAACTTGAATCGAATGTCCCAAAATTCGAATGTAAACATTCAAATCGAATTCCAAATTTCAGATCTATTCATTCAAATTATCCGGACATTTGTAGGTCTACAGGTTCATACACGATGCGTACTTGAAGGACCACATCTTTCCCGCATCCGTACGCATTTGTACAGATCCATACGGGATGAAAACGGGTTGCATACGTCATGCATACAGATGTATAACGATGCGTATGGATGTGAGGAAGGTGCGTATGTTGAAGAAGAAGAAGAAGAAGAGTTGGCTTTTCTACCCCACTTTTCTCACCCATTTAAGGGGACTCTAAGCGGCTGACAAAGCTTTTCTATTCTTCTCCCCACAACAGACACCCTCTGAGGTAGGCGGGGCTGTGAGAGCTCAGAAGAGAGCTGTGGCTAGCCCAAGGTCACCTAGCTGGCTTCATGGAGGAGGGTGGAATCGAACCCAGTATGCCCAGATAAGAGTCCGGCTCCCTAACCACTAGACCAAACTGGTTGACATTCGTATGTGCAGATTTGAATTAAAAAATTGAACAAATAGATCCAAATTTGGTAAATTTGAGTCAAATCTCGTTAAATTCAAATTTAAAAGATTCAAATCAAATCGGATTTTTGGGTATTCAATTCGATTCAAATAGAATGTCAAAAAATATCCGTGCATATCTCTGTCCCTAAATACTGAGGGATTGCTGTATTCAAGTGGCTTGGCAAATATGGGTGCAACCATTGAAAAGTGCATGCAGGAAAACAAAGGCCTCCATGATTGCTAATTTAGGTTATTATTACATGGATAGGAGACCACCTAGGTGATCCAGAGGCTACATTGGTGGGAGGACAAACAGGCAATAACAAAATATTCCTGACATTTTCTAGCAGCTGATCTTGACTTGGTGGTATCTTTGCTTTTAAGAAAATTATGACTTAAATCATTTATTGTAGTAGCTGTTGTTTTTCATAACGACCTTCACTAATTAAAAACACTTTGCTTCAGTTTCATTTATTTATTCATTCATTCACAACATATGATAAAAAAAATACACACACCTAGATGTATTCCGCTTGCTTGCCCTCCCACCCTGAGAGGACTTCATTCAGAGGAAATAGAAGAGGTATGTTTTAACCAGGTGCTGAAAAACATATGATATTGGCACCTAGATTACCTGGCTATTCTGAACTCAGGGGCCAACACAGAAAAGGCCGTCTCACATGCTGCAGTCTGTTATATCTCTGAGGGTAGTGGCAAATTCCAGGCAAACCATAAGAGCAGCACCAATCAAAGGTGATCATGTAACCTTTGCAAAACATAATTCTTGTCATTTTATGGGGATAAAGTCCAGTGGCAAGCAAGAAGGTTGAACATGGTTAAGAATAACAATTTTGCCACATGGCACATGGCATGGAAAGAGTTCTGATTTCCTCCATGTGAAGGGAATCCGAAGCGACAAGATGTTCTCCTAGTTCAAAATGATGGCACCCTGAGTTAGGACGTTGCTGATATTGCTGGGCAAAAGATCACATTTGGGGAACTACAAGATTTAATAGATCATTCAGCTGGGAACTTAACTGGAGATGTGAAAATAACAAACGAAAAAGGAGCAGAGCAGCAGGTTCCCGGGCGAATGTTCAGGTGCTGTGCTGGAAAAGATTGCACAACGGGGGGTTATTTTGCATGTAAGAAAATCTATATTTGTTTGAATAGATCGCCTTCGAATGTGGTAGGATTCTATTCGATATGGATGTATTTGTACAAATTCATACGAATATCCGATACGAATGCATATGTATCCCATACATATCTGATACGTTTCCCGTAACATATCCGCTCTGAAAGTGTCAAATCCATCCCGAATCCACTTTGAATCCACTCAATCCATGTCAAATGCACTCTGGATCCACTGCAGATGTCCGCTTTCCCACGTCTCTCGTTCACGCGTGTTCCGAAACATTCATATGAATACGAATGTCAGTGTACGAATATCGTAACATTCTATTCATATACGGAAGTACAAATTTATACAAATTCATACAAATATCAAATGTTACTAAGGTTCATGCACATTCCTAATCCCGTGGTTCCCAATGTGGGGCACATGTGCCACAGAGGGGCAGTTTAATTATTAAGGGGGGGGGATTCAAGAATGAGGCTGTGTCTAGACTTGGGAATACTGTGCCTTCTGATGCGCAGTCGGGGCGGGGGCATCACACTGACGTCAGATACTTCGCTTTGCAGTATCAGGTAAATTTGAAGTTTCCTGCCGTCCTGTGTGGGCCACACATGTCTCTCTGAGGTGCCTCTGAGGTGGTTCAGAGAAGGCTTTGAGGTGGGATTGTCCACATACAAGTCTGCCCCTCCCCCTCTCCTGAATATTCTGTGCTGGAAAAGGTGGATTAGAGAAGGCTTGGGGACATTGTCCCTTTAGTCCAAACAGGACTAAATCAGGACTAAAAAAGCTAAGTGGGGATGCACCCTTTGAGGCATCTCTGTGGAGTCCCTTTTGTTATGTCTGAATACACCCCTGCAATTAGGGTTAATAGACACTGTTAGTCCTTCCTTCCATGAAGAAGAAGAAGAGTTGGCTTTTCTACTCTGCTTTTCTCACCCATTTATGGGGATTCAAAGTGGCTGACAAAGCTTTTCTATTCTTCTCCCCACAACAGACACCCTCTGAGGTAGGTGGGGCTGTGAGAGCTCAGAAGAGAGCTGTGACTAGCCCAAGGTCACCCAGCTGGCTTCATGGGGGAGGGTGGAATCGAACCCAGTATTCCCCGATAAGAGTCCTGCTCCTTAACCACTAGACCAAACTGGCTCATGAATGAATTGGGCTACACTCAGGGTTACCACCATCCTTTTGACTCTAGGTTGTTTGCCCAATTATAGAAGAAGGAAAAAAGAGGGAGCTGACTCAGACAACTTCATTTCTACCTTTCCACAGGGCTTCTTTCTGAATGACTGCTTCTGGGAATGGGCCAAGGTCGGTAAGGTTTTGCCCGTAGTGACAGGCCTTAAAATATTTCTCAGAGACTCACAACTGTGTGTTATAGTACAGCATGTTTTCACGGGTTTTACACAGCTGCAGAATTCAACAGGGGATTCAGAGGTCTGGTCCAGCTACCCACTTTTTCTGGGAAAGGCAAAAGAGATTAATCTTATTTCAGACATAAGAACATAAGAGAAGCCCTGCTAGATCAGGCCACACTCCATCTAGTCCACCATCCCATCGCACACAGTGGCCCACCAAATGCTCATGGGCATCTCAAGCAGAGACAAGGACAAACCTTCTCCTGCTCTCGAATCCCAGCAAATGGCCTTAGAAGTGGTTCTCAACCTGGGGGGTCGGGACCCCTTTGGGGGTCGAACTACCCTTTCAGAGGGGTCGCAACGAGTCTCCCAATGCCCCTCCAATTCATTTTCAGTGACCAGTGGAGGTATGACCTACGTGCTTTCTGAGAAAGCTGAATGCGGATGTGGGAAGTTTAAGGCCATTTCCACACTCAACTTGCCTGTTCCAGACTGAGCACAGCAGGTTCCATTCACACCATGGGGAGAGAGGGGAGGGATGCTGTCTATCTGGACCAACGCCAGCAGCAATGCAGAGGTTTCATAGCTGTTCACTCAGCCGGTTCCCTGCCCATGGCACCATCCACACCTGCCAGCAACTGGCTGAGGCCCCATCATTCATGCATTGTGCCTGGTTTGCACAAAGGTGGGGCTAAACACCCTTGGTAACATGCCTACTTCTATGCCAGGGTTCTTCCAAGTTGGATAAGCTTTGGAGGTGGGGCTGAACCATTTTCCTTGCTCCAGGCCACTGGACCAGAAGCAGCAACGTCTGAACCAGAATAGCTGCAGACGTCTTCAGACAGGTCTACAGCTAATCTGGAAAAGGAACCTCTTTGGACAGTTCTGGGCTGGGTAGCACTAGTTCCCTGCGGACAAAGCATACGAGGGAATTGCTTAGTCCAGACTATTGACCAAGTGCAGAAACAGCCTAAGGTGCAAGAATGAAAACAAAGAGGAAGAGTGTTTGCCTATTAAAATATGCCAAGAAAACTAGTTCCTCTGGACCTCCATAGGAATTCCTTGATGCTGTTACAAATACGTGGTGTTCTTGGGGTGTTCCGTGGCTTGACCATCTTCCTTCTCTTCTTTGGGTCCATTTCCAAAGCTGCAATTGGCAGGGATTTTGGATCTATTGAGAAAGAATACACAACATGACCAATATATATTATATACATATACAGTATATTATTCTGACCTAGCACCTTAATCTCAGTCCAGCACATATCTGAAGCCTTGCACCTGCTTTACAGTTAGTCCAAGGTGTGTATAGATGCTCCAAGGGCCAGTAATGGAAGTTTCTAGCCTTTGGAGCTCAGGGGAGGAGGCATTTTGGCAGTGTGCCTTGCTACACACCAACACCCATGGTATAACAGACCACACAAGCAAACCATGTGCACACCTCCATGGTCCAGTAGACCACCCCACTGTATGTCAATAGACCTTGAAAAAGATGTCCATTGGTAGACCAGGCCCAGAATGCCATTTTTGGTGCACCAGCCCTGTCTATGCTCTGTTCCAGGGGTGTGCACAAATGGGATTTTTCGTATTCATAACAAATCAAATGTAAGAAATATTCATGGACATTCCTATTGTTTTGTGTGGACAGAACATCCTAGAAAGAGGTGGGTCCTCCCTTGTACTGCCCCAGCACACAGAATAGAGTCCTGTGGACTCTATAACATCCGTTTTCCAGCAAAATATTTTTTAAAAGAATCTGCCCTAAACAGGGGCAGATTCTTGGAGGGCCCGAATGTCCAAACACACGTGGGGCAGCGGTGGCGGCAGGGCCAGATTGGATCCGCACCAGCGCCCATCCCAATCCAGCCTCGGAAGGGCCTCCCTGTCAAAGAGGGAGAGCTCTCCCTCCTGCCCTCCATGATTGGCTCCTTTGGATCGTCCCTTCTCTTGGGAGGGGAAGCCATGGCCTACCCTCCCACACACACACACACACCCTGCCCAGGGTTGTGTGCTCATGCTTGCCGTCTTACCTGGTCGCCGAGTGACGACTTCTTGCAGCGGGAAGCCCAGCATCCACTGCACATGCACGCGCCGCAGCCGGCATTGGCCAGCCGCCCTCATGAGGGTGGCTGACTCCTTCCCATTGGCCAGTCACCCTTGTGAGGGTGGCTGGCCAATGGTGGCCGTGGCACATGCACGCGCTGTGGATGCCAGGCCCCCGCTGCCACAAGCCGCCACTCAGCGACCAGGTAAGGACTGGATCGCGAGCGCACGACCCTGGGCGGGGGGGGGGGGGGGCGGCAGCTTCCCTCTCATTCAAGAAGGTGCCATCACGCCTTCTCAGGTGAAGGGGAACCCCAAAGGAGCCAATGGCGGATGCCAGTGGGCAGGGCCAGCATGCGCTCTCCCTCTTTGACAGCTGGGCATGTGCCGGCAATCCGGCTCTTTCTCCTGCCGCTGCAGAAGCATTCGTTTCCTAAACGGTTTCAGGCAAAAAGCCAGGTGTAAGACCTAATTTTCCAGGTCTTACATCTGGGTAGGATTTCGGCAGCAAAACCGGTTTAAGAGACCAGTTTTGCTCGCCGACGTGTGGACATGGCATCCTCAAAGGGACCCTAATTCCGTTCTCTTTGCGGAAGCCACGTCTTAATCCCTCCCCGAACAGGCTCTAAATCCAATTTTAGAGCCTGTGCGGAAAGGCCCTAGCAGTACTTTTTACCATCTACAACTGGTTTAATAGCCACACACTCCAGTGAAAACCTGGACACCACGGTCTGTGCCCTGGCAACCTCATACCTAAGAACAATCTCTGAGGGTTGTCCTTGTCCTTGCTCCAAAAGCCACAAGTAATACAGAACGCAGCAGCCAGGCTGTCTGTCCATGCACATAAGCGCTTGCTAAAATTTATTTGCTCAAAGCAAGGATGGAGAACTAGAAGATCTTTTATTTATAGCCCCAAGAGAAGCAGGTGGGTGGGGGTTGACTTCTCTCGCCTCATACTATCAGGCATTTCAGCTGCGCAATTTATTTTTATTTCAAGAACAAACCAGGAAGTGGTGGGCCTCATAGGAATAGTTAGAAATTCCATCTGGAGATCCTCGCTGTACTATTTGATCTGCTCAGCATTACCTGCTACAGAATGGGGAAGGTTCAAGGATCCAATGAAAGGACTCTTCTTACAAGTGCAGGGGAAATGATTCCTAAGAACAGCTGGGCCTGTTTGCACTGTCCTCACTGGAATGGAGGCAGAGGGAGGCATCAACACTTCGAATGCTGGTGCTCTTCTCAACTGGACCACCAGCGCTTGAAGTGCAGATGGTCTGGCAATGGTAATGGCAATGGCACCATCTGGCTTGCACTGGGATGTTGCCATGACAGTCACCGACGATCAAGGAAGCTGGAGGGAGCTCCCAGCTGATCTGGGAGTGGGTGGTCCTGGCACGATGTGGGGACAGACCTCCCCTGGAGCATTTGAGGCATTCTGGAAATGTGAGTACAAATAGGCTGTTGGTCTAAATTAGTGAACTTTTGGACAAAGAGCCAATCCATGCAGGGTGAGCTCCCAGATGGAGCGTCTGTGTGTGAAGGAGCTGTTTATTAACCAGAAATGTCTCTTTCTGTGCAGAAGCTAACCCTGCATGGACTAGACATGGCACATATTAAATTGCACCACACATACACCTATGTTTCACCAGCGCTGGGATCAGTAAGGCTCCAGATGGAACATTTGCATGCCTTCCAAGTTGGAAGATGTGCAGGATAGCCACGTGATGCAACGCACACACGTACACACGCGGTGTTGTGCTGGTTGTGCTGATAGTGGTGCCATGTGGGCACACTGGTGCCAGCACTAGGACTCAACATGGCTGCCTGGGGAAGTCTGGGGGGGGGGTGTTGTATGCACTGAGTATTTGCAAATGTGAATGCTTAGTGCATACGTAGGCCACTTCAGCCTTTGCTTCCCAGGGACAGGAAGCAAAGGGCAGAAAGATCCAAAGGCCAGTTTGGTTTAGTTGTTAGGGAGCCGGACTGTGAGCCAGTTTGGTCTAGTGGTTAAGGAGCAGGACTCTTAGCTGGGAATATCAGGTTTGATTCCACCCTCCTCCATGAAGCCAGCTGGGTGACCTTGGGCTAGTCACAGCTCTCTTCTGAGCTCTCACAGCCCCAGCCGCCTCACAGGGTGTTCTGTTGTGGGGAGAAGAACAGAAGGTTTGTCAGCCTCTTTGAGTTCCCTTAAATGGGTGAGAAAAGCAGGGTAGAAAAGCCAACTCTTCTCCTTCAAAGTATTGGCTAACTGAAATAAAAATAGATAAACTGCTACCACTGAAGCCATGAGCAGATATCTGGCAGCAGTGGAAAAGCAATTTTGGACTAGTGACAATTATATACAGAATGGGAAACAGATTTCGAACTTGAGTTTCCTCATGAGGAATCGTCTGACATTCTGACAAGAAAGACCACTGAGTTCAAATCATCTCAATCAAGGGGGCTTTATTTTAAAATATTTTACATTTGGCATTATTCTCTCTCTAATCTTTCATGTTCTCTTCGTACTGATGGCACCATTGTAAAGAAAATGGATATTTCTATCGTGTGTGTTGAGCCTGGAAAATAATACACAAATTTTGGAGTTTAGTTGGTAATGAAATTAGTATTATACTAAAAGAAAACCTTTGTTGAATTCCAGAGCTGGCACTAATTACATATATAGAGAAATAACAATGGCCAGGTTAAAAAAACCCAAAAGATGCCAGCCCTGTTCAGATGGGTGAACTATAGTGCCTTTACAAGTCAGCTATGGTGTGGTTGCATTACATATCTGTGGCAACTCTACTACAGTGGTACCTTGACATACAAGTGCCCTGACATACAAGTGTTTTGAGATACAAGCCGCCGAGCGAGTGATATTTTGCTTTGAGATGAGAGCAAGATTTGAGATACGAGTATGTAAATACAGTACAGTACATAACAAAAACAACTGAGGTGGTGTTTTGGGAGCTGGAATGGATTAATGGGAAAATTGCTTTGAGATACGAGCGATTTGACATAAGAGCAAGGTTACGGAACCAATTAAACTCGTATGTCAAGGTACCACTGTATAGCCCTGCTTTTTCTGCCCTACCCACTCCTGAAGGTTTTCCAGCAAGAGTGCTTTTTACTTAACTTCTGAGCTGTGGTCACACCCAAGGTTTAATCCAACTTTCAGAGCGAGAGAATAGATCAGCAAAGTGACAAGTTGCTTTCTCCGAGTGTTAAATAACTCAGAAAATGGACTTTGGGGACAGATAATGTGGAAAGAAAATTACTGGTCCCTTTGCTGATGTGTCCTCTAGCTCTGAAGGTGGACTGAAGCTGGATTAAACCTTAGGCGTGACCACAGCCTGGACAGACCTGCCGTTGTAGCTCCATTCACCATGCATGCGTTGTGGCCAAAATAGACATCCATGCATATACAGTGGGGCTGACACATGCACCTGGGAATTTGTGACTGGCTGAAAACCCATATGGCTGAAATGACAGAGCTGTAGCCAGAGATGTCAGACTAGCAAGGGATAATGGTGAGGAATCATTATCCCATGTTAGCTCTTGCTAACAGTTTATTAGCTGCTGTCTGACTCTGGAGGCGGCCCAGAATTCTTTGTGAAAGCTGGTTCATGAGCTTCCTTTGGAGACTCACAAAGGGTGTTTCCGCATATGCCGCTGAGAAACGGATAAAAGAAGATCCATTTCTCGGCAAGGCGTCCTCTGGAGGATCTGTCCCAAATAGGGACGGACCCAAGGAGGCCTCCCCGCATGCGCACATGCAGAGGGAGGCTGGATTGGGTGGCCAGATCACCTGGGTGCTGCGCAGAAACTGCAGCACCCATTCTAAAGGGCATCCGGCCTCCCGCGCAGGCAATGCCACCCCTGGAGCTGCGGGATTGGAGCATGCAGCTGCCGGTCACTGCATGTTTCTGGCGGCGTGTGTGGGAGGGGCTCCGGAGGCAGACTGTCCTGCTTCCGCCCCTCCCAACATGGCGACCACTGGTACATCCCGTCGCCTGGCCATGTGTGGAAGCGTCCTGCTTCCACATGGATCCAGGCAAAGGGACAGATTGAAGACCTAATATTTTAGGTCTTCATTTTAATTTGGTTTTCAGCGGCAAGAACCATTTTTTAAACGGATCTCGCTCACCGAAATGCGGAAGCGGCCACCAGGAAGGGTCCCTAATCCAGTCTCCAGTGCAGAAGGTAAGTCTAAATGTGTCTCGTATGTGTCTCTAAATGTGTTCTAAGGGCCTGTGCAGAAGCACCCAAAGGCTGCTCACAAACTGGCTTTCAGCAGGGCCTCCATTTGTGCTAACCTGCCTCAGCTGCCACTGTAGGGAGGACGAACCTCACAGGGAAGAAGAAGAGGAAGAGTTGGCTTTTCTACCCCGCTTTCCTCACGCATTCAAGGGGACTCAAAGCGGCTGACAAAGCTCCTGTTCTTCTCCCCACAACATAACACCCTGTGAGGTAGGTGGGGCTGTGAGAGCTCAGACGAGTGCTGTGACCAGCCCAAGGTCACCCAGCCGGCTTCATGGGAGAGGGTGGAATTGAACCCGGAATTGAACTCTGGCTCACAGAGATTATAGAAGGGGAGAGAAAGCTCAAGGAGCAAGTGTCAGAAGTCTGAGGGACTAGAAGCGTATTCACTGAGAACATTGCAGCGGCTTCTCTGGAGCCATTCAGAATTCTCCCCAACTCACTGTGAGATCGATGGGGACTTGGCCGTGTCGTCCTGAAGATCTTTATCCCGCGTCTCGGGAAGCATGAAGCAGAGCATTCCCCCCAGCAAGGCAGTGCTGCCAAAGATCACCATGGGGACAGCCTCGTGGTATTTGCTCAGAAGGCTGATCAGCGGTGAGAGGATGCCGGCCACCCTGGCAGACATGGAACACAAGCCGAGGCTGGTTTGCCTGGTGGGAAAGAGAGACACAGGAGATTACGCCTGAGGGCGGGAAAAGAGCAGGTTACCTCACAGGCGGCCTTCCTCCCAGCACTCCTCTGAGTTTACTAAGGTCCTCTGGAAACACTGATCTGAAGGTGTCACGAATTACAGGTTGTCACCTTATAGCTACTAGGGATGTGCACGAATATTCATCGCATTCGATATTCGGACAAATTTGTATCAGTTTGGACATTCGTATACAAATCAAGAGTTATGACATTCACACATTGACATTTGTATTTGTATGAATGTTTCGGAACATTCGTGAACCTGGGGAGGTGGGAAATTGGATCCAGAGTGCATTCGACATGGAATGAGAGCGGATTCAAAGTGGATTCAGGGCAGATTTGACGCTTTCAGAGTGGATATGTTATGGGATATGTTTTCAAGCCATCTCTGAGGGACTGTCTACTGTGTCCGAATACAACCATAGTTAAAATGCAATGCTGATTCCCCACCCCAAAAAATATGGTCCCATGAGTTTAAAACTGCTTTAAAGACCATAAAAATTATCCAAACCCTTATTTTTATTTGGTATAATACAGTTTCCGTTGTTTCCTGGTGTGGAATATAGCTATACAACATGCTAAGTGAATTAAAGTTTATTAAAAGTTCTAAATGATTCATGAATCATGCCCCATATTGCCACCCTTGTAATCTTTTTTTTTTCACAGTACATTTCACCTCTGCGCTTGCATCCACGTTTTTGCTCCTTTGAGCATGATTTGGCCAGGTACATCAGGACAATTCAATACAGTTTCCAAGAGCGCCTCACCTTACAACTGTGGGAAATACCTCAGCAGAAAACACATAAGAGGTTGAAAACGAAGCTGCCAGTGCGGCCTTTCCAATAACAGCGAGTATCGTCACTATCACTGGGGAATCTGAGCAGAGACAGAATACAAGCAAGGTAGAAAGACTAAGACTACATCCAGACACTGCTTACTTATTCCACCATGTTTGGATATCCTGGAATAAAGCATGAATATTCTGGGATATCCAAATAAAGCAGAATAAATAAGTCACATCTGGATGCAGCCTCATGAGGTATGACTTTTCAGATAGACATTATCAGGCCTCTAACTTTTTCTTCAGATGCTAATAGGCCTCTAACTTTGTCTTCAGACATTAACAAGCCACAGACTTTCCCTTCAGAAGTTAACAGGCCACTGACTGTCTCTTCAGAAGTTAACAGGTCTCTAACTTTGGGTGTTTTTCCACTGTCACTAAAAGTACCCATTAATGGGTACTTAATGGGTACTTCTAGTGACAGTGGGAAAACACCCTTTGTCTTCAGACATTAACAAGCCACTGACTTCCTCTTCAAAAGTTAACAGGCCTCTAACTTTTTCTTCAGACATTAATAGACCACTAACTTTATCTTCAGACATTAACAGGCCTCTAACTTTCACTTCAGGTGTGTCCTCAGAACCTTATGAGAGTCCAAAGCAACCAACATCCTCATATCCTCAGGTGGTTACAATGTTATCTGATGGCCATTTGGGGAGTAACTGTGACTTAATGTTCCACCTTCACCCTCTGACACTTACATTGTAGGTGATGGAAAGCAGTATTTCAGAGATCCCACAAATCACTTTAGGATTTAACAGCCATCCTTCTGTATTGCAATGGTTTGGGTTTCAAAAATTATGTATTATAAAAATAGCACTATGTTTCTGCTGTACTGTAGTGACATCTTGTGCCCTGAGGCAGCAGATATTTCTAGGGTGTAATTCTAGCCAGCTCCAGACACTACACAAAACTTGCCTGGGGCTTGTGTTGTCTTTGAGCAATAAAGTGACATGGAGATCCAGGTATAAAATATCCAGAAGTGTGCAACCACTACCGTTGTGCATGCATGGCTGCCATTTTTGAACTTTGCACATGCATGGTGACCACATTCAAGATGGTGGCTCCCAGTGGGAGTGTCCAGACAAGTAGAATATAGTGCTATTTCAGGAAATAGGGTAAAATGGGTTTTCACTTTGATATTGTGGGGTTATGTTGTGGCCATCCCAGCATAGCTAAGTCACAACTGTGCTATATGTCCCTCATCTGGACCTGGCCTTTGTCTTACAGCAACCATGTTATGGGTAGCGATGTTCACGGATATTCGAAAATCCAATTCAAATTCAATGAATATTGATATTAGAATTCGAATTGGATTTCCAAAAATCCAAAATTTCCAAATTCAATCAAATTTCAAACTTTCGAAAATCCAATACAGATTTTCAAATAATTTGGCTAAATAGATCAGGTCTATTTGCACTTATAAGACAGGATGAAAATGGGATGGGTGCAAATTAAAAAAAATCAGATATGAATGTTGCCAACATTCATATCATCCAATTCAAATTGGATTCTCGAAAATACAGATCCGGATAATCCGGATTCGAATCGGATGTTCAAAGATTTGGATTTTTGAATTTTGAATCGAATCAACTATTCAAATATTTGAATCTACTCGAATTTGAATGCAAAAAATGCACATCCTTAGTTATGGCTGGGAAGACCCATTTTACAGGTGCCAGGAAGGAAAACCACGTGCTACAAATCTGTACTAAATAAGCAAATGGTGAGTATTGGCGTTTTGCTCCTACTTAAGTACACAGTTGATAATATTCTCAACGTGACAGCCATCATGCCTTGAAATTGTAAGGGCATATTTTTTCTCAATTGTGGCTCTCCCCTTCTTGCAAAAAAAACCAATAGGTTGCAAAATAACAGATTTGTCACATACAGCAAACAATTTCTTTTCCTCTATGTGGTTATACCCTAAGTGGATACATTTGCATAAGAAGGTTAAAGTATCATGGAGGAGGAAGAGGAGGGTTAGCTTTTGTACCCCAGTTTTCTCACCCTTTAAGGCAGCGGTTCTCAACCTTCCTAATGCCGCGACCCCTTAATGCAGTTCCTCACGTTGTGGAGACCCCCAACCACGGGGGCGGGGCGGTTGGGAGGGGGGAGAGAGGGGTGGTGGGAGACTCATCGCGAACCCTCTAAGAGGGTGGTTCGACCCCCAAAGGGATCCTGACCCACAGGTTGAGAACCACTGCTTTAAGGTGACTCAAAGCGGCTGACAAACCTTCTGTTCTAGGGATGCGCACAAATATTTGTAACATTCGATATTTGTACAAATTTGTACAAATCTGGACATTCATATACAAATCAAATGTTACAACATTCGTATTTGTATGCATGCCTCAGAATATTCATGAAACAGGAAGGTGGGAAAGCTGCCACACCAGTCACATCTGCAATGGATCCATAGTGCATTTGACATGGTTTGAGAGCAGATTCAAAGTGGATTCAGGGCGGATTTGATGCTTTCAGAGCGGATATGTTATGAGATCGGTGTTAGGCATTGAAGCCAGTGTAGGAAAATGTACAGATGTGTACAAAAGGTAAAAGGGTTAAGGAACATAACTATCTGCAGCTGAAGGCTGGAACAGCAAAGTGTTCAAGGTCAAATATGTGCTTGCAGCACGTAGGCTTGTGTACCAGAGAAAGTTGTCCGAATAGAGGGGACAACATTGTTTGTAGCACAAGGAAAGAGAGTCACCACGAGGGGACCGCATGGCACAAATGTATAAATTGCCTGCACACTGCAGTGTGTGCGTGGGTTGTTGGACGTGAGTTTGGTTGGTTGGTTGGAGAGTTGGAGACTTTGTTGGACGAGCGTGTATATTTTGTAAATACAGCAACATCAAGAATAAAACACCTCTGAGGGGAGAGATTCGGCTCCAGTCTGTTTCTTTCGCAGCGGGCAGGAGGAATTTCCTGATAAAGCCGAACAGATCCAAGGATGCCAGTAGTTCCTAAGGCAACAGAGATTGCTTTGCCGGCGCTTCTGCTTGTTACACCAACAATCGGATATGTATGGATACGTATCAGATATACGTATGAACTCGTATGAATACATTTGTATCGAATAGACTCCTACCACATTTGAGGGGGATCTATTTGAACGAATACAAATTTTCTTACATTTGATTCTATACAAATCAAATGCAAAAAAAAAGCATTTGTGCACATCCCTATTCTGTCCTTCTCCCCACAACAAAGACACCGTGTGAGGTAGGTGGGGCTGTGAGAGCTCATAAGAAGAGCTGTGACTAGCCCAAGGCCACCCAGCTGGCACTTCATGGAGGAGTGCGGAATGAAACCTGGCGACTACAAGATATTAGTCCGGCACTCAAACCACAAGCCCAAACTGAGTCGTTTAAGAAATCTATGGGCCATATTTCAGAGCAAGGCCCACCCAAAGTTGCATAGTGGAATATGATTTGGGTAAGAAAAAAATCAAACATCTCCTACCCAAGGTCTCACTGGGTCTCCCCCACCACACAAACCTTCTCCATAAGCCATGCAAGTTTCAGAAGCACCTCTAGATCTTCAGAAGACCTTTGGACTGGACACCTTTTCTACCCAGTCTGCCGTGCATATGAATGGAATCTCCTACCTTTGGGGATTGCAGGGATGATTAAGCACACCACACCGCCCAGGAGAAGCCAAGCAGCTTGGCATCTCTTTCTTCCCATCCACTGGAGCAGAAAGATACAGGAGGAACGGGTTGGGATCTCAATGACTCCAAACAGAAGCTGGGTGAGGTAGATGTCCAGGCCAAAACTCCCAACGTGGAGGCTCACGCCATAGTACACAAGACTATCTGCAAACCTGAGGACAAATCGAGAAGATGGCATTTATGCGGCATCCCTCCACGTTTTCTTTAAAAAGAGAGAGAGAAAGTTAGGTAGGAATATAAGTTTTTGGGTGTTTTTCCACTTAGCACTAGAGTACCCTTTAAAGACTCCTTTAATGAGTCCTTAATGGGTATTATAGTGTTCAGGGTTTTTTCCACTAGCACTAGAGTACCCATTAAGGATCCATTAAGGACCCTTAATGGGTCCTTTAGTGCCAAGTGGAAAAACACCCTGGAGCTCATTCATACAGGGAAGCACTGGGTGGGTTCTGGATCCATCAGCCATCACTAAGCATGCATACCTGATGCATCCTAGAACTTTGCAAACCTTCAGTCTAGGCCAGCGATGGCCAACCTATGACACGCGTGTCACAGGTGACACGCCAAGCCCTTTTGGGTGACACACCTGGTCACCCTGGCACCTGGGCGTGTAGTGCTTGCTTGTTCTTGCAGTGTACGGAATACCAACTTTGAATTGAAGATTTAGCAAATGTAAAGAATTACTTGTTTTTGCTTTTAATAAAATACATATTTCAAAAATATAACTTTTTCACTAGAGCTGCAAATATCACAAAATTATGGATATTTCTAGATGTGACACAGTACCCAAGTTAAGCTAGGTTTTCTTGCCAATTTTGACACACCAAGTTCAAAAGGTTCGCCATCACTGCACTAGGCGAAAGTGCAAAAAGATCCTAACTGGAGCCAACTGTCCTAGGCAGGTTGGCTTTGTATTTTGCAGTGCTGCGGCAAAAACCTCCAAGAGCAAAGAGACCCCAAATCCTGGGGAAGCTGAAGCCCACTCTGCCTGCTGAACACCAGAGCACCCGAAGTGATGTTTTTCAAACTCTACATTGCTCTTCTTTTCCGTTGCTTTTGCTTCGCTTGCAGTTCGCTGATATTTTATCTCTCAGAACATTCCTTGTTTTTATGTATTTTTGAGAGAGAGAGATACCAGCCTAGACTCTTGAGAAAAACTTGCAACGTCAATCTTCTTTTCTCCTGATCTTTTTTAATAGTAGACGTTCCAGATCTTTTCCTTATTTGCCCATCTTTTCTGGTTCGGAAGTTGCCGCTAGTGCAAAATGCAGCTGCCAGAGTGCTGACCGGAACAGCTAGCCAGATGCATATCACACCGGTCTTAAAAGGGTTGCATTGGCTGCCAATTCACTACCGAGCCCAATTCAAGGTGTTAACTCTGACTTAGATGACCCTAAGTGACTTGGGCCCCAAATATCTAAAGGAACGCCTTCTTCTCCCATAACTGTCCTCCCTGTGTCTTAAGATCAGGAGGTGAGGCGATCCTGGTCGCTCATCACCTTCAGAGGTGGGCACCCGGGAAAGGGTCTTTTCAGTAATGGCCCCCGGGTTATGGAATAGTCTCCCCCTTGAGGTAGGTCACGGCTCCTCCCTGAATATATTCAGAAAGGTGGTGTAGACGCATCTTTTTGTCCTGGCCTCTGGCTAAGGTATACTGTTCCCCCCACTGTAGATACTTTTATTTTAATAATTGGGGTATTCTTTTGAATTTTTAAATACTATTTGTATGTATTTTATGATATTTAATATATACTGACTGTTTTAAAGGTTGTTACCTGCCCTGAGACCTTCGGGTATAGGGCGGGATAGAAATATAAATAATAAATAAATGAATTTAACCTACTTGGACAATTCAGAAAATGGTACCTAGTTTTTCTTCTTTGATGTATCCAGCATGACTGGTTGAAGTTATTTGTAAATTGATTGTTATCTGGTTCTTGATTGTGATAATATTATGCAATAAAAATCTTTTAAATTTTTTTTAAAAAAAATGTAGCACAAAGATTTCATTAAAATAAAAGGCAGCAATTAAACTCTTTGAAAAGAAACAGAGCGAGGCAAAATTCCTGCCCCAGACCCATAAGAGTTTTATGAAAAATAGGTCAAAAGATATTCTGTACCAGGGCTGTACCAGAGCCGTCTTAATTGCGTATTGGAGTTCTGAGTGCGAATTCATCCAAGGTAAAGGGTCAAGTTTGCCCTACAGTTTGAAAGGCAATGACTAAGGCTGTGCTCGTGGGCTTTATAAGGCAGGAACCCAGTTGTCTGAAACACTCACCAAACCCAGATCATGATCAGAACGATAACCCTGAGATGTCGCTTCCTGAAAAGGTCGAGGATGCTTCCAGATTTCCCCTTCTGTTCCGGTACCAGCTGTAAAATTTCCAAAACGAGAGAAAGATACTACTTCAGCCAGAATCTGGTGGGCGTGAAAGAAAGGGTCAAAAGCAAGGGATGATGGAGGAGGAGGAGGAGGAGGAGAGTGGGTTTTTCTACCCCACTTTTCTCACCCATTTAAGGGAACTCAAAGCGGCTGACAAAGATTCTGTTCTTCTCCCAACACCAGACACTCTGTGAGGTACGTGGCGCTACATTTGAGCTAGTTTGGTCTATTAGGGAGAACAGCCTCATATCTGGGAATACCGGGTTTGATTCCTCACAATCCTCCATGGAGCCAGCTGGTTGGCCTTGGGCTAGTCACAACTCTCTTTCTGAACTCTCACAGCCCCACCTACCTTACAGTACGTCTGCTGTGGGGAGAAGAACAGGAGGTTTGTCAGCCACTTTGAGTCCCCTTAAAAGGGTGAGAAAAGCAGGATAGAAAAACCAACTCTTCTTCTTCCTCCATGTAGCCAGCTGGGTGACCTTGGGATAGTCACAGCTCTCTTTCTGAGCTCTCACAGTCCTGCCTGCCTCACAGGGTGACCGTTGTGGGGAGAAGAACAGACAGTTTGTCAGCAACTTTGAGGCTCAAGGGGCAAGAAAAGAGGGCTACCAAAGCTAAGTCTTCCTCTGCTTCTGCTTCCCTGGAATGATGTCCGAGGGAGGTGAGGGTGGAAAAGGATGATTTACACAATGCAGGGGCTTTCTAGAATGAAACCACAGCCGTTCACTAGGGGCAACCGCACTCGATGGCCAGAATCTCTTCTACTAGGTATGCTGTGGTCTGGTTGACCAATTCTCTCGCCCCTTCTTCCTCCTCCCTGATCTTTTCCAGAGCACGGAGATTCCAGAGGTTGCCACCTGACTCAGCATTTCTTCTGGAACGGTCCTCTTGTTCATGGAGGCAGCTTTCCGGAGCTCCTTTTTGGCTTCCTCGGTCTTCCCTCGGGTTACAAGCCAGCGAGCAGAGTTGGGCAGAACCCTGAAACAGACGAGAACTGGAGATTATGGTGGGTTTGTTCATCTTGGGGATGGTGTGAAGATATAAGAATAAAGGAGCATAAGAAATAGCCCACAGCTTGGACCCATCACCCACCAGCTCCAGGGGCCGGCTTTCACAGTGGCCAGCCAGGCGCACAAGGAAGCGCACGTGCAGGACGTGAGCACACAGCTGGTTTTGCTCGCAGCCTCCCAGTAGATCTTCCACTGCCATTGGAGCTAATGGTCAGCTAGATCATGAGAACATAAGAGGAGCCCTGCTGGATCAGGCCACAGCCCATCTAGTCCAGCATCCTAACCCACACAGTGGCCTACCAGTTGCTTCTGGGCAGCTTAAGCAGAGACAAGGGCAAAACTTCTGCTCTTGAACCCCTGCAAACGGCCTTAGAGGCCTCCTGCTTGTTCCCCCAGCCTGAAAGATGCACCTAGGCATCCATTCTAGTAGCCATTGATACACCTGTGATCCATAAATTTGTCAAACCCTTCCTTAAAGCCAACTAGGCTGGTTGCTGTTGCCACCTCTTCTGGCCAATTCCATAGACCGATGAATACATGTGAATGGGAGCCCCGGAGATGGCACCAGTGTGCCTGTGTGACACTGTTGTCGGGACAACCTGACAACACAGCACACAATTACGCCTGAGCTGCTGGTCATGTGCCTCCCCTGCGCATCTTCCATGTGGAAGAAGTGTCGATGCAGCTTGCAGGGCTATGCTAGCCTTGCCACAGGTCTAGCATGCCCGGAGCCCTTTTTAGCAAAGAAAACAGCTCTGTGAAGTGCAGACACACCACGCTGGAACATCCCCCACGTTGACTAATCAGCTATCCATGCTCTGGTAACCTCCAGACTGCAATGCTCTCTACATGGGGCCGCCCTTGAAGACAGTTCGGAAGCTGCAGCTGGTACAGAAGAGAGCCCTTAGAATGCTGACTGGGACATTATGCCGGTCTTAAAAGAGTTGCATTGGCTGCCAATTCGCCACCGGGCCCATTTTAAGGTGTTAACCCTGACTTATAAGGCCCTAAATTATTTGACCCCAAATATCTAAAGGAACGCCATCTTCCATATCAACCTGCCCATGCCTTAAGATCAGGAAGGGAGGCCCTCCTGGTTGTCCCACCACCCTCAGTAGTAAAAGGGATGGGCACATGGGAGAGGGCCTTCTCAGTGATGGCACCTAGGGTCTCAGTCCTTGGGTCCACTCACCATATATAAAAAAAGAGCGCAAAGGCAGGGACAGAGCCGGCGATCTGGAAGTATCTCCAATCCTGAAGGCCGTACGCCAAGCCCGCCAAGGCCATCTGCCCCAAGGAATTGCTGCAGTGTGTGATGATCAGCGCAAGTGGGCGATAGGAAGCGCCAACCCACTCGGAATCTGGAAAGAGTTGGCTCACAGTCATTGCCCGATGCTCCAAACCCCCCAAACAGCCCATCTCATTGACAGTGCCTGGCTCTTTTTCTAGGGGTCAAGGAAGCAAGGGGGACTTTGGGGTGTTTAGCTGCTGAAGAGACTGGTGTTTATTATCGGGCTTTGCATACTTTATGGACCTTTCTGCACTGGGCCTTATTTCAGATAATATCTTGGAATAGGAAGCTGCTATCTGTATGCTAGTACAGACTAGAGCATGCTTAGGGTGTGACCTGCCATAGTCTGAACCAGCATGTGGATGGCATGTTCCTATTCTAAGATAATATCAGGAATAAGGCCCAGTGCAGAAAGGACCTATGTCTGAACATGGCATGACCAGCCTATTTCTCAGCAGCCTGGATTCAATATGGAGACTTAGGGCTTTTTCCACACTTGGTAGTAGACCAGACCAGACCGCACCAAGGCCCTGGTCATACAAGTAGTTTAGGATGATGACATCAGCTCGTCTTCAGGTCATGTTACTCACATTACTTTTATTTAAGTCATTTTCCAAGCCGGCCTACCCCCGTTAGATCGTTTTAACCGTAGTCCTCATTTTTACAAGAGGACTCAGCCCGTCCTAGCATTTCAGGCTGTATTCTCTCCCGCGGTGTGAGCTGGGGAAGGGGACAAGGGAGGCCAGTCTTTCCTTTCAGCCAATGTCTAGGGGAGGGTGGCACGCATAGAGTTTGTGAGGTACCTGCCCTTCTCTCCTCAGTTTATGTGTATGATTCCTCTATCTAATGCAGCAGTTCTCAACCTGTGGGTTGCGACCCCTTTGGGGGTTGAATGACCCTTCCGGAGGGGTCACGATGAGCCTCCTGACTTCCTGCCCCATCATCACCAGAGCTGCCCTGCCCCCGTGGTTGGAGGTCTCCACAACATAAGGAACTATGTTAAGGGGCCATGGCATTAGGAAGGCTGAGAACCGCTGATCTAGTGTTTTTACGCAAATTTATTATCATTATTTTTAATTAATTGCATGTAGAAGAAAAGCAGATAAAAAAAGGAAGGGGTGTGTGGAGGTGTGGGAGCAGGCTTTAAAAACCCCCACAAACACACACCCTCACCTCCCTTGAGTGAACCAATGGCATCTAATAAGAAAGGAGGTATATTTGATGCAGGAAAGGGGGTGGAGTGCCAAGAGGAGGCTCAGGTCGGTCATGGAGAAAGGTGTGAGCAATGCAGCCCAGAGCAGGGATGGTCCGAGGACGACCTATAACGGTCTAGGTGTGATCAGCACTGGTACGACCTCTGTTTGAATTAATGAATAGGACGTCCTGTCTTAGACTTGTGTGACCAGGGCCCAATCCCCAGTTACATCAAAATTATGTCTCAAAAAGCATGATTGTACAAATATGTAGACAGTGTGGTTGTCCTCCAGTTATCATTTAACTGATTTGCTATCTGTCTTTCTTTAACCAATAACTTCTTTTATTAATAACACATATGATAAAGCAGTGGTAAATACGTTCTTTGTACCCGTGTTCCCATCCTTGGGGTAACTGTGTGTCCCCCCCCACCTCTTCCTCGACAGTGGCAGCACGTACATCGTGACCACAAAATGGTGGGGGAGGCTCCAATTACTTGTTTGCTTAAATTTTATACTGCCCTGCAACAAAGTCTCAAGGCAGTGAACATTAAAAGACTTTGATCTCACATGCAGTCCAATGTGAATCAAAGGATAAAAGAAAGCATTGCTGTTTGAAAGCTGTTTTCTCAACTACAGGTAACTTCACAAGACTGACAGGTAGTTTGAGCAGAAACGTGACAGGCACAAGAACATAAGAGGAGTCCTTCTGGATCAGGCCACCACGCATCTAATCCAGCATCTTAGAACCACAGAATCATAGAGTTGAAAGGGACCTCTAGGGCCATCGAGTCCAACCCCCTGTTCAATGCAGGATTACCTAAACCATCTCAGAAAGATGTAGGTCCAGCCTGTGCTTGAAGACCTCTAGGGAAGGATAACCCACTACCTCTTGTGGCAACCTGTTCCACTGACTGATCGCTCTTCCTGTCAGGAAGTTTTTCCTAATATATAATCTGTATTGACTCCCTTGAAGTTTCATGCCATTGTTTCTAGTCCTCCTGGCTTGTCCAAGTGAGAATAAGGACGATCCCTCTGCACTGTGACAGCCCTTCAGATACTTGAAGACCCCTATCATGTCTCTCCTCAGTCTTCTCTTTTGTAGGCTAAACGTTCCTAGATCCCTCAACCTTTCCTTGTAGGACATCTTGTCTCAAAGAGTGACCGACCAATTGCTTCTGGACATCTCAAGCAGAGACAAGGGCAAACTTTCTGCTGCTCTCGAATCCCAGCAAATGGCCTTAGAGGCATCCTGCTTGTCCCCCCAGCCTGAAAGATGTACTTAGGCATCCATTCTAACAGCCATTGATACACCTGACATCCATGAATTTGTCTAACCCTTCCTTGAAGCCATCTAGGCTGGTTGCTGTCACCACCTGGCAGCCAATTTCATAGACCGATGACCCTCTGAGTAAAGAAATACTCCCTCTGGTCCAATCTGACTGTCCTATCAGACTATCTGGGACTCCACAGTAGCAGCCCACAAATGTTTTAATCCAAAAAGCTACTTCTCTTCCTTCACTGGCTGAAGTGACTGATTTATTTTGAGGATTTATTGTCCTTGATTCTGCTTCTCAAGTGAGATGACAGCTCACGTTCTCTGCTCTTGAGAAAGCAGATGACTCTAATTTCCCCTTTCAGCCAAGAGCTTCCAGGTGAAATTGGAGTCTTTGGATCTCCTAAACCACATTGTGACTTCCCAATGAGAGATGACGCTATACATATCCCATACGTATCTGATACGTATCCCCCTACTTATGTGCATTGAAAGCATCAAATCCACCCTGAATCCACTTTGAATCCGCTCTGGATCTGTTGCAGATGTGACTGGCACAGCCACTTTCCCACCTTCCCAGGTTCACGAATGTAACGAAGCTTCGTAAGGATGTTCCGAATCTTTCTATTTGAATATGAATGTCAATTTTTGAATGTTTCAACATTCTATTTGAACATGAATGTTCCAATCCAAGCAAATTTGGACAAACTTTGAAGGGTGGGGGGACTTGAGGCAAGAGTTGTCTAGGACCCTAGTCCAACACCCCAAACCTGAACAACGAGTTCAGATTAATGAATTAATGTGAATTCATTAAGAGGAGCAGGCTTCTTAAAAGCAAAAATGTGCAATAAACAAGGTACTGTTGGAAGGCAAGGAAAGTTAAGTTTTCTTACGTAAAGCAGCCATGCTGATACTTATTCCAGCAAATCCAGCACCCACGATGAATCTCAAGGCAATGTAAACATAGAAATTTGGGGAGAAGGCTGCCCCGACCCCAAACGAGCCCATGAGAAGTAGGGTGAGCAAAATCGACCATCGGCTACCGATCCTAGAGCAAGGAAATCCAAGACAACACAAGTCAGTCTTGCAAGAAAAGAGGTTCAGAATTACTTGTACCAAATCATAACCTGCGGTCACGCTTAACACACTCTTGCCTATTCCACTTTACCCGGCAGGCAGAGGTTGGGGCAGCCCACCAAATGTTTCCAACTAGAGTTCTGAGTCCTACCATAGCTATTGGAGCCTTTGGACCAGTCCAACAGTTGGCTAACCCATCCCTGGAGCAACCCGGCTGTAGACTGCTAAAAAGCAGTCCACACCTTGACCAGGAGAGGTCTGCTGTATCCTGGACAGATTGCCATGGCAACATTAAGGCGCATGCCCATTGTGGTTAGAGCACCAGAATCATATCTCATACTCACCAGGTTCGATTCTGCTCTCCTCCCTGAAGGCACCTTGGGAAGGTTCAAATGCACTGAGCATCTGAGTTTGGGGCCGCTTTGCCCAAGTGCAGAAAAGACTCCAGGTCATAATGGACACACGGTCCTCAGGAAGCAACATTGAACTGTCAGCATTGGGATGTTGCACTGGCCCTGATTGTATTAGTGCTGTGTATTTTAGTGATGTGCATGAATGCATTTTTTGGCATTCGATTTGTAACAAATAGAACATTAGAAAATCCGTATTCATTCAAATAGATCCCCTTCAGATGTGGTAGGATTCTCATCAATATGAATCTATTTGCATGAATATCCAATACGTATCCGATACAAATGGATACGTATCCGCCACGAACGAATACGTATCCAATACATACCCAATATACGTACCCCATAATATATCACCCTGAAAGTGTCAAATCTGGCCTGAATCCACTTTTAATCCACTCTCGATCCACATCAAATGCAATCTGGATCCATTGCAGATATGACTCGCTGAACCGCTTTTCCACCGCCCCAGTTTCACGAATCTCTGAACTATTCGTACAAATGTCCAGGACATTCACATTAGTATGAATGTTAATGTACAAATGCCCTAACATTAGATTCATGTACAAATGTCCAAATTCTGACAAATTTGGATAAATAAGAAATGTCATGAATATCTATGCACTGGGGATATGCAAGAATATTCTAAACATTTGAAATTCAATCGAATTCGGTCAAATTTGGATATTCGAATTCGAACCAAGTGTCTATACATTAGTTTTTTAAACATTCAAATGAATTCAAATGTTTTTAACCATTTGTACATATTATTCAGACATTCATATGCATCTGATTTGTATCTGTACGCATCTGTATGGATACGTACAGGACGAATACTGGATAAAAATGGGATGCAAATGGATACATACAGATGCGTATGGACACGTACGAATGTTGTTGACATTCATATCATCAAATATGAATCGAATATTCGCACGGATAGATACGAACATATTCAAATAGGTTCGAATTTTAATACATTCATTTTTTTCTCTCTTCGTTTGAATTCGGACATCAGAATGCTGTATTCAAATCAAATGTCGAAAATTGCATTCATACACACGCCTAGTGCGTTTCCTTCTTGGATGCACCCAGATTATATTTGTCTACACTCTCCTGGCCAGGTGTGACAATCATCTCAGCTGGAGGAACAGGAAGCTTTTTCCACGAACGGAGCCTGTTTTGCATGATTTATTCACAGCTGTAGAAGCTCGCCTCCCATTAGCTCTGCCTGCCCTGATCTGTGTTTCTGCTTTCAATTCTCACCTTCTGCCCCACCAGTCCCAAGCGGGAGACTGCATTCAGACCTGTTCAGACAGAACCCCAACCCACTCACAAGGGCCATGTATTGTTCTTACAGCAGAAGAGGATCTTTTATAAAAAGCAAGAATCCTCCGGCTCAGTGATCACATGGCACCAAAGCCAAAGAACGTTTCATGCCTGGAAAATGCCGAAACATTTTCCGAGCTTGGAAATTTTACTCCCCCAGGTCTCCCGCACATGATGTTTGTCTTTACCTGTCACTCAAAGGTCCAAACACCAAGGCCCCAGCAAGAAGACCCGACATGAAAATGGACTGGGAGATGTCACTTAAGTCTTTCTGGTCACAGACCAAGTTAAACTAGAGGGGAAGGAGAAAAGAAAACAAGTGGGAATATATTACTTTTTTTTTTACTTTTGCCATCTGGCTGCACCAGTGTTAATCTTCCAGGCTGTACATGTGGGATGTGGACTAGCAGATGCATGAGCCTGAAAACCCCTTTTTCCTTCACTGACAACCAGTTCATGAGCTTCCATTAATGTTCTCACACAGCACCTGCAAATTCCCCTGTCGTATGACGTGAAGAAGAAGAAGAGGAGGAGGAAGAGGAAGAGGAAGAGGAAGAGGAAGAAGAGTTGGCTTTTCTACCGCACTTCCCTCACCCATTTAAGGAAACAAAAAGCGGCTGACAAAGCTTCTGTTCTTCTCCCCATAACAGAACACCCTGTGAGGCAGTGGGGACTGTGAGAGCTCAGAAGAGAGCTGTGACTAGCCCAAGGTCACCCAGCTGGCTTCATGTAGGAGGGTGGAATCAAACCTGGTGTTCCCAGATAAGAGTCCAGCTTCTTAACCACTAGACCAAGGAAGCTCTCAAACTGGCCGTCAGTGGTGGGAGGGGAATATAAGAACATGAAAAAGCCCTGCTAGATCAGGGAACAGCCTTTCTAGTCCAGCATCCTGTCTCACCCAGCGGCCCACCAGTTGCTTCTGCACAACCTTCACCTGCTCTCGACTCCCTGCAAATGGACTTTAGAGGCATCCTGCCTGTCTCTCCAACCCGGGGAGGGCACCATTCTGGCACACATTGGTCCTCCATGAATTTGCCTATAAGAATGTAAGAGGAGTCCTGCTGGATCAAGCCACAGCCTATCTAGCCCAGCATCCTGCCTCACACAGTGGCCCACCAATTGCTTCTGTCCATCTCAAGCAGAAGACAAATGCAAGACCTTAGGGATTTTCGCATTACTCCCGTTCCGTTTGGAACGGGAGTAGGACGGGAAGCCTAAGACAGCTCACGACGCTTTGAGCATTCACACAGAGGGGCGCAGGGATGCGTGTAAACGCATTCCGGAGCGCCCGTGTGCGAATGCTCAAAGCGTCGTGAGCTGTCTTAGCCGGCAAACGACGGCAAGGGGCGGGGAGACAGCTGAGGAGGCTCCCGCAGCCGGCGCTGGCTGAAAACAGCTGATTGTCAAAGCCGCGCCGGCGGGGGAGGCAAGCCCGCGGCTGTTAGGGAGAGAGAAGCATGTGCGAACGCTTCTCCTCCCGAACGCCTGCGGGCAGTTCGTGCGCGCCCGAACGCATGTAGAGCAGTTTAAAGTGCTCTACATTTGGAACGCGCGGAAGACAGCTCTGGACATGCCGGGACGCAAACTCGGCCGCAGCAAAGCGAATGCTGCGCCCGGAGCTGTCTCCCGCGCGTTCCAAACCCCCCGTGTGCGAAAACGTCTCTTCACCTGCTCTCAACTCCCTGCAAATGCCCTGTACGCATCTTGTGCGTATCCGTATGTGAATACTGATAAGTGCGGGATGAAAACAGGACGCGTGCTGATGCATATGAGATTCGCACCATTGGGTATGTACCAAATATTTGAATGAATGGATATGAATGTATTCGTATCAGTTCAGATTGTCCAGACATTCGTATTCCTTTATTCGTACAAATTTGGATTTTCAAATATTCGATTCGTTGTGACTCAAATGTCAAAAACTGCATTCGTGAAAAAAAAATGCATTCATTCACACCCCTACTATCAAATAACTTATTCTGCATTTCCTCCTCACTCCTATGCATATATATGAAGAAAACCCTTGCGTTATTAGCTCTTCAATCGGGATCAGTTGTGCCCACAGGATCAATGGAAGCAACACCTCACCACACCCAGTTCCTCAGAACTGGTGTCCACACTTCACACACAGTTCCATTCAGAATAGGCTAAACGGTGCGCCACTCACTTTGTTCACCAAGGCTGGTTTTCATCCATTTGCATTTGCATTTTTTAAAAAAATCATTCCACCCTACACCGGAGTCTCAAGGCAGAGAACAGTAAAGAGACAGAACAGTATAATAGCATACAAGTTTCAGTGAACCACACCCAGGGATATTTCAAAAGAGGATTGATTCCTGTTTACGAAAGAATGCAACATACACACCTCTGTCAACAGTGATGGCTTTTGTCCTTTCGGATATACCCATCCTTCTGTGCACGGTATCGTGGCATTGAGCCCATATTTTTCGATAGACTCCAGATCCCCTTGCACAGGGGCGTACATCCAACATTCCTCGAAAGCTCCATCCGGTTTCCTCGGGATCGTCAAGTTCTTTTCTTCCTCTGCAGTGAGATTGTATCCCTGGAGCCAGCTTGTTTTGCAATAGTGTGGAACATCCTTCGTTATAAACACTTGTCCAAATATGTGAAAAGGGGTGAGGAAATTTGGGATGCAGATGAACAGCGTCAGCCATTTCTGAAACCTTCCAAATTCTCCGACTTCCTTCAGGATCTCACCAAACGTTATCATTCTGGGACCTTCAGTGGCTGGAATGCATCCATGAATCGCTGTCATATTTAAGGACTAAAATTAATGATTAAATTTCATAAAAGGCTCGAGTGAATAATTGATTAAGCTTTGACCTTTGATAAACCTGAGAGATTCTACCCAGCCGTAACATGGATCCTACCTGTTGGCTGCAAAGGATTGCCAAAACAAGCCTATTAGAAGTAGTTTGGGGTAAGTTTGAACCTGCCAAGGGACATGAGGCAAAGTGCACTCAGCCGATGAACAAAAGAGGAATCCTGCTAGATCAGGTCACAACCCATCAACTCCAGTATCCTGGCTAATGCATTTGCTTCTGGCACTCTCAAGAAGAAAGCATAAGGCAAAACTTTCACCTGTTCTCTGCTAAATGACATCCTGCCTGCCTATTTAACCTGGAGCATCCTTCATGGTAGACATTGATACATCTATCCTCCATGAATTTGTCCAACACTATAATAGGAGCTCTGCTGGATCCTGTCTCACACAGTAACCCATCAACTGCTTCTGGGCAACCTCAAGCAGAAGACAAAGGAATAATGACCTTTAGAGGTATCCTGCCTGTCTCTCCAACCTGGAAGCAGGACCTAGGCATCCATTCTAGTGGCCATTGATCCACCAATCCATTATTTTGTCTATAAAACAAAAGAGAAGTATTGTTAGATCAGGGCACAATCCATCTAGTCCTGTAACCTGTCTCACCCAGTGGGCCACCAATGGCTTCTGGGCATTCCTAAGCAGAAGACAAAGGCAAAACCTTCACTCACTCTTGAATTCCTTCAAATGGCCTTTAGAAGCTTTTTGTTTGTCTCTGCAACTTGGAGGCAGGACCTAAGCAGACATTGTAGCAGCCAGTGACACTCAAATCTTCCATAAAATGTTCTAAACTTCTCGTAAAGGCTGCTTGCTGTCACCACCTCATCTGATAGTAAACTCCACACCTGATGACCCTCCGGGTGAAAAAATAATTCCCCTGTCCACTAGTGCCCCCTAGTTTTAGTATTGGGACTCCAAGCATTGGGCAACACAGGCCAGCGTGGAGGTTCTCCTGGTACCGATCATCCAAGTATAAATGGTCTTGTTCTGGGACAGTTGGACCACTCCAGAATGCGTACATCCCTTGCCAAACCCGATTTCAGTACCGGACCAAATGCGCATGGGGATGCACCCTCAGTGTGAGCAGGGGAAGGTGAGCTAAAGGAGGCTGAACTGTGCTGTGGTGGGTGGGGTCCAGTCTTTCCTTCAGCCAATCGGCATGAACAGAGTTTGTGGGACACCTCCCCTTCTCTCCTCAGTTTATGTGTATGATTCCTCTATCTAGCGTTTTTCCACAAATTTATTATTTTTAAAAAATGTAATCGCACAGAGAAGCACATTAAAAAGGAAGGGAGGCGTGGAGGTGGTGGGCTAGGCTTAAAAAAGAACCACAAACACACTCCCTTGCCTCCCTTGAGTGACACAACAGCATCCAATCAGAATGGAGGTAGATTTGACACAGCAAAAGGGGTGGAGAGCCAAGAGTTCCATGGAGGAGGCTCAGGTCAATCACACAGAAAGGTGTGAGCAATGTGGCCCAAGTGAGGACACGATCTAGGTGTGAACAGAGCTCATACGAACCAAGGCATCCTGTCTCATATAGGTGTGACCAGGCCATGCGTGAGAGAGGATGCTGGACTAGATGAGCTGTGACCTGATCCAGCAAGGCTCCTCTTATGTTTTTATGGTATAACTTGGCCAACAAGATACTGAAGTCTGCTAAATGCACAAATACATAGATCATAAAATTGAGGTGGGGAGTCACCGTAGGTTATCTTTCAAAGAAGAAAGGAGGGTGGATCCATCTTCATCTCCAACTGACCCCAAGCCAGAACAGTCAACCTAAATGGCTGTTTGCTGGAACACACCTTCAGGTTCCGAATCTAATCTTATTCTTGGTATGTTTTGCTGCCTTCTACACTGGAGTTTCTGCACGTGAGGCTACTCACGATTAGACAGGAAATAAACCATAGAAGACCAATCAGATGCGCAGCTAAATTAAAATTAATATCAAACAGGCCAAATTAAGGAGATATTTTCTGGAATATAAGAGGCTTCACTGTCTCCCAAAAGGCATTGAGATGCTAAGGTGCACTTGTCCAAGTCTGGCTTTGTTCTGGCCCAATACTACCAGCTCCGCCATGATTGACTTTTTCACAGCACCAAGATGAAACATTCTTCTCAAGCCTGAAGGACTTCCTGGAGAAAAGCCAACAGGTAGAAGGAAGGAGACATTCAGCTTCACAACACTTTCCCCTACCACCCAAAGGTCATTAAGCCTTTACTAATAATGCCATGACCCCGGAAAACCCATAGAAGACCTCTGAGTCCTTTCTAAAGAAAGGCCAAGATAGGGAGCATTCATCCTTACAGTTATGATGAGTTGAACCCAACTCAATGACACTTGTCAACGATCATAACATTACTCACAAGTTTTCTTTCTCTCCCTCCTTGGATCTTAGGAGTGAGGGCTGAGCAAAAGGAAGCCACAGACGTGCATGTGTTGTGAAGATAGGCAGCAATGCTGAGGCCAGCTCAGATGGTGGTGGCATTTGTAGAAATTCAACACACCCTGGATTGGGCTTGGCCAGAGTGATTAAAATCAATTGCTAATCAAGAACATGCCTGTGTGTGCAAGATGCCAACGTGCTAATTACTGGGTGCCCTAGACCTACAAGAGGAGATTTGGGTTCTTAAAGGGAAAATGTGCTGACAGAACAAACCTGTTTGAACCACAGAACTGCAGGACCAAGATGAATCTCAGTGTTCTTCTCATTCAACTTCCTTCCAGTAGAGAAAACTCACTGAAAAATGCCTCCTCTGACTTCCTTTTAAAAGCATCAGACCATGGTCTTTTCTCCACTTACCTTGCATTAATCAGGATCAGTGGCTCCAGAGTAGCTGGGTCCACTGATCCAGATTACGTAGAAGCATGGGCTGGCTCAGTGCCACCTGCATTGTTGGCACAGAACTGGCCCAAGCTTTGCAGGTCCCACCCCCAACCCCATGCCTTTGAAAGCTAAGAGCCTGGGAGAGAGGGCTTTTCGGTAGCATGCTATGATGCATCACTAAAAAGCACTCCCCAGTGGTTCCAGAACATGGAGGTGTGCTGTCTGCATGCCTCCCATGATCTGGAACGAGGCTCTCAGTCTACTTGTAGACCTGATTAAATGTGCCTATAATAGATGACAGATGTATCAATGGCTACTAGAACGAATGCCTAGGTGCATCCTTCAGGCTGAGGGGGGGGAGGAACTGGGGCGCTTCTAAGGCCGTCTGCTGGGACTCGAGAGCAGGAGAAGGTTTGTCCTTGTCTCTGCTTGAGACGCCCATGAGCATTTGGTGGGCCACTGTGTGCAAAGGGACGCTGGACTAGATGGGCTGTGGCCTGATCCAGCAAGGTTTCTCTTATGTTCTTATGTTCTTATGTAGATCCAGAGGCCTATTCACACTTGGCCTTTTTCTGGAGTATACCTCAGGATAGGGTTCTGTGGTCCACATTCTAATGCAGACTCTAGCAGACCTCACTTTGGGCCTGCTGAAGCCTGCACTAGCATAGTGACAGTAAGTCTCTATTCCAGGATATATTCCAGAATAAAGCCAAGTGTGAATAGGCCCCAGATTAGAGCCTCCTTAATCTAGATCTGGCTCCATCCAGTGCAGGGACGGGGTCTCCTTGATCCACATTAAAGTGTACATCAGGAGGCCTGTGATCCAGATTAAGGGGTTCCGCAATTAGATCAGCAGTGTCAGCAGAAAGGTCTACAGAAAAGCTTCACCCACCATCTTCATCCTAAAAGATACCCATGCAAATAGAGGCAATGGATGGACATCAGCTGAAACCAAAGATGGTTTCTGGAGTGTTCATTCAATAGCCCTACTCCCCAAAACAACCCATGACACTGCTTATTTTCTGGAAAATTTTCTCAGTAAAATGATCTGTTCATTTTAGCTTTGTAAGACAAGTTAAGGATCCACTGTCTCGCAGTTAAAGGATGCTGTACTGTCAAGAGCATTTCCCTAGGCCTCAGTTAAAGAACATAGAGAGTTGTTTAGCAGCACTGTGTCCACATTTATTAGTAAAAGATCACACAGAAAATAGCACCAGCGCACAGATATATCCTTCAACATTTCCCCTCCTAAGCAGGTTCATACCAAACACCCAGGTTCACTCCCCATTCTTTCTGAAGCCTATGTGGCCTTGGCCCTGGTCACACCTCAAGTTTAGGACAGCTTCCAGTACTCTGCAGGTTGCATTACTCACATTATTTTTATTCAATTCATTTTCCAAGCCAGCCTACCCCTATTAGACTGTTTTAACCAGAGTCCACTGTTCCAGAAGACTCAGCCTGCCCAAGCCTGCCAGGCTGTCTTCTCTCCCTCAGTGTGAGCAGGGTAGTGAGCTAAAGAAGGTTGAACTGTGCTGCGGTGGGCGGGTCCATTCTTCCCTTTCAGCGAATGTGCACACAAGGCACCTCCCCTTCTCTCTTCAGTTTATGTGTATGATTCCTCTATTTAGTGTTTTTCCGCAAATTTATTATTTTTTTAAAAAAAAAATTAATCACACGGATAAGAAATGTACATAAAAAGGGAAGGGGAACATGGAAGTGGTGGAACAGGCTTTAAAAAGAACCACAAACACATTCCTTCGCCTCCCATGAGTGACACAACGGCATCCAATAAGAAAGGAGATAGATTTGACGCAGCAAAAGGGGTGGAGCCAAGAGTTCCGTGGACGAGGCTCAGGTCGATCATGAAGAAAGGTGTGAGCAATGCAGCCCGGAGCAAGGACAGTATGAGAATGGCCTATAGTGATCTAGGTGTGAACAGAGCTGATACGACCTCAGTTCAGATTATTAACAGGACATCCTGTCTTATATAGGTGTGATCAGGGCCCTAGACTCATCCTCAGTTCCTTTATTTGGTGTGATGGCCAATGAAGTTCTGGAATAGATTGGGTGTCTGCATTTTGTGACACCTGATCTATTCCAAACGTAGCTGGTGCTTTGTTTTTTGTTTTGTTTTGTTTATTAATACATAACAACAAACATCAAAAACCAATAGCATGAGCCAAATATACACTTTTGAGGATCGCATAGTCCATACAATTCAATAGAAATTTATCCAATACTGTCTAGAATGGAAAATCTGGGAAAAAGCATCAATATCTTTTGTTTCAAAAATGGCACTGCTTTGTTGAGCACCAGCTATGTTTGGAAGTGCAAATCCGTTGCCACACCAATGGGCAGGCGCAGTACCTTTGCCAGGGCAACCAGACAATGTGGCACACAACTGCGCCTGGTACTGCCTGGTCACACACCCTATTTGCGCCTGTTCCACCCAGAACAGCCCCAAACTAAGAGCTCCTATAGTGCTCTATCCTTACATGCCTGGGGAACACTTCCACCCACGTGGAGCTGCTGGGTGTCCCCCATCATCAGCTTATCACCAAGTGCAAAAAGGTCCACAGTTACTTTATTCTCATCAAAGCAAAGGAAATGGAGCATAAATGAGGAATGAGAGCAAAAAGGGGGCAGCGTTACAGAGCTTCATATATGGCAACACAGGTATACTCTGTAGACGACAACCCTTGGTTTAAGGCACTCTCCATTCTAAATCCAAAAAAACGGTTTTTCTGGGGAAGCTCCCAAACAACAGACCCACAATAGAGCTGTCTATCAATTGTCCTCTTATAGCAAATTGTTTACATTTCTGTTTAAATTTTAGTAATATTTCCCTCAAAATGTCATCTACACATTACTACTCAAGTTTAATCCAGTTATGTCCTTTTTGTGTGTGCGGCGATGCGCAAATGTAATGGCACTCAAAGCGGCTGACAAACCTTCTGTTCTTCTCCCCACAACAGAACACCCTGTGAGGCAGGTGGGGCTGTGAGAGCTCAAAAGAGAGCTGTGACTAGCCCAAGGTCACCAACCTGGCTTCATGGGGGAGTGCAGAATCAAACCCAGTATTCCCAGATTAGAGTCCGGCTCTCTAACCAGTGGACCAAACTGTCCTGTTGACACGTCACATCTGAAATAGACAAGTGGTAGGCAGTTCCATGGTGCCAGCTGGGAAATATTTATTTCCTTGCCCAAGTTTTTGTTTTCTTAACTAATCTCAGTAAAGCTGGTGCACATTAAAGCCACACAGACCAGGGTGGCTAAAACTCTGGTGATTCACAGCCAACCAATCAATGATCCAAAACATTTGGCAATTGTTGGAATTGCCACCCAGGGCCCTGGGCATCAAGAACAAGTCAAGAGCTGTTTATAGCATGTTCCTCCATTTATTGTCAATAACAGAAGACAAAGTATGCAGCGTTGCAGAGAGTATTACAAACAGGCCGCTAGCAAAGTTTTCCCACGCTCTCATCAATGTTCAAGGTGCCCCCAGAAGTACCATCACCAAGATAGGAGTTCTCATGGTCTAATTATCTACACTGAGACTAAAAAAAAACGAGTTGTCTGTTAGAATGCTAGCAGGCAAGGTTGAACTTTAGAAAGAGAGCCAGGTGGACCTGCAGTGGCCCAAGCTAAATCCCACCTACTGTGATTGGAGTGTGTGTGTGTCTCTGTGGCTATTGACGTCTGGACAACTTCTGGGTAGGAAATACTTGCTTGGGACCTCGCCCGAGCACCACTGAAACATTACAGATCTTGCCCCTTATCTTGCCATGACCCACACAGATTTCTTCACAACTCACAACTGGGTTGTCAACCAGACTTTGGGACACCCTGGTCCAGACTGAGGACTCTGGCCAAGGAGCTCACAGAGTGGTGCCACAGGTCCTCCCAGGTCTCCTGTATGGAAGCAACAGACGTGGGTTCTGTGGGTACATGTGGACATAACCACGTGTAAGCATGTGCATATATGTGTGTGCATGTTTTCCAAGAACAGTGAGGTCCGAAGTCTTGATAGGGTGCCTTAGCTAAAGTGTTTTCTTCCATAATCCATGAACTCATCATTTCCCAACATCAGCGTCTTAAGGGTGAAGCACCATGTTGGCTCCCTTCCACACAGCACCACACGAATGGGAGCTCAATGTAGTCCCAGACATGGACCTCTTCCACACTTACCTTAGTTCAGTACTAAGGAGCCACAAAGTCCACTTCTGGACCTCAACTGTCCGCATGTCAGAGTGGATCTGTGAAGCCTAGCCCACTGGTGAACTATCTGAAGGCCCTGATTGGGATTACGTGTAGACCTCAGCTTCAAGGTCTACTGATGAACCAGTGGGCCCTGGTCCAAAAGGCACACGTCCTGTGTCCATGCAATCTTTGGAGCTGGTCCGGAACCTCACCTGGATTGGTCCTATTGTGCAGACAGTGTTGTTCTAGACCATGCCTTTCTGTGGTCCAAACCAGCAAGCCTGGCTGGTCCACACCCATTCTTTCTGATCAAAAGCTTTCAAACTCCTCTGAGGTCATACATTTCAGTTACTCAGGTTCACATGAGAATTGGGAGTAGTTTTTTTAATACAAAAAATGGACCCACGTTTGAGGCCAACGTATGGACTTTGGGGGCACCTTGCCTATGCCTACACTGAAATCCTTGAATTTTGTTCTCAAAACATCTGGACACAACTGGGAAAACCTGGAGCACTTCTGAGCCGACGGCACATACTCCATTCTGAACACAGCAATAATGGCACCTGACGTCACAGTCGGAAGTCATTGCGCTCAGAAGGCCAAGTTGGTGGCGGAGGAATCTATCACATGCCTTTGCAGTCTTTACTCCGGACGCTCAGAGCCATTTGCACGGCCAGTTAAAAGCGAGTGGTCACCTCCTGCTCAGTAAAGGCACTTTTGGATTTTGGTTTTGAATAGCCATTTTCCAGCCCACTGCTGGTTCTCTTGCTAGGCCTATAGAAATGAAAGGAAGTTGAGGAACAAGGTTAAGTTGAGTTGGAGTTGCAGGTGAATCTTACAACCATGCACGTGAGAACACACAAGCGGTTATTCCCAAAGACACCGTGTTCCACAGGCAACCAGTGTGAATGGGCAGAAATGACAGCAGTAGGGATAGGCACGAAATATTCAAAATATTCGTTATTCTGATGTATACAGTTACGTACAAGATATATATGTATCCATACAGATACAAATGTTTGAATTATTCATACACATACATTTTTTCGATATTCGGATGTATTTGAATTTTTGAATATTCGATTCATTATTAATGAAATTCAAAAATTGCATTCATGTACAACCCTAGATGGGGTTTTCCTCACAGAGCACTCCTGTTCACTGGCTAAATCCACCATGGCTGCCTAGCAAATTCCTGAACTACAGTTCTTGTTACACTTTACTTTTGGCCAGATTGCCCAAAGGCTGATGGGAGTTATAGTTCAGGGACAGCTAGAGGACCACCATTTTCAGCTTTCCTGGGATACAGCTCAATCCTGCCTTCAGCCATCTTTCAAAAAAGAGCAGAAAGGCGGCAATTGTAATTTCTTTGTATGCAAAAAAAAAAAATAGTGGCTATAAAGTTTATGTTATATTTCAGCATGATCTGTGGATTTCTGAGGTCCACAGAGGATACTTTTTACTTATCTATAAAGACTTTTGAAATGGTCAACAGGAGATGCTTTTCACACCTATTTATAAATGTTTTTCAAAAGTCTTCTTTGCATTAAGACCCTCCTCTTACTGGAAATTTTGCAATAAAGGTAACAGCAGTGCACAGAGTCTTTGCAGTACTGCTTTCTAGTAAGTGTGATCCTTCATAAGAACTTAAGAGGAGCCCTGCTGGATCAGGCCACAGCCCATCTAGTCCAGCATCCTGTCGCAAACAGTGGTCCGCCATGCGCACCTCAAGACAAGGGCAAATCTTGTCTTGCTCTCAAATCCCAGCAAATGGCCTTAAAAGCATCCTGTTTGTCCCCTGAGCCTGAAAGACGTACTTAGGCATCTATTCTAGCAGCCATTGATAGATCCATACATTTATCTAACCCTTCCTTAAAGCCATCTAGGCTGGTAGCTGTCACCGCTTCTTTTGGCAGCAAAATTTAATAAGTCGATGACTCTCTGGGTGAAGAAATACTTCCCCTTGCCTGATCTGACTCTCCTACCCATCAGCTTCATAGATGCCCCTCGGTTCCAGTGTTGCGTGATAGAGAAAAGAAATTTTCTCTGTCCACCTTTTCTATACCATGCATGCATTTATGTACTTCAATCAGGTCCCCTCTTTTAAACGCCATCTTTCCAGGCTGAAGAAGCCTAGATGCTGCAGTCTGATTTCGTAAGTGGTTTTGTTCCAGCCCCTTAATCATTCTGGTTGCCCTTTTCTGCACCTTTTCCAGTTCTTCAAAGCAGAGAAGGCACACAACCAGCCGCCAAGAAAAGATTTGCGCAAGTTAAGTGTCGCATGCAGTTAAAGGGACAAGCCATGTGCAATCTGCATAATGTTTGCACCCCAATCAAAAAGTGCAAATAATTGTGGGTAATTTATATCTTCTAAACCAAGGCTGGCATTAAAGTGCAAGGATCTTCCTGCCTTGGTCTGGAAAATAAATTACAGTTATTCACACTTTCTGCACTTGTTCCAGCATCTTCTTCTCCTTTACGAAGGATGTCTTTTGCAGAAAACCATATGCAAAAATGTGCATAGTAATGAAAGTAACAAAAATGCACTACATTAGGGTTTTTGGTTTTGTGTATTATTGACAAATACATATATAATGTAGATTTCCCAAGAAAGCAACATCCTCCTGGATGTGTCAGGAGTTAAAATGTGCAATTACATTGCAACTGTGTTGGGATTCCCCTATGTATCAACATGGATTTTCCCAAGATAGTACTATGACCTGCCTAGAAACCTGACTTGCAGAGTCCGTGCTGAATAAAACTCTCAGCATGGATTTTCCTGAAATAGCACTGTCACCTGTCTGAAAGCTTGACTTGTGGGTTCCTTGCTGAAGAAAAGGGCCTTGCATGTGTGCACGGGTGAAAATAGCCAGCACACATGTGCAAGGACAGATGCACTCTTCTGGGTGTTTTACATCATCGAAAGACCCAGAAGCTGATGACTCGCCGTTGTTTTGCTTGGATACAGATCGCTCATGGCATTTCCCCCACAATGTTGCCCTGCTGTCTGGGGCGGCACCCAGACATCAGACTCTTATTCTGCTATACAGTGGTACCTTGACATACGAGTTTAATTTGTTCCGTAACCTTGCTCTTATGTCAAATCGCTCGTATCTCAAAGCAATTTTCCCATTAATCCATTCCAGCTCCCAAAACACCACCTCAGTTGTTTTTGTTATGTACTGTACTGTATTTACATACTCGTATCTCAAATCTTGCTCTCATCTCAAAGCAAAATATCACTCGCTCGGCGGCTTGTATCTCAAAACACTTGTATGTCAGGGCACTTGTATGTCGAGGTACCACTGTATTTGGACATTCCAGAATAAAACATGGATATTCTGGAATGTCCACATATAGTGGAATAAATAACCGACATCTGAAAGGGACGCAAAGAGCAAGCAGAGAGATGCAAACAAGCTCTTGAATTTTCCTCTCGCCACCTGGAAGTTGCCTGGGACTCTAGAGCAAAGCTAGAAGAATTAATTTCTACCCCAATGTCTATTCACATAGGGCTGGGGCTCCCACCACACTTGCCTCTGGTTGCCTGTGGCTTCATCCACATGATCCAGAAGCTCTTGGCCACGAGTCTCCGGAAGGAAGCAGCAAAGGATTCCACCAGTCAGAGCGAAGCTGCCGAATATCGTTACGGGTATAAAGGTGTGGTACTTCTCCAAGAGAATGATTATTGGTGAGATGATGCCAGCCATTCTGGCTGCCACCTGGCACAGCCCAACTCCAGTCTGCCTAGGAAGATATCCAAACAGATGACAAGTGAATACAAACACACAGACAGACCAGGAATGATAGTCCCCGTTTACTTCAATTTAGCCGCTTAAGGCCACATCTCCATTACTCAGCAAAAATTAGGCCATTTTCCATTACTCCCAATGAACATGAGCAGCTCAGAGGGCTGCATTAAGGTGTCTACGGCCAGATCTCTAGTTATGCTGCAAGGTAGCACCATTGCTGTTACATTAGCTATTGAAAAGGTCATCTCTGCATCTCCACTTTAGACTTCCATTCAGGGCATGAAGCCACAGCCCATAAACATGGCAGCTCTGGCAATAACCACACCTGGAAATGAGGCAACATGATGACCAAAAGGTCCCTTCTCAGGAGGAAGCTGGGGGCTTCTTTGGCAAGTGGAGATGCAGTCTAAGTCTTCTAGTTAGGGAGCTACAAATCAAATCAATAAAGATAATGCGGTTCCCAGACCCACCAGCTTGCCTCTGTGCACCCCCCCCCAAAAAAAAACTGGAAGAAACTAGCCCAAGACAAGAGGGATGCTGGCAGGCATGTTTCCTTAAGGGCCTATGAAGCCTAGAAACAGCCCTATGACTTTGCAACTGTCACAACAGAGGTCAGGTTTTGTTGGGGAAAAGAACAAGGATTAGCAAAGTCGCTTGCCTTATCAAACGACAGAGAGAATGGTCCTCTCTTGCGGCCTATCTGCACTGGGCCTTATTCAGGATTATATTCCGGAATAGGGACCTTCCATAGTGTTCACCTAGATGTGGACGGCAGGCTTCTATTTCAGAATACAATCCAAATGTGCATAACACGTTCAGAATGGGGTCCTAAGGGGTCCTTCTGGTCTGTGTGTGGAAGGTACGTGGAGGATCTATACAAAATGCATTCCTATTGGGTTCCTAAAGGGATCTTCATTGCACATGCAAAAAGGGCCCCAGTCTGCACTAAGGAATGGCCTACTGAGGACACACATATCCTGGTAGACCAGTTTTTCTGCATCAGAGGAGGCCTTTCTGCACCACAACCTGCTCCAAGCATGGACTGATTGCAAGTAGTCCATGGAGCGCTCCACCACCTGGTGTACCTGCAGCTTCTATCTGGACAGCACATGGACCAGGGCCTGTAAAACCCAAGCAAAAATAATTTCACCTGGCTGCTCAGCCAAAACAGCTAAAGCCAGGAACTTTGAAGGCCAGGCCATGGCCTTTGAATCCAGGCTGGCATGGACCACCTGCCGTGCAGACAGCCCCTGGAATAGGCAAGGGCCATCTCCACCAATCATAGGCCAGGTTACCTAGCTTGGGCCAACTTGATGTGGGGCCAACTCATGGCAGGCAGAAATGAACAATTAGTGCTTTTAATAAGATGCCACAAAACTCACCTGACGACAGTGGGAAAGAGCTCCGCAGAATAGACATAGGAAGTTGAAAAGGAACCGGCGATGCTACACTTCCCGATGACCGCTAAGACGGTGGTTAATGCAAGTAAACCTGGAACAAGTGTGACGGGAAGACAACGTGTTTAGCCTTAAAAAGTTCCCCACTTAGCAAATGGTACTTCCATGTGGAGTAAGACAAAAGCAGCAACAAGACTTTCCTGCAGAAATCCAGAGAGAGAAAAAAGTACTGATGAAAACAGGACTCTTTTCCCTTTTTTGAGCTGAGTCTGCTTTTTTCCTCCCAATGGGAACAATGCCGGGCTATTTGGGGTCAAGATCTAGCCTTCTGGTGAATGCCAACCAGCTGTGGGTGGGATTTCACAGATGCAATTTTAGAGCCCTGATCAAAAAAGGCAAAAAGGGAGGAGAGCTCCATTTCACTTTTAAAACCTTTTTGCCAAATGCATATGTATCTTTTCTGATTATTATTACCAGGTACTAGAAATGTAACAATCATCAGAAAGATGCATATCAGCAAAAAGGCTTTAAAGCGAAAGAGTGAGCAGTTTTTCGTTTTCCGACTGCACTCTGCTCCTGCGCTGATCTGCTTGAGCGCATATTTCCCAGTAACATTGATGGCTGCTTTGATCGGAGGTAGGGTTTAGAAAAAATTTAAAAGCACCAGCTTTTGGTGCTTTGATCACAGGCAGGGGTTGCACTGGGGGAGGCTATAAGAAGAACAAGAAGAATTGGCTTTTCTAGCCTGCTTTTCACACCCATTTAAGGAGACTCAAAGCGGCTGACAAACCTTCTGTTCTTCTCCCCACAACACACACCCTCTGAGAGAGGTGGGGCTGTGAAAGCTCAGAAGGGAGTTGTGACTAGACCAAGGTCACCCAGCTGGCTTCATGGGGGAGGGCAGAATCAAACTCGGTATTCCAATATTCCCTAACCACTAGACCAAATTGGATCCAAAAAAAGCTTGAAAAGTGCTGCTGGAGGCTGCATTTTTACAGATAATATTCTCTCTCTGTATCTCTCTTGGCCTTCCTCCGCTTACTTTTAATCTGCAATAGGAGCCCTTGTAATTGGCTTCTGGACTTCAACGATCCACACTAACGTGCCGAACCATCTGGGCTGGGATGCTCCATCCACATTCCATTGGCATCATTGTCTACTGGCTTAGTTCGGAACACTGAGATATGCTGAAGGCAGGCCTCCATCTTCTGGACTACCAGAGGACCCATGTCAGGAGCACACCTATCACAGCCAAAATGGATTCCCTGATGTTTCATCCCTAGCCTTTTGGGGTGTTTGGGGCCTGGGCAGACACAGTGGCAGAGTTGGGGCTGTGGCCAGGGTAGGTCTGGACCAGTGCTATCATTCCAGACCACACCTTTCCATGTCCCACACCAGCAGGCCTTGCTGGCCCTGACCCCTTGTCCAGGCCACAGAAAGATGAGCACAGGAAGCCCTCTGCTTCTCCTTCCATGTCTCAGTCCTTCATTCCTTCTCTCGTTCTCCATCTAACACACACACCACACACTGGAGCATTCTTGCTGGAAGAACTTTACAAAACTTGTCAATATTTCTTAATTTTGTAAAATGAGGCCACAGCAGCTCCATATATGTGGCCAAAGCCATCTGGGTGGAAGCACCTCCATAGCTGAACCTTGCCCCAGCCCTTCGGCAGCTGACCGAGGCTGCTCCCCAGCTCTGTGGCCACCACGCTATGTCCTGTTCAGAAGAGCCCTTGCTTGTATACAAAAGAAAGTCCCCAGTCATGCACTAGTGCAACTCTGCTTTGCTTCTGAGGGCTCTGTGCACAAAGCATTGGCATGAGCGCCTTGGTGAAAGGAGGCAATGGTCTGCCTCTGAAGGCCATCTGGCAGACCTCCTTGTGTGGTGGTTGGCCTCTGTGAGAACGGACTGCTGGACTAGATGGGCGGTGGGTCCAATCCAATGAGGGCACCTGATGTTCTCATATGCATGGGAGTGAAGGCTATCAAAGGCTGTTAGCCCTGATGGCAAAGGGAGGCGCTATGCCTCCGGAGTCCAGCTCCTGGGAGATTAAGAACAGAGCAAACCATGTACTCATCTCCTGCTGATGAGGTTCCATGTGCAGATAGTTGGCCACTGCAGGACTGGACGGGCCATGGATCCAACCCAGTGGGCTACTGCTTATGTTCTGGTATTATTAATCTGGTTCATACCTTCTGGAATGGCGGCAATGCCAAGGCAAACAAGTCCACTCAGGAGCAAGCAGAAGGCCTGGCATTTCTTCCTCCCAACCCACTCCATTAAGAAGACACAGCATATGCGACTTGGTATTTCAACTACAGCAAAGATAACCTGAGTCAGGTAGATATTGAAGCCAAAATTGTCCACATTCAGGCTTAATCCATAGTAAACCAAGCTGTTGATAAACCTGAAAAAGAACAGAATGTATATGAGTGAAATCAGTGGGAGCTTCAATCTGCCAAGTCAAGAAGGTTCTATCCCTTTTCCAGAAGCAAATCTTTGCCATCCACCCACCCACCCATCCACCCACCCATCCACCCACCCATCCACCCACCCATCCACCCACCCACTCACCCATCCACCCACCCACCCACTCACCCATCCATCCATCCATCCATCCATCCACCCACCCACCCACCCATCCATCCACCCACCCATCCATCCATCCATCCATCCATCCATCCATCCATCCATCCATCCATCCATCCATCCATCCATCCATCCATCCATCCATCCATCCATCCATCCATCCATCGTTTTATTTATACTGTACTGCCAAATACAAGTCCTTCTGACTTGTTCTCCTGGTATCTGCAGAGATTTCAGAGAAACAGAGCTTAGTAGCAATGTGATCTACACTCCCATGAACGTCTGGAGATAACAGGAGAACATGCTAATACGCTGATGTGATCTTTGTAGCCTAAAGTATGAACAGACCTATTGTCCAACTATCTGAAGGGTGTAGAGTCTTTTCCAAGGGTGCCCCCAGAAGGCAGGAAGCAATTCTGGGTTCTTACCTCTACCCACAGGCTCCCTGATTTATTATTTCTGTTGCTAACATTCATCTAACTTGGCAAGCACCTGCCTAATCCCCTTTGCTTCTTTCCCTACAGTTGGCGAGCATCCAGATGTGTGGAACAGGAACAATAACACACGGAGAGGGACAACGGAAGCAAGCCATCGGTATTATGGGAAACGAAGTATCGTCCTTTGAAGGCCTGCTTGGAAGTGTTAAGGACTTAATTGAGATGCCTGTCTTGCAAAGCAAATAAGAACATAAGAAGAGCTCTACTGGATCAGGCCATTGACACTCAGGTCCTCCATGAATTTAATGTAAGAGGAGTCCTGCTGGACGAGGCCACAGTCCATCTAGTCCAGCATCCTGTCTCACACAGTGGCTGACCAGTTGCTTCTGGGCTTCTCAAGCAGAAGACAAGGGCCAAAACCTTCACTGGCTCTCAAATCCCTGCAAATGCCCTTTAGAGGTCTCTCGAACCTGGGGGCAGTACGTAGACATCCATTCTGTATCTATTGATACTCATTTAATGTAAGAGTCCTGCTGGATGAGGCCACAGCCCATCTAGTCTCACACAGTAACTCATCAATTGCTCCTGAGCATTTCTAAGCAGGAGACGAGGGCAAAACCTTCACCTGCTCTCGACTCCCTGCTAGCCATTGATTCACCTGTCCTCCATGAATTCGTCTAACCCTTCCTTAAAGCCATCTAAGCTGGTTGCTTCACTGTCTCTTCTGGCAGCTAGTTCCATAGACCGATGACCCTCCGGGTGAAGAAATCCTTCCCCTTACCAGTCCTAACTCAGCTTCCGTAAGTGCCCACTGGTTCTAGTGTTGTGCCAATGAGAAACAGGCGTTAATACCTCTTGAAACTGATACTAATATCTGGAGATTCCAAAAACTGACGCCAGCACCTTTGCCCCCACCTTGACCAGCAGGGGAAGGAAGTACCGCAAGCTTACCAGATTGAAGACATAACAAAGGTCACTTTTCCTAAGTGGGGATTCCGGAAAAACTCCAGAATACCTGCCGACTTGGTCTTCTTTTCAGCCTCTAGCTGAAATGAAATGACACAGAGAAAAGTAGGTGCAGGGGGACTAAGAGAATTTACTTTGCAGTCCTTTCCTCTTTGTGACCTCTGACCCAGCTGGTTATTTTCCCCTTTGGGAATTTGTTGCACTTTGGTATATTTAAGCAGCAAAAGGAGACGCGTCATTTAACCTGAGTGGGGTTTAAATGAGTACCCTAGAGTGTGGCGAATGCAATTTTTGACATTCAATTTGATTCAAGTAAGTATTCAAACATCCGAATTTGTACGAATAGAGAAAAAACGAATGTATCAAAATTTGAACCAATTCAAATACATTTGTATCTATTCGTATGAATATTCAATACGAATTTGATGATCCAAATGTCAACAACATTCGTATGTATCTGTATGCATTCATAAAAATCTATATGCATCCCATTTTCATCCTATACGCATCTGTACAGATGTGTTCAGATATGAACAAGATGCATATGGATACCTATATAATCTGTACATATCTATACACGTACAAACATGCAAATTATTTGAACGAATTATTTAAAAAGTTCGTATTTGTTCAAATATTATAAAATGGAAGTCTGGACATTCTATTCGACTTCAAATGTCCAAATTCGGCTGAATTCAGTCAAATAACGAATATTTCAGATATTTTTGCCCATCCCTGGAATATACCTGTGGAATTTCACCACTAGTGATGAGAGCAGGCATTGCTACCCTTCCTGCCCAATTCCTGCCTGTCTTCTTTTGCAGCCTTACTAGTTCACCAATTCTGATGGGAGGTTTCTCTTAGCTTTCCTTTGCACAAAGGAGGAAAGATAAATGATCAAAGGGATGCAAGCTAGCAATCCAGGAATATTTTGCTGCATTTGTTTGGGATGAAAAAAAAATCAGATTCCTCTTGAAGTGACCACATAACCACGCAGGTGTGATTATCAGCCCACTAGGGCTGTGGACAAATGTGTGTGTGTGTGGGGGGGGGTTGTATGCAAGAAAATCTGTATTCATTTGAATAGATCCCCTTCAAATATGGTAGGATTTGTATTCAATATGAATATTCAGTCCCGTACGAATCCCATACGAATAGCATACAAATCCCCATGAATTCCATACGAAGCTTCATATGAATGTATCAAAACATTTGATTTGAATTTGAAAGTCAATCTTTGAATGTGCCAATATTCGATTCGAATTCAAATGTCTGAATTAGGCCAAAGTTGTACAAAGTTTGAATGTTATGAATATCCATGCCTATCCCTAGAGCCCACAGAAAGATCATGAGCCAAGTTGTTATTACATTGGAGTCCTACCAGAAGTGAGCATGGAACTCGCCAGCACCTCTAGCATCTGTGGTTCTAGAGGGGCGAGGGACAGGTGACAAGCAGGGAGTGTGCATAGCCCTGACCTGGGTTCTCCCGCAGTCTATTACTCCAGGCACTGAGGCACAAGGAAATTAGAGGTGAGATTAGTGACGGACAAAAAATATTCATCAGCTTTGCAATTCGTACAAACTCCAAAGCTTCAAACATTTGCATCAAACCGATTATTGGCTATATTTGAAGATCGACATTCGCGTGTGAAGCGAACACTTTTGCGCATTTCTTCAAAGCTTCACTACATTTGCGAAGATGAAGAGGCAGAGAAGCGGCTTGCCAGTCACCTCTGGAGTGGATGCAGATTGGATGCAGAGGAGATTCAGAGGGATTTAGGGGCATGACTGGCAGCATGGATTCAAAGCAAAGTTGAAGAGCATTCAAAGAGCATTTAAAGTGGATCCAAAGACCAGTACATTCAAAGTGGCTTTGTTCGCATGAATGGGAATTTCCTTTGCATCTGCTATGATGCAGCTGGTGGGTGGGTGGGTGGGGGGATTGTGCACACCCCTAGGAGAAATTCAGGGGAAGGATTTGGAGAAGGACATTGGAGGAGAGATAAGCAATGGGCGGAAAATGTTCGTCACCTTCGCAGCTCATACGAACTTTGGAGTTTCAAGTGTTTGCATTCAAATATTGGCTACATGTGAAACGAATGCTTTTGTGCATTTGTTTGAAGCTTTGTTACATTTGTGAATGTGAGAAAGAAGAAGAAAAGTCAGCTTTTCTACCCTGTTTTTCTCACCCATTTAAGAACAGAACACCCTGTGAGGTGGGTAGGGCTGTGAGAGCTCAGAAGAGCTGTGACTAGCCCAAGGTCACTCAGCTGGCTTCATGGGGGAGGGCGGAATCAAACCCAGTATTCCCAGATAAGAGTCCGGCTCCCTAACTACTAGACCAAACTGGCTCATCAGCTGCCCAGTCACCTCCTAAGTGGATTCAGAGCAGATTGGGACTGGATTCGGAGGGGATATGAAGTAGCTCCGTTTGCATTTGTGCATATTTCCTTCACATTTGCTTTGATGCAAAGCAAACAAAGCAAAGCAGATTGTGCACACCCTCTAGGAGAAATTCGGGGAAAGGTTTGGAGAAGGAAATTAGGGGAGAGATTCAAGAAGGATTTGGAGGGCTGTGGCCCCCACCCTACTCTCCCCATCTCTCAACCTTCTCCCTTACGAAATCAGGCTGCAACGTCTAGGCCTCTTCAGTCTGGAAAGACGGTGTTTAAGAGGAGACCTGATTGAAGTATATAAAATTATGCATGGTATAGAAAAGGTGGATGGAGAAAATTTCTTCTCTCTATCACACAACGGTAGAATCAGGGGGCATCTATGAAGCTGATGGGTAGGAGAGTCAGATCCAACAAGGGGAAGTATTTCTTCATCCAGAGGGTCAACTTTGATGGAATTTGCTTCCGGAAGAGGTGGTGACAGCAACCAGCCTGGATGGCTTTAAGGAAGGGTTAGACAAATTCATGGAGGACAGATGTACCAGTGGCTACTAGAATGGATGCCTAAGTACATCTTTCAGGTTGGGGGGACAAGCAGGATGCTTTTAAGGCTATTTGCTGTGATTCAAGAGGAGGAGGAGGTTTGTCCTTGTCTCTGCTTGAGATGCCCATGAGCATTTGGTGGGCCACTGTGTGCGACGGGATGCTGGACTAGATGGGCTGTGGCCTGATCCAGCAGGGCTTCTCTTAGGTTCTTATATACTTTGACTAAGCTAGCTCAGCTCATTAAATATGCCACTCCAGAGCTGAAAAATTAGAGGGAAGATTGAAGAAGGTTACATATTGTGCAAGATGGCAGTAAAAGCGATCATCTTGCTTGCTTGCTTCTCTTTGGTTGTAATAAGAAGATCAAAAGACAAGGAGTGAAGTGAAGCGTCTTTCCTGTCAGCCGAGATGTGAAGAGGGGGTTGCAGAGGATTGAGATTTCTCACTTTTCCAGGGGGGCAATAAGGTCTGGGAGCTTGCTAGCCAAGGTGAAACTTTACTGATAATTAACAGGCAAACAGGAGAGATAAAAGAAAAGGGATGTGGGCTGAAGGGAGAGGAGAAAAGAAGAGAAACTGGAGTGGGTGTGTGGTGAAAAAGCAAGATACACCTGGAGGCAAGGACATCAGGAAGAGGACGAGAAGGAATATGGCAAGACAAGAAGACAGCAGAGCTGGAAAGGGACCAGATGCGGAGAGCTGCTCAGGAAAAAGCTAATAGCAAAGACACTTGTGATGGCTGCTGTGGACACCTAAATTTTAATCCAGTTTCAGTCCACTTTCAGAGTGAGAGAACACATCAATAAGATCACTAGTCATTTTCTTTCCATTTTACTTAACCCAAAGGTAGATTTTCTGAGTTAGATAAAGCAAAAAGCAAAAAGCAGGCTGGATTAACATTTAAATGTGAGTGCAGCCTGTGGGAGGTATAAAGATTCAACCTGCATTTGCAAATTTGATAGAATATTTCATATTCACAGTCCACATCGAAGCTAAAATTCAGTTTTTTGCATACCCAAAACAAACCAGTTTCCTGTTTGCAAAAATGATCAGTTTCATTAAACATCCATGTTTTACTGTGAATTTGGTCACGAAAAGGGTTTGGTTCGATAGGGAAAAAAAGTGTTTTTCCTTGCAAAGAAATGCAAAAATGAACGTGAAAAAAATGTTTTTTTTTCAATTAAACACTTTGACAATGAAATTAACTAACAATTTTTCACTTGGACGGTGGCATGAACATGTTTTTTTTCCACATATGTGCCTAAAAATGCATTTATACATCTCAGTGTTAAGCAGAACAGGAAGGAGAGTTGTAGGTGGACATATTTGTAATTGGTAGGACAGAAGAAGGAATATTTGCTATATTTGGATACTCTGGAATAAAGTGTGGATTTTAAACCAGAATACAGATGTGCACGAATTTTTTTAAATTCAATTTGTATTGAATCTAATGCAAGAAAATTTGAATTCATTCCAACAGATCCACTCGGATTGTGGTAGAATTCGTACCCCATACGAATGCATACAAAGAAGAAGAAGAAGAGTTGGCATTTCTACCCCACTTTTCTCACCCATTTAAGGGGACTCAAAGTGGCTGACAAACCTTCTGTTCTTCTCCCCATAACAGACACCCTGTGAGGTAGGTGGAGCTGTGAGAGCTCAGAAGAGAGCTGCGACTACCCAAGGACACCCAACTGGTTTCATGGGGGAGGACGGAATCGAACTCGGTATTCCCAGATAAGAGTCTGGCTCCCTAACCACTAGACCAAACTGGCTTCATATGAATGTATCAAAACATTCTATTCAAATTTTTAATGTCTGAATTCGGCCAAATTTTGAATGTTACAAATGTTCATGCGCATCCCTAATCCAGAACAATTAACTGAAAATCCTTCCTTCTCTCACCTGATCTAATAATTTTGGCGGGATCATTCGCCTGTTTATGGATGCTGCTTTCTGGAGAAGCGTCTTGGCTTCCTGGACTCTCCCTTTGGTTACTAGCCAGCGGGCAGATTCTGGGAGGACCCTGGAAAATGTGATTTCAAGGTTATAAGGATCCAGGAAGAATTCATTCATTCATACATTCAATCATTCATGCATGCATTCATGCATCTAACTCAATCATTAAATAATACTAAGGTTTACAAGACCAAAATATACCAAAAGATTAAAATGTGCTATTAAAACTTATAAAACACTAAAGAATTAAAAACTCAGAGGGGCATCACATCATCACCTCCATGCATGCATGGACACTAGGGATGTGCACGAATATTTGTAACATTCAATATTCGTAGAAATGCATAGAAATTCGGACAGTTGTATAAGAATCAAAAGTTACGACATTTGTACATTAACATTGGTAATAAGCTTTGGAACATTCGTGAAACGGGGAGGTGGGAAAGCAGCTGCACCTGTCACATCTGCAACGGATCCAGAGTGCGTTCAACATGGATCGAGAGCGCATGCAAAGTGGATGCAGGGCAGATTTGATACTTTCAGAGGAGGTACGTTACAGGATATGTATTGGATATGTATCAGATACGTGAGTTCATATCGGATATTCATACAAATTTGTACGAATACGTTCATATCAAATAGAATCCAACCACATTCAAAGTGGATCTAATCGAATGAATACAAATTTTCTTACATTTGATTCAGTACGAATCGAATGCAAAAAAAAAAAAAGCCATTCATAAACATCCTTTAATGGACACCTATTTGGGCCTTCATGAGAGTGCTGGACAGAGCTTTAATGGTAACTCCATCTAGAACAGTGTTTCCCGAAGTGAGGTACGCGTACCCCCAGGGGTACGGGAAGAGTTTGGTGGGGGTACACGTGTATGTATGAAAAAAAGAAAAAATAAATATATTTTGATTTTTATTAAAGCATGTTTTTATGAGGGGTACTCAGCATTACGAAAATTATAGAAGGGGTACACATATGTCAAAAGTTTGGGAAACACTGATCTAGAAGATATGTGGACGGCCTACAAAGCAATACCATTGGAAAACCTGTAGCTTGTATTGGGCTTCCCAGCAGTAGTTTTTAGAATGCTGGAGGGTGAAGGGAAGCAGGGCTATGGTGGGAATCTTCATATATGTGTGGCAACCCCACCATATCAGCCCCATAAAGTTGCTACATTACTCCCATCTGGCTGGGTTCAATGTCCTTCACAGCCCACCTTTTCCCCAAAGATATTAAAATGGCACATATTATTCTTTTCCCTTGTGTTTTATGCTGACAGCAGTCGTGAGCCAGTTTGGTCTAGTGGTTAGGGAGCCAGACTCTTATCTGGGAAGACAATAATCCCCTAGACCGCACCTCCCTGCTACTTCTCTGCCAGCATAAGCAAAGCAGGTGCCGATCACAGCATTTTGTCCAGCTGTGCCAGCAAGGACGTGGTGCTGCTTCCCCTACTTAATTGAGCAGCAAACGCTGAGCCGGTGTTGCAGACAACTCTGCTGCAACTCCCACCGTGACTGTATCCTGACTCTTGGACCCCCTTGTGACTTTGCCAAACTTCAGGACACCTCGACCCTGGACTGGCTGACCGCGTTGATACTTCCTGAATCTCTGGATGCCCCTTACTTTGGACTGAACCGACGTTGAGTATTCCTGAGCCCTCAAAGGACTGCCGTAAGCGTGCGCATGTGTTTTGCCTCACTTCCCACACCTGCCTGGGACACGACGAGGACGCAGCCTGTACTAGGAGCACCATCAGTTTTTGCTACACCACAGATGTTCAGGCATGTTCAGCGCCACCCCTGAGACATTGCAGCTCCACAGTGTGCAGATGCTCCGTGCCAGAGCATACCCAGCCAACCTCAAGGGCCAAAGAGGAAAAGGCCCTGTATTCCAACATATTTGGATATTTTAATTATTATTTTTGCCTCTCAAAAATATGTAAGGCCGTGTTTCTCAGATTTATCGACTGTACTGATGTTTACTTTGTCCCATTTGTAAAATTTTATGTATATATTACTGGGTATTTGACATAATTCTTAAAGTTACTGTTAAAAAATTATTGAAAGCAAGTGTGTACACATAAGTGAAATTAGCAGGATGCTGGTGACGTGGGTTTCTAGCTTTGTCTTCAGAAAGAAGACCAGATAATTGCAAAGTCCCAGGTCAGAGAGCCCTAAAGAAGCATATTTTGCCAACACCTGAGGTAAAAATTACACTGAAGGAAAATAAAGACGTTACTGGAATAGTGAAGTAATTCTCTGCCTTACAGTTTATTATCTTTCTTCACCTACAGTTTGACTCCAGTGAAAACATTCTTGTCTAACAGAGCAGACAACTTTCGAAAAATTGTTAACTTATATCATATGATTCACCCATCTCCTTACAGTAAGGTTGGGTTGAGATTTATTTAATTATTTATATTTATTGAAGAATTTACATTCCACCCTTCATCTGAAGGTTAGAGCAGGATAATAAAAACATCAGCCTAAAATAAAATCCTCCCTCCTTCCCTGGTAGGACAAACGTCAGAGGAGGAGGAGAAGGAGAAGGAGGAGTTGGCTTTTCTACCCTGCTTTTCTCACCCATTTAAGGGGACTCAAAGCTGCTGACAAACCTTCTATACTTCTCCCCACAACAGATACCTTGTGAAGTAGGTGGGGCTGTGAGAGCTCAGAAGAGAGCTGTGATTAGCCCAAGGTCACCCAGCAGGCTTCATGGAGGAGGGCAGAATCGAACCTGGTACTCCCAGGTAAGAGTCCGGCTCCTTAACCCCTAGGTCAAACATCAAGGAAGCTAAACATCAAGAGCCAGGTGCCAAGAACCATATAACGTAGATACCTGGGAAATCTCCAGAGAATATCCTGTTCCAAATCCTGGGGGCCACCACAGAAAAGGCCCTCCTGCGTGTTCTGTGGCATCAGGCATGAAAAAAAGTTTCCAAAATACAACTTTCGCTGCCCTCAGACTGTCTCGCTAACAGCAACAAACAATTGGGAGTTTTGGTTCTGCAGCATCTGGAGACGTGTGGTTTGGCCAGCACTGCTTAATCCATCACTTACCAAATGTAAAAAAACAGAACAAAGATTGCCGCAGAAACAGCAATCTGAAGCGTCCTCCAGTCACGAATGGCATAAGCTAAGCCAGCCAGCATCATCTGTCCTATAGCAAACCCAATATGGCTGACAATAACAGTATGGGGACGATAGTCCATGCCAACCCATTCAGTACCTGTAAATCATTGAAAGAAACAAATTTACTCCACAGCCTAGTGATAGAGCAAAATCTGAGGCCTTTCTGCTCTTGGCCCGGTAATGCACATTGGGAGAACTTCTGGAGAGGAGCGTCTGCATTGGCAGGAATCATTTCCACCCCAGAACCGCTCCCACAACGTTTGCTGGCAGTGGTGCAGGAAACTGTGTATCACACGTGTCCTCAGGCTTACCTTTCCCGGCCACTGGAGAGACTGTGTGCACCTCTTCCAGGTGCCAGGGGTCATCTGACGTGCCGCAAAAGCACACTGACGCATCAGGTGGCTTGGGAAGCTAACGTGTGTGTGTGGCATGTCATCGTTCTCCCAGTGATGGCACACACGCACTGGTACCGGCACCCAAAGAGAGGATGGCAGCACCAGGACAGGCATCCAGACTCGAGGGAGTTTCTGGGCACATGGGGGGTTGGTTTCACATATAGTAGCATTCATATATGCAAATGCTAGTTCACATTTGGGCAAGCGCATTATTCTCATCCCCTGGACAGAACAATATCCATCTGTCCATCTGTCCATCTGTCCATCCGTCCATCCGTCCATCAGTCTATCAGTCTATCAATCAACCAATCAACCAATCAATCAACCAATCAATCAACCTATCTATCTATCCATCCATCCATCCATCCATCAGTCTATCAGTCTATCAGTCTGTCTGTCTGTCTGTCTGTCTGTCTATCTATTCCGCTCTATATCCAAAGGTCTCAGGGCGGGTAACAACCTTTAAAATCCGACATATCAAAAAACAATATATATTAAAACAGTAAAACCACAACGACATTTAAAATCCAACATGTTAAAAACAGAATCATGTCAATTAAAACAATGACGTTCATAGTGGGGGAAACATGACCAACATTTAGCCAAAGGCCCTGAGCAAAGAGGTGCAAAGCCCAATGCACCCCCTTGAGGTGCCCTTGAGGAGATTATTCCATAGCCTGGGGGCCATTACAGAGAAGGCCCTCTCCCCGGTGGCCGCCCACCTCACTGCTGAAGGCGGTGGGACAACCAGGAGGGCTTTCCTTGCAGATCTTAATGCACAGGCAGGTAGGTAGGGGAAAGACAGTCTTGACTCCTTTAGAGACACCCTGCCTGTCCCTATTCCCTGGAGGCATCTACCTATGGGGTAGCTAAAAAAAAGAAACCATTTTCACCCTTAGTAACCATTTAGGATTTTTGCTGGTTCAAAAAATAGTGCCACTGGAATGACATCTCCAACACAAACAAAACCTTGATGAACAATTGGAATACCCTTGGAATTTTCCCCTCCCAATGTTACTAAACTGGGTCCTCAACAATTCCTCGGTCTATTAGTCACACCAAGGCTTTTAAATCTGTTTCCAGGCCGCCCTTTGTCCTGAGGGAATCACGCAAAAATGCATTTCTCTTTCTTTTCCGGATTTTGAGATGATCCCAGCGCTAAAACCATGTGATCTCAGTGATTCATTTACATGTGCCAGGTGCAATCATGCAAGTGGACTATTTGGGGCAGGATCCGGACTTTCTTGGGTGGAAAGAGGGAGGGTCTCCCTTTTCCCCTCAGCTAGTGCTTGGCCTTGAGGCAGCAGTATTGTCCAAAACTCAAAAATTCAATCAAATTTGATTGATTTCGGACATTCGAATTCGAATCGAATGTCTATACATTCGTTTTTGAACATTCAAATGAATTCAAATGTTTCAAATCATTCGTACAAATTATTCAGACATTCGTATCCGTACACATTTGTCCTGATATGTACGGGATGAAAACTGGATGCATATGGGATAAAAACGGGATGTGTATGGATGTGTACAGACACATACAAATGTTGTCAACATTCATATCGTCAAATACGATTGACTATTCATACGAATAGATATGAATGTATTCAAATCAGTCCAAATTTTAATGCATTTGTTTTTTCTTTATTTGTATGAATTCAGACATTTGAATATTGAGCAATGAAGGGAGGAGAGGATACTTACCTATCCAATTAAAGCAACTGAGTGAACCTTTGCAATCAATGGGATGACAGCTAGAAGTGGGTGGGCACAAATGCAATTTTCAAATTCAATTCATAATGAATCGAATAATCAAAAATCTGAATGTATCAAAATAATGAAAAAACGAATGTACGGACATTCGATTCAATATGAATACATTCATATGTATTAGAACATTTGTATCTGTGTGGGTACATTTATTTATTTATTTATTTATTATTTACATTTCTATCCCGCCCTATACCCTAAGGCAGTGATGGTCAACCTATGACACACGTGTCACAGGTGACACGCCAAGCCCTTTTGGGTGACACACCTGGTCACCCTGGCACCTGGGCATGTAGTGCTTGCTTGTTCTTGAAGTGTACAAAATACAAGCTTTCAAACGAAATTCAGCAACAAAACTCACTAATGTAAAGAATTATTTGTTTTTGCTTTTAATAAAATACATATATCAAAAATATAACTTTTTTACTAGAGCTACAAATATCAGAAAATTATGGATATTTCTAGATGCGACACAACACCCGAGTTAAGCTAGGTTTCCTGCGAATTTTGACACACCGAGCTCAAAAGGTTCGCCATCACTGCCCTAAGGCCTCTGGGTGGGTAACAACCTTAAAGCAATAGATTTAAAACAGAATATACATAAAAAGACTTTAAAAATTCAACATACGTATACGCATCTCATACTTCCCCGTACGCATCATATACACATCTGTATACATCCATGCACATCTGTCCGCATCCTGCATGCATCCCATTTTCATCCTGTACGGATGCATACAGGTACACATGAGATGTGTAGGTACCCATACAGATACAGATGTCCAAATTATTTGTATGAATAACTCAAGATATCCGTATTCATTCAAATTCAGAAATCTGAATGTCCGGATGTTAAATTCATATGCGAATGTCCAAATTTGTACAAATTCATATGAATAACAAATATTTTGAATATCGTACAAATCCCCAAGGACAGTTATTACAGCCAGGTTGCCGTCTGGATGACCCAAGGGTTACGTTCCCATCTGCACTTCATGCCTTAACCTTCCCCAAAAGCTGGTGAGGAGTTTGTACCTTACCTAGAGCTAAAGTGCCTATGGCGATCCCAGATGCAGAAGCGCCCAAGATAAACCGGAACACATTGTAGAGAATGAAATCAGGAACGAAGGCTACAGTAATGCCAAATACCCCTTGGTTGAGCATGCACAGCAAAAGAGTTGGTCGCCGACCAAATCTGGGAAGAGATAAATGTTTTGCCACCACGCTGGTTAAGGTGAACTTTGTGTGTGTGTGTGTGTGTGCATGTCACAAAGCAAATACATAATCAGGTAGTTAATTAATGAATTTAATATGGATCCCAGTATTATAAAAAGCATTTCAAGAAAATACAGTAGAAAAAGCATGCTGTGAAGGTTATACGTTGAAACCAACAATGACACACAGAGAGTCATCTGAGCTGTCTGTCTACACAACCTGGTCTTGCTCAAACCTGCATTGCCTGCTTGCAGCATGCAGATGTCAAAGCTGGAGAACTTTTGTTCCCTGGCTTTGATGTTTCTGCCCTTTCCTGTTTTCATAGATGAGGGAAGTGGCCTCAGGCACTAGCCATTTTCTGCCTCTGCAAGTAGAAGGCCAGCCAGCTACAGTGGCAATAAACCCACTTCAAGGTAAGTCTTCACAGGGCACTAGGGCAGACGGATGGCATGAAAGTGCCACTAGGAGAACTTCCCCCACTCGGAGTAAGAAACCCTTTGAATGATGTTTCATATTCTTTTATGGTGACCTAATGGATGTGTGATCATACAGATCATGGCACTCTATAGACCATCCAATGGCAGATCCTCTCAATTGTCTTTTTTGGTGAGAAAAGAGAATGGGATATGAACAGATCTGTTTATGAAATAGAATGAATCTGCTTTAAGATGATCTCAGGCAGTCCTTTGTGCCCTAGGATCACACCTGAAAATGCCCTTCAAATTTTTCTCCAAGCTGTTGTCAAATAGTTTAGAATTTGTTATCAGGAACTGAAGAGTCACAATGAACCAGCAACTCATGACTCAGAGTCTTGTGATTAAGATGACTCAGAGCCTTGTGATTCGGTCTTATGCTGTAGCAGTAATTACTGTAGATGACATCATTCTGAAACCTCAGGACTTGCAGTTTGTGGGCTATAAAACTAGCTCTGTGTTGAACAAGGTTTTTGTCTTTAGTTTGCTGTTTAAAGTGAAGTTCTGAAATAAAGCTGCTGAATCTTCTAGTGAGGAAAGAAATATTTTGTCTCTGGATTTATTTGTCTGAGTGGCTGTCCAGCTATTATCTGAGACTGACAAGTGATCTGATTCCAGTCCAAATCTGCTACGCTACCTGACAGCTATCCCTACTGAAGTCTGTCCTATCCTATTATTGGATAATCCCAGCAGGATTATACATTTTCAGGCTGTGGTCACATAAGAAGACTACTAGGAGCAGTTACCATACTTTCATGGGTAGCCAGAAGGGCCAATGTCTGAGATGGCTGGTGTTCTTTAAGGGTGGTGGCATCATTTCCCACCTTCTCCATGACCCATGTTCCTCCCCTTTTCTCTTTAGAACCAAGGCAGAGAGGGAGACAAAAAGAGAGACAGAGGGACATATGCTGTGATCCCCTTTGGATTTGCAATTTAGATTAAAAGGGGGAACAAAGGGGGAACAAAGGAAGAGAGAGGAAGTCCCTCAGGCCATCTGCAGAGCTTTGCTTGTCGTTCTAAACTAGGGATGTGCATGAATATTCGTAACATTAGAAATTTGTATCAAATTCGAATCCCACTACATTTGAAGGGGATCTATTCAAATACAAATTTTCTTGCATTCGATTCAGAGAAAATTCACACCTTCACTTTCCTGAGAAATTGTCCCAGGGGGCTGAAGGTGCAGGATGCATCAGTCACCTGCACTTTGCAACACCTGATCTGTCCCATACTTACCCAGTGCTTCACCAATGGCAACATAAGCGTGATCACCTTTATATAGTAGAGGCGATCGCTTCACGGCAGCAATGGCCACACATGCTGGCTACTGCTGTGGTGACCGGGTGTCTGGGCATGCAACTGCTGTGCCGCCCTGACCCATGCACCTTTTGGAACAGAAGTGGCTCTGCATGGTGTGGACACCCTGTATGGACACATCTACCGGCTGCCCCACTAGGTCAAGTAGGAAAACATCCCATGTGTGCGTAAACTTTCTCACCCATCCACAACACAGTCCAAGGAAAGGTAACCCATGGAACAAAGAGCCCTCCTTCCTTGCTTGCTCATTCCACCCCTTCCTCCATCTCCCCACCCCCGTCTGCCCTCTTCTCTTTCTCTCCTTCTCCTTCTCCTTCTCATTCCCCTCCTCCTTCCATCTTGCTTGCTTAGAAGAAGAAGAGCTGGCTTTTCTACCCCGCTTTTCTCACCCATTTAAGGGGACTCAAAGTGGCTGACAAAGTTTTTCTATTCTTCTCCCCACAACAGAACACCCTGCGAGGTACGTGGGGCTGTGAGAGCTCAGAAGAGAGCTGTGACTAGCCCAAGGTCACCCAGCTGGCTTCATGGAGGAGGGCAGAATCGAACCCAGTACTCCCAGATAAGAGTACGGCTCCCTAACCACTAGACTTCCTTCCTTCACTTATTTGGCCTCCTTGGGCTGGAAGGAAAAGAGTCTCCCCACCTTCACCTGGTGGTTCCTCCCACCCCGTTCATCTGTCAGACAGGGCAGAGCAAAACAAAAACAGAAACAGAACCCTCCAAACTGATCAATGATTTCCCCCCCTCCCAATGGTGCCTGCCATTTACTTAACAACCCATCATTTAACAACTGTTCCCTGCCACTAGTCTTGTGGTTTACCCCGTCTTACCGGTCACTTATCAGCCCAAATACAAAGGCTCCAACAAGAAGTCCCAGCATGAAAAAAGACTGTGAGATGTTGCTTAAATCTTTCCTGTCGCACACCAGGTCAAACTTAAGGGAGGAAAGGAGAAGCAGTTTATTGGCAAACAGCGAGGGAGAGCAAATAATTAATTCATTTAACAGTAAATCTTAGCAGCCAAAGCATGAATGCATGTCTAAAGCCAACAGAAGTGTACTGGATTTACACAAACTAGCTACAGCGCCTTGAATTTTAGCTGAAACTTCCATTGTTCAGTGTGGAAGGGCAACCATTTTGCATGAGGCGAAGCCCCATGTTCAATTCCCACCATCTCCAGGTTGGTCTAAGAAACGTTTCACCTTTCTTATTAAATCAGGCCGCAAAGTCAAGGTGTCATCAGTCTTGCGAGACAATGTTTAAGAGGGGACCTGATTGAAGTAGATAAAATCTTATGTTCTGCTAATGTCTGAAAGTGGGCCTTGTTTTACCTTTGGCCCATGGTCTGACATGCACTTTAAACCTTCTTTCAGTCCATCTTCATTTCTATTGGTTTTATTTGTGGACTTTCCACACGGGAAAATCCAAATGGAAGGTGGAAAGTCCACAGGTAAAATGGATAGAAGATCAGAAGATGGTCTGAAGAAGAATCACGTGGTGGAATGTGGTAGAAAAGTAACACTAAATAAATAATACATTCAGCAACCAAGAATGCTGGGAAGACAAAGTGATAGCTGTTGCTGTCATCATTTTACATCAAGGTGGTCCCACCTCCTGGTGACTTCATGCCACATCAGTGCCATTTTCTTGGCAAATAAGAAGTGGTTTGAATTTTATTTTTAATATGTTTTAGGCGTTTTTTATCTTTTTATTATTGCAAGACACCCTGGGACCTACAGGTGAAGGGCAGGATATACATTCTTAAATAAACTAAAATATTTGCTTCAGGGGCACATGGAGATCACGCTGGCAGCTCTCTGATTTCAAGCCAACTTGCTCTACGACTGAGCTACAACCACTCTAGGCTGTTTTTTCACTTACCATCTGAAATCCAAGTCTAGAAGATTTTTGTGATGGGGTCCTCCCTTGAATCTGGCCCTAAAAGATCTGTATCTTGGCGGGGACCCTATACGTCCACATGGTCCCTCTAGCACCCGAATGCCATGGGTGCTAAACAGGGGTGCCATGTGGACGCTGTAGCATCCATCACAACACTCCGTTTAGCTGGAGCTGGAAGGACCACTGTTGGTACGACGCAATTGGCCAATGCCAACGCCAATCAAAGCATCCTCCTGCTGACTGAGGGTGTGGCAGAGAGGCATGGCTTTATTGCTGTTTATGCAGCAACTACGAAGCCTGTGCTTGACTCCGTAGAGAGCTTCAGGGGCCATGTAGGCCTCCAGAGCCGTGAGTGGTGGGATGGAGTCAGAGCCGCCCTGCCGCAAACAGCCTCCACTGTGCCCACCCGTGGACCCCAGTGGCCCAGTAAGTCATGTGAATGCGTATCCTCTAATCCGGTCTTCTCAGCTGTAGACCAGATTATGGACACCATTAAAGGGGCCTACAGTAAATCTGGACTTAAGGGCCTGAAAGACCCATTAAATCCAGATTTTGCCAGCACTCATGGGGACAGGACCTTCAGGATGGGGTTCTAAAGGGGTCTCATGCGGGGACAGGGCATGGCTGATCAGTAACAACTGAGTACCAATCTGGTTCTGAAAGAGTTGCTAGTGGGGTCTTAGTCCCTAGTTCAAAAACAGCCTAGAAGTCCCTGAACAATTTCTTGCATATTTTGCCATTGGTCACTCTGCTCAAAACTAACTGGATCTATAATTTAGCATCACATGTAGGGACATAGTTTGACCTGTCCTATTATGAATCACCCAAAAAATTACCTTCAGTTATCTCAACATCTATTAGATCTGCTATAATCCCTCACAAAGAACTCACAAAACGCTCCCCCATTGAATATTCAGGAATCGATATTTAAGTCAAGATAAAATGAAACATCGCTCCAAACCTGTGTCACCAATGATGGCTCTTGCATTGAAGGATACACCCACCCTTGCTGGCATCTCTCTGTTGTATTAAGTCCATATAGCAAGATATCATGAAGATCCCGGTCCACTGGGCTGTACATGACACATTCTTCAAAAGTCCCATCTGCCTTTCTTGGAAGCGTCAGGTTCAGCTGTTCTTCTAAGGTCAAGTTTGAAGCAATAGAGTTGATCCAGCTTGTGTTGCAATAGTGGACTTCTTTGGCCACCATAAATAACTGACTGAACATATGAAAGGCAATGAAGACTGAGCACAGTGTGAGCAAACCTACCAGCCCAAATTGAAATCGCCCAAAATCATTGAGAGCTTTGATTACTTCTCCAACATTTGTCATCGTTGGCTTCCTCACAACCTTCCTTCTGCTTCTGAAGTTTGCTCTCCCAGCATTCTTTCAAGTAGGTTTTGGGATTAATGTTTAAACCCAAAATAAATGTTGAGGCAGGCCTCCACAACAATGATATATATAGAGAGATCTTTGCTCTAGTTTACCCATTTCATCCCCACTGACACAACTACATTGCCTAACCTATTAATTGCCTGTTTGGCACATTGGTAGACCAGAGCCAGACATCCCCACGCTCAGCAAAATGGAAGCCATGTATAGAAAATACCATCAGAAGATAAACACTTGGAAGGATACACCTATTCATGTTGAACACCCTTGCCTTAAGTGTTCATATCCATGAAAAAATGTCTGATGGTGGTATACCCTCATCATCAGTGGCTACTAAAATGGATGCCCAGGTACATCTTCCAGGCTGGGGAGACAGGCAGGGTGCCCTAAAGGCCACTTGCAGGGTGTTGAGAGGAGGTGAAGGCTTTGCCCTTGGTCTTCTGCTTGTGATGTCCAGAAGCATTTGGTGGGTGTGACAGGCTAGCAGACTGATGCGCTGTGGCCCCGTCAAGCAGGGCTTCTCTTAGGGTGTGTCCAGACAGGGGGATACTGTGCATTCTGATCTGCAGTCAATGAGTGGGCATCACACCTGACAGCCAATATTCGTAGCAGAGGTGTGTTATGCCACAACTACTGCAGATTTACCTGCTGCGGGCTGATCAACACGCACTCCGCAGTATCGGGTAAATTTGGAGTTTCCCACCGTCCTTATAGGATGGTGAGAACCTGCCAATGAGAGCTGAGCCTGCAGTTCAGCTCCCATTGGCTGCCCAATCCCATGTGATGCGCACCTTACCGCGCGCACCACGCAAGCCTTGCACCTGCCGAGGAGGAAGCTGTGACCTCCGTTTGGAGTGGGTTCAATGCGTCGTGATGTCGCAGCCAGGTAACCTGCAGGGTTTTTTTTTTTACTAACTGCGGAGTTTTATCCACTAGTCTGGAAGGGCCCTTAGGTTCTATGTTCTTAGGGGTGTCCTTCAGGCACACTATATTGAATAGACAATAAGTATGCCAGTTAGATAGATGTGACAATGCCAGGCTGAGGTAGGACTAAAGAAAAAGTGTAGCAATTGCAAATTTGCCCAGGTTTCCCCCCCCCCCCAGCTTCTCAAGCCTCAGAGTAAAAAGAATCTTCCTGCTCTCCTAGTTTGCAGTACACACCCATCACAGCAGGGTGCTAGAAATTTAGCCTGAAGGCAGAATGGCTCCTGGCCACATGGCATCCGCCTTCTCTTCCTGTTTGAGGATCCTCCCCGCCTACCACCACAGGATATGACATCCGAAGGACTTCTTACCTGCTCAGCTGATGCACTCCACCTATCAGCTCCCGGCATTTTCTCCTGAGGTCACTTCCTTCCCCGCCCCTCTGTGGCGGGTTATATAAAGCCCTGCACAGAAATAAAGTCTCTCTCTTCCAGCTGATCTCTGCGTCATGCCTCTTCTCTCCCCCTCCCCAATTTCCTAGCTCTCAGGGTTAGGCCAAACCCATGGGCCTGATCCCAAATTACCGGGGCCAGTCTGGTAATTTGAAAACTTTCGTAACATCTGGCGTTCAGGAGCTGCAGCAATCTGCTGTTGATCCCCATTTCCCGGAGCCCTCGCATTTCGTGGCGTAAGCCGGATACGCCACAAAAAAGAACTAGAGAAAGTAATATAGGGCCGCATTCCCACTGGGGTTTTATTGCATGCTGAAAACATTTTGAAAATTCTTTGTCCTCATTGAAAAATGGTTTCCTGCACTTTCAGAGGAGTAAATTGGAAAAAAAAATGTATTAAAAAAAACACTTTTAAACAACTCTTGCTCCTGGGTTTGTTGCTAACACGCTTTATTTTTCATTTGGGAATGGTACACTAAGCAGTATCTTGCCTGCTAGCTCGCCCAGTTGCCCCTTCGGCCACTGCCGCCACCGCCACCTTGTCTGCCCGGCTGCTCAACCACCCGGCTGCCCTTTGGTGCTGTGCCATCACCTTCTCGCCCACCTGCTTTCTCGCCTGCCTGGCTGCCCTTTTGGGCTGTGTCATTGCCACCGCAGTGCTCCCGGGGCATGGGGACGATGAACACCAGGCAGCGAGCAAGCAAGCCCAACCTGGCAGCCCTCCCTCCCTCCCTTTCGGCTGCCGCCGCCGCCACCACCACCACCACCGCACTCTTTTTAAAAAATTAACCCAAAAAAATGTGAACGGACAGAATGTGCATTTGCATCCGCTTTTTGCTAATTCCACTTTTAAAAAAGTCAAGTGGGATCAAGGCCTAGTTGTTGTTGTTGTTGTTGTTGCACACTTAAACGGGAAATCTTAGGGCTGTGATTTTTAACCTTTTCTTCACCACAGACCCCTTCAAATAACTTTGTTGCTGCAGACCTCTAGTAGCTTCAAACAAAGCCATGCTGTTAGGCACAGTCTCTTTGGAACCACTTCCAGTTCTGATTTCCCCAAGCCCTGCCCTGCCCTTATAACATCTGTTCCAGGAACACAGGTGAAGAACCCCAAGTCCTAGGGCAAAAACATTGGTGGCAACAGTCTTAAATAGGCTCCATGACAGCAACAACCCATGACTTTAAAATGAAAAAGAGGCTAGTAATATCACTTGACTAGTTACTGAAAAATGCCAAGACTATGATTAACCTGTACTTTGACACACAGACAAGAATCAAGCCTGCAGTGACATGCTATACGTGACTTTAAGTAGCAATCGGAATAGCACACAATATTATCTCTACCTGAAAAGCCTCTGAAGGACTCCATGCTCACCCCTATGCCTTGTTCTGCTCCCTTGCATATCCACAGGCACGTTTCTTGGGGACAGAAGGCACCTGGGGATGCAGGTGAAAACACGATTCTCCCAGGACTATATTGGGACTGTTACAAAGATCAGTGGAGGTCAGGTGTATCAATAGCTACCAAAATAGACGCCTCTTTTGGTCTAGTGGTCAGGTAGCCAGACTCTTATCTGGAAGTAAAGGGTTTGATTCTATTCTCCTTCATGAGACCAGCTGGGTGACCTTGGGCTAGTCACAGCTCTCTTCTGAGATCTCACAGCCCCACTTACCTAACAGGGTGACTGTTGTGGGAGAAGAACAGGTCTGTCAGCCGCTTTGAGTCCCCTCTTCTTCTTATACGGCCGACTGGCCATGAGGAAGACAATGTCTTGGTCTGCTCCAATTGGGTATAAGAGCTTGGGCCCTGGATATCTGAAGGGGTGCCTTCTCCCGTACAGACCTGCCTGGGAACTAAGATCTTAAGGAGAGGGCCTTCTTGGAGTTCCTTCAGAGGTATGAGGTATAAGGATGTGCAGGAGGGCCTTTTTTGTGGTGGCCCCTGGACTCTTCATTGTATGCTTTTCGGCACCTGGTGAAAAAGCATCTTTTTATCCAGGCTTTTACTGTTTAAATAACTTCCTCAGGGTGCTGTCCTGTCAGGGAGGGAAGGTGGGGATGGCAGGAAGGGGGTTATATTTTTAATTATGTTTTACCATTTGATATGTTTTAATCTCATTGTAACCCACCCTGGGAACATTCGGTGAAGAGTGGGATGTAAGATGGATGGATGGATGGACGGACAGATAATCAATCAATCAGTCAATCTTATGCCTTTATTTATTAGGCCCAACCAACATGTTCTAAAATTACTCCTGATGGCAGCTGGAATCTTAACATGTGGATAGAACCAGAATGGGGAAACCTTTCATATTATGAATAATTGTAATTTCCTGTACCTGACAGAAGAAAATGTGCGGAGATACTTCAAAATAAGCCATCTCCGGAAGCAATGGGTATTTTTATTTCTTTTATTGATTAAAAATTAGAGAAATACATGCAGTAAAATACAAAGAAAAAAAAAGGCTGAATATTTTACATCTTTCATTAAAATCTACAGTACACCAAAATCGTGTAGAGGTTCCTGTTATATTAATAGACCATCATTATTTTTTAAGAATATCAACTAAGTTTTTAAAAAAATACCAACTGATTTCTAGGTTCAAGTTCAGAATTTACCCAAAATAAAAACCCCTCTGATCTGTAAGGGTAAAAAGGTTAGAAATAATTTCTTACAAAAAAAACAAAACAAAAAAATCATTGGCACTTTTGAACCTCAAGAACAAAATAATCGTCTAGCACTCTAGTATCCCAAGCACAAAGGTGGGGTGAGGATGGGGTTAGAAGCCCTACTACAAAGAGGCGTGTGCCTAGAAATCTAATACGGGGGGTTGGGGTTCAGTATTGGGCTTTTTTTGGGGGGGGCTGCACATTTTTTTCAAAGAAAAAAGCAAAAAAGCGAACAGCCAGTATGGATACTCTTATCTGCTAGACCTGGGTTAGACACTGTTGGGAGTAAATAAATAGATACTGCATCATTTCACTGGAATAGTCCGGAGTCCCAATCCAGCGAGGAATACGACAAGGTTTTGCATGGCATGCAGGCAAAAGTGAATTAATACTGTACCAGAATAGTTTGGTCTTCGTCACCGAAGACAGTCGGGCAAATTGGATGGGGTAGGTGCAATATTATTTTCCCCGAGTTTTCCCCTCGCAGCAACATCAGTCTAAGCTGAGAATAGGGCCCCTCACCAGCAACAATTCGCGTGGGACTTTCAATCTTTGCTCATCTTAGTGACGTGACATCACAGGCTCCCAAAGGCTTCCTGTTCATCGAAAGCAGGCGAGGGGCTTAGAAACAGGAGATTACGGAGCCTCCGAAGGTCACTTCCGCCATACGTGTAGGAGTCCCACCACCCGGTCAGACACCCACCCAGGGACCATGGATAGCAAATCGTTGCCCCTTACATTAAAGTCATTTTTTAAAAAAGGCTATCTGCTAGACTTCATGACCGTTCAAGGCCACAGGCTGCTTTCTCATGGGTCAACATGAAGAAGAACCTGATGTTCTCGAATGGCTCATGGTGGGGACTTGTTAGAACTTCCAACAAATGAACATAAAACCAGAATCAGTCTCTTCCATTTCAGCCTTCTGGGTCCCATTCCTCAACATGGCCAAACCAAGACACTGTTTTTCTATTTTCTCTTTTTTCTCTCTGCATTCGTACCAGTTTTGTTCCCAATTCGCTGGTAGATCTAATAAGAATTAAAAAAAAATAAAAGCAGGGGAACCCCTTTTCTTTTTTTAAAAAGAAAACTTCCCTTATTAGCCACTAGAGGGGGGGAAATATTTTGTAAGTAGCCACTGAACACAAACAAGGGTGACATCTGGATCCAAGTTACCTGTTTTCATAGCCACAGCTATGACACGTTGAGCATCCCTTAAACCACGTGACAAGGCTTGGCTAAACCGGTCCCACGCACATAACTGTGATGGTCGGCTCTCATCAGATCCAACTAGCAGGCCTCTCTTGGCTGGAACCGACTGGGGTTCTAGGTGACGCTAGAGGAAAGACAGCAAGTTTGCAACAGCCAAGATCCAACTTGCAGCTTTCCAGCTCCTCCTAATTGTGACCTTAGTGGTGGTCTGACAAAGACATTAATCGTGGCTCCTCTTAATTAAAAGTTTATAAATCTGTTTCAGACCCTACTTAAACTCAGAACCACGTGAGGGCCGATGCCGTATGGAAGAATTCACACTGCGGAGGTGAACAGGCCCCGGGCGCTTTGGTTCCGATTCCTTAATTAAGAGCCAAGCAGCTCTGTGGGCTTTCTGGGCACATCAAAAGGTTATGGATAAAAGCAGCAATCTAACTTGCATTTGCTTGGAATCTAAAAATAATTACAAACTAAACCCAATCTCATCATATAAAATACTTCAAAATCAAGCAGTGATAGATAAAGGCCCACTGTAGGGGGGTAAAGAAAAACCCCGTCGGGAAAGAAGCGAATCGACGCCATTTTATTGTCCGTGTATTGCATTACGAGTGTTTCTTCTTTTCAAACTAAAAAAGTATAATTTATAGGTAGAAATTCAAAAACAAAAATGAAAACCACACACACCAAAAATGCATTTCATAAAGGAAAAAAAAAACCCTAAATGCAGCAACACTGGTTTTTGTTACATCACCTTGATTAAATTCTTACACTCAGGCTGAGAATAGAAAAAACAAAACAAAAAACAATTTTGCAAATTCCAACCAGTTAGCACAGCACAGGTGCACCCACCAGAAATCTTTATATTTTATTTTATTGCTGTAAGAAAACTGGTTCTCAAATTGTGGTCCGCCAGGTGTTTCTAACAACACTCCAAGAGCCCCATTTCTTGCAAGGAATGCTGGGAGTGGAATACCAGCGGGTGTTGTTCTGGAATACCTGCAGAACCACAACTTGAGGACCGCTCTGTAGAAGACAGATCAGGGCAGTTCCACTACCAGTCTTTGTTGGAAAATAAAAGTACAAACGAACCAATGTATTTGTCGCCTTGAATATACCGACTGCAATATTCTTGTTGAAGAGCAGGAAGAACGCCCCGCACAGTGACAAACTGCTTCTGACCTAGCGCATTGCCAACTTATGCTCATAATATGCAGACCATCTGAGTTTATAAATATTGTGGACCAAACCACCTTTCTGAAGTCCTTGGAGTTAACCATACCGTGCACACGTCTCAAAATTGCAACTCCTGTCTCCAGAGCTTCGTCACAAGGGGCTTCGGCGTTCAGGGACATTTTGTGGTGAGGAAAACGACGTGGCAAGAACAGTCTGACAAGCAAACCAGGCACCTTAAGAAATTTAGGAATATTACTCATCTAGGGTGCCAAATTCCCCCCTATCCAGCCTGCTCTCAGTAGCCAACACGGTCCATTGACAGGACAACCGGTTTAGTAATGCAAGCTCCCTGAAGGGCCAAAGGTGTGGAAGGCTGAACTATCACCTGTTCCTTACTCTGCAAATCACGATGACCAGGGTTCCACCAAATCAGTATGTGCAACGGCATTCAGGAACTTTGAAACTGCAGCTTAAAAGATATGCTGTAGACACGTCCCTGCCATGATTTTACCCAAATGACAGTTATGGACATAGAACTTCAGCTGACAGCAGTGAGACAAAATTCTTGAGAAAGGATTCAGAGAACATTTCCATGTCCGGGGCTATTTGTGCTTCGCATCACTTGTTTTTTGGTAATTAAGGGTAATTCCACACTGGACCAGTAAGCGTAGGAACAGACTCCCCTCGGCACGCTGATGCCGTTTAAGAGAAGTCCCACTTGGGCCACTGTGGAGTCACCTTGCCACTGGGGCTACTCCAAATGAGAACAAAAAAATGAAATATTTATTTACGGAGAGGCTGCTTTGAGTCTGCAGGCCTCATCACAACAATTTATTTTGCTTTTTTAGGCATTCACTGAAGCGTACAGTTCCTGCCCTGTTCAGATGATGTTCCGCGGATCCCCCAAGAATCGGCGTACAAAACGATCAGAAACCAGATGAATTTCTGTACAGCGCATCCGGTGTGTTGCAGATGGAAAACGAAACCAAAAGGGATACGTTAAGGTTTCTTATGTTGCACTAATGAGACGAAACGGAGGGATTAAGGCTAGAGACAGGGCCGGCAAAGGTATTTCTTTTGCGCCCCAAATCTACTAAGAAAGTTTCCCTAATGGCTCCTAAACTAAAGGCTTTCACTCACTGAAGGTTTCCAAAGCAATTCAGTGAGATTTTTGACATTGGTAATTTCTCTCTCTCTCTCTTTTTTTTTCCTTTTTAACTTGAAGTGTTGGGCTGATTCGGAAGTGAAACTATTCCCATTGTGGTTTAGACACAACCAGGTGGTCAACTTAAAATGATTCACTATAAATCCAACCAAACCAAACCAGTCAAGGCTGGTAGCACTGTTAAGTGTAGTGGAAGTCCTTTTTCGTACTCTCAGTAGTATTTTCTGGCTTTCTTTTTCTGTGTTGCGAAGTAGTTAAGGCAATAATATAACCACATACATGCAGGCAAGGAACAAAGGGGTCTGCAGATATGAGAAGGAGGACAGGCGGCGATGGCGTGCAGGTGGTTGAGAAAGCCCACGGGCTCAAGGGACGGGGTGACGCCGGGAGACTCTGTGATGCTGCTCTGGAAACTAACGAGGTTAAAGCTTCTAAGAAAAGGAGCCTGTAGTTTGGTTCTTTGGCAGTAGTGGTTTTGCTTTTAGGCCAACAAAAGTGTTCAAAAGTTGCACCCATGGGGACCATCCGTCTGGGAGTGTTGGTTTAGTTAATGCTGAGCTGCGCAAATCCAATGAGTTTGCTGTCGTCTGGGATATCAGAGCCTTCCACTCCAGAAGCCTGAAAAAGAGATAGAAAGCAGAGCAGGAGTCAGCATTAGGAAAGAAGGGAGGACAAGCTGGGGACCCTGTTCCCTCCAGCACCCACAGGGCACTTGTATTATCAGCTTTCAGGCATGTTTTGGAGACACTCTCTTCACCCAAGCCCTCCCAGGGGGAATTATTCCTTTTCACTCTTTTTCTTTAAAAAAAAAATTAACTACATTTTACTGGGAGGGCTGGGAGGTTGGTTAGTTGGTTGGTTCTAATTTTACTTTACTCCCATGAACAGCTTCAGAATGGTTGGACAGGAGGTGCCACAAAAATGTTGTGGATGGATGGATGGATGGATGGATGGACAGTTCCTTTTCTTGGGAGGAGGAGGAGGAGGAGAAGAAGAAGAAGAGCAGCTGACTTTTCTACCCCACTTTTATCACCCCATATTACTGCTTTCTGGTGGTATATTAGGCTACCGTCCGGGGACGGCCTACATCAATTTTAAAAACCCAGCAGCATACCAGGAGACTCCAACAGTCTCCAATGGTCAACGTATGCTACCATATTTAGCAGGCACCAACAACCATCCCACAGACGTTTAGACTGGACCTGGTCAAAACATGGTCTTCTAGATCCTGCTGAACTACAACTCCCATGAGTGCCAGGCAGTTTGATTCATGACACAAAGTGACAGGAGGTGAAGTTCATCAGAGTTAAAGGGCCTACCACACAGGCAGCTATGATTATGCAGAAAAGAAACAAGTAGGGGTGTGCACGAATACAATTTCTGACATTCAATTTGCAACGAATCGAATATTCGAAAATCCGAATTCATACGAATAAAGAGAAACGAACGTCTGAACATCTGAACCGATATGAATGTATTTGTATCTATTCATACAAATATTCGATACGTATCCAACGATGCGAATCTCGTACGTATCAGTACCCTTCCGTAGGCATCCTGTTTTCATCCCGTACGTATCCGTATGGATGCGTACAGACACACACAAGATCTGTATGGATCTGTATGTGATGTGAACGTATCCGTACACATATGAATGTCAGAATTATTCATATGAATAACTCAAAATATTCATATTCGTACAAATACTAAAGTACGAACTTCTGGACATCCAATTTACATATGAATGTCAAAATAATGAATATTTCAAATATCCATGTACATCCCTAGAAGCAAGACTATTTGTATTGTGACTGTGTGACAATGATGGAAAACACAAGCCACTTGTCGCCCAAGGAACGATACCTTCCAAATCAGTGTGCCATTCTAGGTGTCACAGAGAAGCCTAACAGTGGTTCTCAACTTGTGGGTCGCAGCCCGTTTGGGAGTTGATCTACTCTTTCACAGGGGTCGTCATGAAGTACCAAGGAAAACAATTTTATGGTTGGGGGTTAGGGTTAGGGCTAGGTTGGGGGTCACCACACCATGAGGAACTGTACTAAAGAAGCCATCTCCTTTAGATAAACCAGTTTAGGGAGGGACAGAAATAAGGAATACCAGTTTGAACGTGACAGATCGGTTCGTCTGGGGCTCTTCCACGATCTTTTGTAAGTTTGCAGCAACTGGAACGACACAGAGCAAGGGCATTTCATGACGGAATGTTTCAATTCTTCACACTGAACAAACCAGTCTGGAAGTTACCAGAGAGTGGATAACTGAAAAACGAAATTTTAACAGTAGGAACCATTACCAATTACTAAGTCTCTGCCGTCCACAAGCCCAGCTGAGATGAGTTCTTGAGATACTCCATCAGCAGTATCTAGAAAGATCACAATTAAGAAGCAATCATACAGGAAGAACGACCTCAGAGTTTTGGACCTAGATAAAAGCTTCAGCGGCTACTTTTCCAACACGTTGTGAGCTCCACTTGCAATCAACTCAGGGGTGGTGAGCGTATCCATGCAATCTTCTCAGCAAATACATGAGTTGTTTGCAATTACCTTCTTCCACATAGATGCCAGGGTAGCTCTTTGCTTTCCAGCCAACTGCATTTTCACTGAGCAACAGTCATTCCCAATTCAAATGAGACTAAAGCAATGGTGGGAACATTATACTATCTACAGTTCAACTTCCTAGCTGTCAGCATAAAGGCTATCAGCATATTCTAGCCTCCCTCCCACCCTCCCTAAAAAAAGCCCTCCGGAATTCAAGCAAAACCTTAGTTCCCTGGCACTGGTTCTGTTTTAAACAGTCTAGCTGTTAACATTAAACTAACAGGCACAGCAGGCAGTGGGAAAAGGAACCTTCTCGTGGCCTTACTGCCTAACAGCTACCTCCTCTCATAAGAACGTAAGAGGAGCCTTGCAGGATCAGGCCACGGCTCATCTAGTTCAGTATCCTGTCTCACACGAGAACTTCTGAGCATCCTCAAGCAGAAGACAAAGGCAAGACCTTGCAAATGGCATTTAGGGGCATCCTGCTTGCCTCTCCAACCTGGAGGCACTTCATATCACTCTATTCCTGTACTTAAGGAACAAAAGGCCCTGCCTGCACTGGGTCTTATTTCAGATTATAACCCAGAATAGAGACCAGGCTTCCATGTGCTAGTGCAGGAGCGGGGGCACGGCTTGCTGTAGTCCGCACTGAACATGTGAACAGAAGGTCCCTGTTCCTGAATATAATCCAAAGTAAGTCCCTGCATCTGTTCTAGCTGTTCCATCGCTGCTGTGCTCTTCCCTACTTTTGCCTGGTCTGACTTGCCACCTGAGCTTGATGGAAGCTTTAACCTAAAACACCTGAGGATGCTGGATTGGGGAAGCCATACGGATGTGCACGAGAGCAACTTTCTAGGGCCTCGGGTGATGGCATATCACAGTAGAGCTGAGAAGCTAAGTAAACCTGATAACACTATGAGACGTCTATCACTGCAAGTAAACCTGGTAACACTATGAGACGTCTATCACTGTTTCTTAAAGGGGCCTTTCACTTTACATTCCAGTGCATACCTATCACCCATCTCCCTCCTTACCTCTCCCTGGAGTGAATTCAAATCGAATGTCATTGAGCTCTTTCTTTGAATTCCTGTTAACAAGGAGGAACACAGTGTGAGATTTTTTTTCCCAGCTGAAAACTGCATTAGAAATCAGACTTCCAGGGGAAATTCTATCCCATTTTAGACAACAAGAACGAAAATGCAACTGCTTCTTACATTAAAAATGTAGTTACATTAAAAAGTACCTTACTAATTCAGTACACTTCTTGGTACAAAAAGCCTAGGCCTACACTTTTGAAAGGTTTTTGAAAGGTCCTCAGTTGCTAGACATAAGTTGTACCATGTGAGCAGAGATGACTATTTAGAGGTCTGGGGTAGGGATACGCACAGATATTTGTCAGGATCACAATTCATATGAATCTGTACGAATTCAGACATTCACATTCAAGTTGAATATTGGCTACATTCAAAGACTGACATCTGAATGCAAAGCAAATGCTTTTGTGCTTTCGTTTGAAGCTTCAATATACTCACAAAGTTGGAGAGGCAGCAAAGCAGCTGTCCACTCACATCTGTGGCATATTCAGGGAAAATTCAAAGCGGATTCAAATAGCATCTGAAGAACATTTGCATTGGATCCCCATATTCCAAGTGTTTCTATTTTCACAGATGTGAATGTCCTTTGCATTCACGTTTGTTTCAATGCGAAGTGAAAATGAAAAACAATTGGTGCATATCTCTGGTTTAGTGAGGACAATCTGAAAGAAAGACTAAAAAAAAGTCCTGCTTTGCATTCTTGATTAACTCCCCATAAGATCCCTAGGAATGGCAGCAAACTCTGGAGTCCAGTCTAGTCCAGCTGGCGCTTGTCCCTCCACCAGCTCCCCCCCATGCAGCCGCATCAGGGGGACCAGACACAGAGGCAGAGGCGGCAAGCCCCCCCCCCAAAAAAAACCAGGTTGCTTCAGGGGCGAGGTGGGCATGTGGAGGTGCCCATGTGGAGGTGCCCATTGTGCATGCTGACTGCCCCCAATCTGCCGGCGCCACCCACCCACCCACCCCAGACTTCGTGTCTCTTTGCCCCATGGGTGTTACAGTGTCTGCACAGTGCCCCGTATAGCACCCATTCCAATCGGGTGCTAGAGGGCTTGTGCAGATGCACGGGGTAGCGATTTGCACCAATTTTTTTTCAGCATTTGATTCAAAACGAATCAAATGTTTAAAAACCTGTATTCGTACAAATAGATTGCATTCAAATGTGGTAAAATTATATTCGACATGAATCTATTTGTATGCATTCGTATGAACGTTCAGTATGTATCTGATATGAACAGATGCGCATCTGATACAAGCAGACACATATCTGATACATTTCCCCAGCTTAACGAATGTCTGAACTATTTGTATGGATGTCCGGAAACATTTGCATTCTTTCAAATGTTAGCATACGAATATAGTAACATTCAATTCGAGTTTGAATGTCTGAATTCGGCCAAATTTCGAATGTTACGAATATTCATGCACATCCCTAGCACGGGGTCCTCCCCAAGATCCAGATCTTGGCGTGCTTGTGCAAAGAGAGGGAATGAATTTGTCCAACCCTATAAGAACATACAAGAAGCACTGCTAGATCAGGCCATAGCTGATCTAGTCTAGCATCCTGTCTCTTGGCTTCTCAAGCAGAAGAACTCATTTGCTCTCAGTTTCATGCAAATGGCCTTTAGAGGCATCCTGCCTATCTCTCTAGCCTGGAAGGAAAACCTACACATCCATTTTAGCAACCACTGATTATTATTATTATTATTATTATTATTATTATTATTATTATTATTATTATTATTATTATTATTATTATTATTATTATTATTATTAGTTTATTTCTAAAGCGCTGTACAAAATAAAATAACCAAAGATTAAAAGTAAAAGGGTAAAACCTGCCATTGGCGTACAATCTAAAAAACAATAATAGCATACAATAACAAAAACAGTGATTAAAATAGACAGCAGAGCATCAACACGCAGACTCTCCTGGGTAGGGAGAGTAAAGTCACGTAAGGCCTGGGAATGCTTCCCTGAACAAAGTTGTCTTCAGCTCAGATTTAAAAGAAGAGAGCGAGGTAATGGCACGTAATCGAGGGGGAAGGCGGTTCCAGAGATAGGGGGAGGCAAGAGAAAAGGGACGAATCCGAGACGGGGCAGTGGAAATTCTAGGCTGAGCGCAGGGAACGGGAGGGGGCGTAGGGAGAAAGAAGAGCAGAGAGATAGGAAGGAGCGAGCTCGTGAAGTGCCTTAAAAGTTAACAGCAACAGTTTATATCTGATATGGAGAGGGAAAGGAAGCCAGTGAAGGGAGGATAGGAGTGGCAGACATGATGATGCGAGCAGCTGAATATTGGATAGAAATTAATGGATGGAGATGAGAGAGGGGGAGTCCTGTTAGATATATATCTGTCCTCCACAAATTTCTCTCATTAAATCCTTAAATTCAGTGAGGCAAGTGTCAGGCAGGGCTAGCTGCCTGCCATAATATTTGTATGTAAGATCTCTGCCACGTATGGGATTCTGTATATAGGTATATAATGGCTGCCTGTTGTTTTGCCTCAGCACGGACCTGACAGTTGACTCCCCCCTCCCTGCTGAGGTCAAGTGATACATTTGTGTTTGAAGGTTTTGGTTCCAAGTTTAAACTGGTTTTGAAAAATAGTTATTGTTCATCGGTTAAGGGCCAAACCCCGCCCAGCTATGAAACATATAAATATGCTGGGCTTTCTGTTCCAAGTTGCTCCCAACAAGAAATGTCCTAACGCTGAGCTGAAATAAATCACTGTTCATCTTTTTCAGGAAAGAGTCTCATGGTCATTCTTTGCTAGCCTGACAGCAAGCAAGCTTTGGTGATAATTTATTAACCCATGCAGCATGCTTACCTTAACCTTAGGACAAGGCTAATGGGAACTTTTGTTTCCTCTGGAGCTGGTGCTGCTGTTGGAGCAGGAGGTGCCTTAGATTAAAAAAAAAAAAGTCAATCAGAAAATGAAAGTTCCTAAGGCAGAAGATACTTGGGTCACAAAATTCTGAATTGCAAGGGAACAGACAGAAGCATTTTTTAAGAATTAAGAATATAAGTATGCAACTGCAAATATCATCGCTTAATAAGAGTAACATACTAGATATAAAATAGCACTATCAATACTTTATTCACACTCTAGATTCTGGACTTCACTGTTTAGTTCTATCTGCCCTGTGTTTTAGGAAAAGATACATTAATAGGGACGTGCATGCGTATTTGAAACATCCGAAATTCAATTGAGTTCATTCGAATTTGGACATTCGAATTCAAATAAAATGTCTTTAAATTTGAATTTAAACATTCAAATGAATTTTGGATTTTCGAATCTTTTCGTTCAAATTATTCGGGCATTTGTATGCAGAATCTTTCCCGCATCCATATGCATTTGTATGCACTAACCATCTCCTGCTGCGGATGCTCAGTACAGCTATGAACAAGTTTACCCTTCGCTTTCCAGGGATGGGAAGCAAAGTGTGAACTTTCCCTTATACAGAGACCTACAGGTTGAAATTGAATGACTTTGGCAAAGGCAAGTAAACATAGCTACTGGACAGGACTACCTACACTCAGAGGACGCTAAACATCAAAGGGACAGGTGAAGAGAGGAAGACAGAAGACACGCGTCAGTAGCTGAGCCTGCATTTTTGGAAGAATTAAACTGGTCAAAGATAACCAAGGAAAAGGTCCTCACATGTCTTGATAAACTAAATGTTAACAAGTCACCAGGACCAGATCATATTCATCCAAGATTTCTTAAGGAACTCAAACGCAAAATTGCTGACCTTCTAATAAAAATGTATAATCTTTCCCTAACATCGGGCTCTGTACCAGAGGACTGGAGGGAAGCAAATGATAACACCAATCTTCAAAAAGGAGTCCAAGGGTGATCCAGGCAATTACAGACCAGTTAGCTTAATGTCGGTTCCATGTAAGGTGATGGAAATCATTATTAAAGACAAAATTCCTTCCTTATATGTATTTAGGAGGGCGGGGAAGATGCACCTCTTTTCCATGGCCTTTGGCTGAGCTGATTAGATTTCCCACCCAGGACAGACACCATCATTTTAAACATAATGTGTATTGTTTTAGAGGTGTTGAATTTTTAAAGTGTTTTAATGTATATTCTGTTTTAATCTGATGTTTTAAGGTTGTGACCCGCCCAGAGACCTTTGGGTATGAGGCGGGATAAGAAAATAAATAAATAAATAAATAAATAAATAAATAAATAAATAAATAAATAAATAAATAAATAGCTATGAAGCAATGTCCTCAGGAGAGCAGATCAGATCATAGGGAATAGGTCAAAGAAGGATGTGAGCTCGTCCAACATGACTGAAGTCATGTTGAAAGATAAGCATGCCCCAACCCTCCAATTCTCCATCCACACATATTTTATCTCTACCAGTGTCAGTAAAACTACAAATGCCCTGTTCCTTTTTTGGGAAAACACCAGAGGCCGAGCCCCAAGTATTCCGAGGTCGTGGGGAAGGAGGTGTCATGAAGCATTTAAAACAGAGGTGTCAAACTCAATCCAGCCGAGGGCCGGATTCAAAAAAAAAAAAAAAGTGAGGGCCAGGGGGCGTGGGGGGGGGGGGCGTGGCCGGGATACAGAGGAGGGGCTGGGGGTGTGGTTGGGGCGTGGCTGGGGGCGTGGCTGGGATACAGAGGAGGGGCTGGGGGTGTGGTTGGGGGCGGGGCTAGGGCAACGAGGAGGGTTAGGGGCGTGGCCGGGGCCAGGGAGGGGCTGGCTGTTCATGGCGCCGCCCGCCCGCGCTCTCGCTCGCCTCACCTCCCTCTGGCCCAAGGAGGCGGCGCCGCGCGTCGGCCCGCCGCGCGGCGTGCGTCAGCGGCGGGCCGCAGCCACAGGCGGGCCGCTTTGGTGGCGTTGGCGGCGGCAGCTGGCGAGCTGCTTCGGCGTCGGCGGCGGCGCTGCGCGGCGTGCGTCAGCGGCGGGCCGCAGCCGCAGGCGGGGTGCTTTGGCGGCGGCAGCGGCGGCAGCAGGCGAGCTGCTTCGGCGGCGGCGGCGCTGCGCGGTGGCGGACCGCAGCCACAGGCGGGCCGCTTTGGCGTCGTCGTCGTCGTCAGCAGGCGAGCTGCTTCGGCGGCGGCGACGAGGAGGGTTAGGGGCGGGGCCGGGGCCAGGGAGGGGCTGGCTGTTCATGGCGCCGCCCGCCCCGCGCGCTCGCTCGCCTCGGCTCGCCTCCTTCCGGCCCAAGGAGGGCGTCAGCAGGCGGCGGGCGCGCGTCGGCCCGGCGCGCGGCGTGCGTCAGCAGCGGGCCGCAGCCGCAGGCGGGCCGCTTTAGCGGCGGCGGCGCTGCGTGGTGGCGGGGCGCCGCTTTAGCGGCGGCGGCAGCGGCGGGGCGCCGCGGGCCGGATTGGAACGCCTCGCGGGCCGGGTCCGGCCCGCGGGCCGTAAGTTTGACATGCCTGATTTAAAAACTGGTCTAGACACAAGTTTCTACACATAGACCTTAAACCAAGTAAAGGCTATTTAATTTCAGCCAACTGGAATCCAAGAACAGCAGATGCCAAGGTTTGTCTCTCAAGATTAATGCTCTGTCAAGGACCTGAACAGAAGCCCTGTTAGGGCAGTGAGTTTATATTTAGCTTTGCTTCAAAAAACCATGAACCAGTTTCTAGGAAAAAGCTGAAGCCTGGAGTGCGGCCGCGGCCACAAGCGCCATCAGATGATTCCCTGTGGGCCCTCTGAGTGCGAAGGAGGAGAAAGCTTCTCTGCTCCTTCCAATATTATAGGCTTCTCTTGGGTTACAAGGACAGCCATTTGTCTCTTTTATTTTACAACTACGGATTGCCGTCTGGCACTTGCACAGGCAGCACTAGTCAGGCACAACCGCAGGCCACACTTCAACATGTCTCAAGAATGGGTTGACTCACAAAAGACCCAGCCTGTGCCAAATGCGTCTTGCCTCTTCCAAGTTAAAAGGACCAGAGTTAAGCAAAGGCCTTGCATTTTTAAAAAGTTACGTATTTTTATTTATTTAATGACATTTATCCACAAAAAGGAGGAAAGGGGAAAAAACATGCTACATAAGCAGTAGATAATTTGGAGGTAGGATGAGATGCAGAAAACAGGCAACATTTCCATGTGCACAAGGTAAAATTCACTGAGCGCTTTCCAGAACAGCTTCCTCAAAACTAGGCCAATCACTAATGGCCGAAATGCCTTTCCAAAAAATCTATTGCCCAATCCTTCTCAGGCTGTGGTCACACCTAAGGTTTAATCCTGCTTCAGTCTACCTTCAGAGCAAGAGAACACATCAGCAAAGTGACCAGTAACTTTCTTTCTACCTTATCTATCCCAAAGGTGAATTTTCTGAGTTATTTAACACCGAAAGAAAACAGTTTGTCACTTTGCTGGTGAATTCTCTCACTTTGAAAGTAGACTGAAGCTGGATTAAATCTTAGGTTTGACCACAGCCCATGAGAGAATGCAACCACATGCATCTTTTGCAACCACAGCTGCATCTGAACAGGAGGAGAGGGCACAGATGAAAATGCAACAACCTTCTTCTACAGATTATCATCAATGCTCTACAGGTTCTTGTCATGCTAATAGGAAGACAATGGCCCATATCCTGATAAAAGTGGCTTGCGGAGGGGAAACTTAAGCTGGAAAGAAATGACAGGCACAAAAGGGTCTTTAGCGTTGTTCAGTCACAATGTCCAACTCTTTATGACCCATGGAGCACAGCACACCAGGTCCTTCTGTCATCCAATGTCTCCCAGAGTTTGCCCAAGTTCACGTTGCTTCCATGACTCTTATCTATCCATCTCATTCTCTGCCATCTCCTTCTTTGCTGTCAGTTTTCCCCACCCACAGGATCTTTTCCAAGAAGTCCTGTCTTCTCATTATGTGGCCAAGATATCTGAGCTTCAGCTTCGCTATTTGTCCCTCTAATCAACAGTCAGGGTTAGTATTGACTTGATTTGACCTCCTTGCGGTCCAAGGGACTATCAAGTCTTCTCCAGCACCACAATTCAAAAGCACCGATTCTTCAGGGCTCAGCCTCCCTTGTGGTCCAACTCTCACAGCCATACATTATCAGTGTCAAACCACAGCTCTGACTATGCAAAGGTTTTAGCAGCCTTTACCTATGTGCCCTTTCATTCAGGGATTTGGGTTAAGGCACCCACGGACAAATCACCAAATGATCCTAGCTACCACCAACCTATCAAGGCTTGACACCTTTGCAACTATAAGGATAGGCTCTTCCAGGAATCTCCCTTCCACACCTGCTCCCATCAGCGTGGATCCACAGAGGAGAGGGCAAAGCCGTGAGAGCAGTTTTCCTTGGATTTCCCAAAAATGGGCTTTGATCTGCTAAAGATGAAAGCAAGACTTCCACCTGGAGACGCATTCTTTCCTCACCACTCTGCAATCCTGACCCACAGGTTTTTGCTCTTCACCCTATGGCTATATAATCGCAAAGGTGTCAAGCCCTGGTAAGTTGGCAGTAGCTAGACATTTGCACTGAACCTCTCTGCATGCTCTTCACAGTTACCAATCTCTCAGTGAAGGTGGGACACCTAAAGACAAAGACCTCACAATTCCCACCCTCTATGATGGTGTGAGGAAGGTGAGTGCTGAAGGAGATTCACAGGTAGCACAGGAGATTCACAGGTAGCACATTCCTCCTCTCCAGGCATTGAAGGCATTCATTTTTAAGAGATGGAGAAATACTCAGAGGTACCTGGTCTTACCTGTGCAGGAGGAGCAGCAGCTGCAGGTACCTGAGAAGTGGGAGGTGGAGCAGCTGGAGAAGGTTGTGCAGGTGCTTGCCCAGCTGGTTGAGGTAGCTGAGGAGGCTGAGCTGGGACGTTGAGCAAAGGCCCTGCAGGCTCAGCGGATGGAAAAAGCTGGGCATTTCGGAGAGAAAAGAAGACGGGTTACGTGGCTTCAAACAAACACGGCAAAGAGTTTGACGGAGCATTCATACGGAAGCAAAGACCCAACATTCTCAAAATGTGAAAGGATCATTACAGCTGGACCCCTGTATCTGTGGGGATGGGCTTCAGGCCCCACCGTGGATAATGTAAACGGTGGATAATAGCAAATGCTGGGAAATGCCCTCCGTTTTCCATAATTCCTGTGAAATCCCGCGGGATTTCAAAGTCACTATGGGAAATCACGTGCCATTTGAGGCCATTTTCTGCCTGTCCCAGGCCTCAGAAAACCTTAAGGTGGTCTGATCCACTCACCACAGGAAACTGAAATCTCAAGTTACCGGATCAGTGGATACAGGGGTCCGACTGTATATGATTGTTCTGAATTCTTTATCCCCTCCTATACCTGAAGGTCCCAGCATGGGTTACAGCGATCAAAACAAATTAAAACAAACCCAATGAAAACAGTAACACTATCTGAAAAGATGGGGGGGGAGGTTTCCCCAGCCAAAGGCCAGGATAAATACCACTATTTTCCGGCATATAAGACGACTGGGTGTATAAGACGACCCCCAACTTTTGAGAAGATTTTCCTGGGTTAAAAAGTAGTCTTATACGCCAGAAAATACAGTATGTGTGTGCGCATTAGCTCCCCCAAGACTCACTCCTGTGCTCCTCTCCCTGTCCGAATTTAAACAGGATTTATCACCTTCAGACTTTTCAATGAACTCCCACTACTCTGGTGCTATCCAAACCCTTCTATTTTCATGCTACCATTTTCATTTCAAAATCGAATGGAAAATTGTATCTATAGTCTTCTTATGGGCTAGTCTCCTGAAACAGCTATACTTAAGTCTTCTCACAAGCAAGCTAACCTCATACCATCACCAACATTTCCCTCCAGCAGTTAGAAGCAATTCTCCAGGATTTCCTCTCCTTAGCTCTTTTGCCTCTTGTGCAACCCTGTCGGTTTTTTTAATGGCACCTTCAAAATAATTTTTTAAAATAAAAGTCAAGAAGGTAGGAAGTCGCACACAAAACACATTCCAGCAATTGCCCCGAAATGGCCGTGACATGGGTACCACCAGGTGGTCGCAGGAAAAGAGGAAGGCCACATAACACCTGGCGTCAAACACTGCTAAAAGATCTTGAAGAAATGAATACAGGACAAAGCCGCAAATGTAGCTGCTGGTTGGAGTCGCTGGAATAATTTCACTGCCCAATATGCTACTTAGCATGAGAGGAGCTAACGAACTAACTAATTGCTTTGCGCTGACCATGTTTTATTACTTTAAACATTATTCCCATTTTTATCCACTTTATAAGCTGATGTCTTGCCAACTGCCCAGAGACAAATTATTATTTTCATTCCCGTAAGTAGGTTGATGATGCTTAAAGCATAGAAGAAAAAGGCAAGCCCTTTTGACAGGAAATATAAAGACATTCAAATGATTAATATCTTACCTCAGAGTTCTGTAAGGATTCTTTCACTCTGGGAGACTAAAGAAGAAAAATAATTATATGTAATTAGGCCTCAATGCCAGAACTGATCTTTTGACACATAAATATGTTGACAACTGGGCTCTTATCACACTGATTGGTTTACATGTAGAATTTCTACATCCTTGATTGTAGATTTTTAAAAAGTAAAATCACTATAAATGGGAATATGAGGTGCTGAAATTAAGCAAACCCACCATCCTAAATCTAGCCCTATGAATGGAGAGAACCTTTCTATGAAAGAAGTGGCAGATGAGAGGGTTCTAACTCCTTTTCAGTGCTTTTCTCCCAAACTTCTCATCCATTCTTGAGAATTTAGAAATCCTTTGTTTTGTCAATCACATGGCTTTCTTTTATCAATGAAAAAAAAACAATCATGTTGCCACTTCTGAAGTGAATCAGCAGATGTGGACTGAATGGGTTTTTTTGATGAATGGTTATTGCTTGTATAGTGATTACAGTGGTAAATGCAGCTAGACATATACACCCAGGTATAGAAAATGGACGATATTCCAGCAACAGGTGTCTGGATAATGAAGATGATAGAATTTGTGGAAGAAGAAGAGTTGGCTTTTATACCTTGCTTTTAATGGGACTCAAAAGGGTTGACAAACCTTCTGTTCTTCTCCCCACAACAGACACCCTGTGAAGTACATGGGGCTATGAGAGCTCAGAAGAGAGCTGTGACTAGCCCAAGGTCACCCAGCTGGCTTTGTGGAGGAGTGCGGAATCAAACCCAGTGACTGTGAGAAATGAGTTGGGCACTCTATCCACAAGACCAAACTGGAAATGAACAAACTAATTTGATAAGAGATAAGTCAGTAGTCAATTTTACAAAGTATTGGCAATCCTTTATGGACTATCTACAGAGTCAACGATATATTAATTGGAGGATTTGAGAGCTAAGTAAGAAACTAGACATAGGCTGTGGTCACACCTAAGGTTTAATCCAGCTTCAGTCCATCTTCAGAAGAGAACACATCACCAATGTGACCGGTAATTTTCTTTCCACATTATCTATCCCAAAGGTGAATTTTCTGAGTTATTTAACACTGAAAGAAAACAGCTTGTCACTTTGCCGATGAAATCTCTCACTATCATTTAATCCAGACTGAAGCTGGATTAAAACCAGTGTGACCACAGCCAAAGTGGAAGAAGAAAATAATTTTGGGAGGTAAAATATTAGTGTTATAAGGAAACCATGAAAGTGACAGAAAGTCAACAAATGTAATCAAGAGATAAAAACTGTAAAATCTTAGATTCTCAATATTTATGAGGTAAGTTCTTTTGAGAAAAAATAAAAATTAAAGAGCAGATGTGAACTGAGTGATCAGGCGCCACCAGCCACCCACAAAACTACAAAAATAAAAATAAATCAAAATACTTTGATGACTTCCCCCACATGACTGTAATTCTGTTGTGACAGAATTTCTTCAACCAGTCTCACCAATTAATTTTCAAACCTCCAAACAAACATGAGGGAATTTCACTTCAGAAATGGCCACATGAAACTTCCAGTTCCTAGCGTTTCTCCAGAGGATTTTCAGCTCTCCCGTTTCCCCAAGTTCTTGACAATACCATCAGAACAACTGATCCCACATGTATAGAACAGCCTTTACAACAAAGAATTAAATGGCCGCCCACCCTGAGCTGTGAAATGGCGGCTTTGCCTTCCTCACTCTCCTCATCGAGTTCGTCATCACTCCATTCCCAGCCACCATCTTCTGTCTTATGGAGACGCCCGCTAGAGCCAGGAACTCTTCGTACCTGCATTATAAAAATATATGTGTATCAAAATATAATAACAACAATGTTTATTTATAACAGCCCTTCCACGAAGCGATGGTACAGGATTAAAAATTACAAAAATAATAACAATATAAATCAGCCTAATAATAGTTGGCAGTATTAAAATCAATCTAAAATCAAACATTTTTAAAACAATAACAGTATATATTAAAACAACAGCATCTGCAGGTGGGAAAAGTGTATCCCCATTTAACTAAAGGCCAGGGCAAAGAGGTGCGACTTCACTGCCTTCTAAAACGTGTACAATGAAGGTGACTGATGCACCTCAAGGGGGAGGCTATTCCATAGCCTAGGGGCCATCACTGAGAAGGCTATCTCCCTAGTGTCCACCCCTTTTGGTGCTGAGGGTGGTGGGACAACCAGGAGGGCCTCCCTTCCAGATCTTAAGGTATGGGCAGGTCGATATGGGAGTAGGTGTTCCTTTAAAAAATTATGCACCAGAGATAACAGAATTCTGCATACAGCTGTGGAACATCTTAACCTCTGAAGTGCCTCTAGGCTGCTCCCTGTATATATTTAGAGCCATGGTGAAGGGGCTTCTCTTACCCTGACTCCTGGCTGAGGAAACAACTGTCCCTTCGGGCACTATTATACGCTGATTTAGTCTGTTCTGATTCTGACTGTGCTTTCTACTGGTTTTATAACTGTTCCCCAAGATCTCCAGGTTTAGAGCAGAATAGAAATAAAAATAAACAAATACAGTATATTCTGATGTATAAGACTACTTTTTAACCCAGGAAAATCTTCTCAAAAGTCAGGGGTCGTCTTATATGCCGGGTGTCATCTTCTCATACGGGGAGTATATCCCAAACGCTATATTTTAACTGGAAAAATTGGGGGTCATCTTATACGCCCAGTCATCTTATACGCCGGAATATATGGATAGGTGGAATAGAAATAGAAATAAATAAATATGAACATGGCAGGAGCCTCATGGCGGCGCCTTCTGCCACTTCAGGACTGCAAGTCCTGCAAGAAAGTTCTCCAACTTCACCAGCAGAAAGTGTGCTGGCTTCATGTGTTCGTTCCTCAACTTTGATGTTTCAAGCCAGGACAGTTTTTGCAAATAAGGGAAACGTCAATGGCCCTCCTGGCAATAACACCATCCTCAGTAGTTCAAGGAGTATGGACGTATGATAGGACCTTCCTGGTGGTAGGCCCCAGATTATGGAACGGCCTCCCTTCCAAAGTCAAGAACCTTCACTATATACATTTAAGATAACACCTTTTATCCTAGCCTTTGGATGAAGAAACAGGAGGCACTGTCATTTGGTCTTTCAATCAGTTCATTTTTCACTGTGTTTTTTCAGACTGATGTAATTATAACCTATCCTGAGACCCCTGGCTACAGGGAAGAACAGATATGCAAATACATAAATAAATATGAATGCAATACGATCTAAAGATGAGCACTTCTTTTACCTTCCAATTCCAATTCTGGCTCCCCTAACCTTCTACCCATAACATTCATTTTCCCCTACCTCCCATCCTACTAAAATGGACTGGTGTAGAGAAGAGAACATGGGATTTACATCAAAAACCCACACAATCAAATCTAATTTAAAACACCGTGTGCAAAACAAGACCTTTCTATATATCCTGCAATGCATACTGAGAGTGAAAGGATCTTTTTCCCCTGGATTACAAGTTTTAATCAGATTGACTGAAGAGATTAATCAACCAGCTGATTAAGCCACAGGATAGAGTCCATTCCAGGCTATTTAATTCTGTTGCAATGTAACTGCAGGCAGAAAACGAAATTAATAAACAAAACTGACTGTTCCTTCTAGTGCTATGATAGTTTAGAGTTAATTCGGTAACTCAAATGGTTTTGGAGACGTGGGCATTTAACCAAGTATTACAAAGGGAAGCAAGTCAATCAAAAAAATAATGCCTTGCACTGCACCCAGGAGAAACAGACTTTCTGAAAATAATAATAATAATAATAATAATAATAATAATAATAATAATAATAATAATAATAATAATAATAATAATAATAATAATAATAATAATAATAATAATAATATTTATTTGTATACCGCCCTGTGGCGAACCAATCCGGGCGGTTAACAACAATAAATATAATAAAAACATAAGAATAAAACATTATAGTCCCTCCCCCCCTTAAAAAGTATTAAACAATATGGCAAATTAAAATACAGTATCAAAAAAATAAACTTAATTAAAAGAACTAATAGCCCTAGTGACCCTCTCGAGCTCCTCAACCATCACTAAAGATGGGGCCACGAGAGGAATGAGAGGGTCAGAGAGGCCGAGCTGGGATGAGTAATCTGGAAAAGTTAATCTGGAAAGGCCTGCCGGAAGAGGTCCGTCTTGACAGCTTTTTTAAAGCTGTCTAATGATGTCAACTGACGGATCTCATCCGGCAGGCCGTTCCAGAGTTTGGGGGCGACAACAGAGAACGCCCTCTGGGAGGTCGCTGCAAGCCTGGATTTTAAAGGCTGCAGTAAGTTCCACATGTTGCTGGGGGTGACATGACCAGCAAAGAATATGGGAAAGGAACACTACTTCCATTTTTTTTGTCCAGAATCAAAATGAAAAGCACAAACCTCAGAATGCTGCAGGTCTTTCACCCATGATGAACAAAACTAATGAGTTATGGGTTCTAAGGCTGTTTTTGCACGTAGCTCCATTAACCCGGATTTAGAAGATATGGATCTTTGGGATGTGGTCCTCCTTGAATCCGGTCCTTGAAGTTCCACATCGAGGTGAGGTCCACATGGGCTGTCTAGCACCGCTGGCAATGGGTGCTAAACAGGGCCGCCGTGCGGACACTGTAGCACCCATCACGAGGCTCTGATCAGGCCCGAGCAGGAAGGTCCACCAGTGGCGTAGAGCAATTGGCTGGCGTAGCTGTCAATCAGCAGTCACTTCTTGCTACAGTGGGCGTGGTGGACACAGCTTCGTAACTGCCTATGTAGCCGCTACAAAGCTTGTGCTCTGTTTTGTAGAAGGCTATGTAGGATGTGCAGATCTATGTAGCTGTGAGTGGTGGGGCAGAGCTGGAGCTGCCCCGCTGCAAATGGCGACCCCTAAGCTCACCCCTGGACCCCATTGCCTGGTAGACGTGCAGCCTCTGATCCAGTCTTCGTGGCAGAAGACCAGATTGGAGACACCATTAAAGGGGTCTACCATTAATCCAGATTTAAAAGCCTGAAGACCCCATTAAATCTGTATTTTGCTGGCACTCGTGGATATAGCATGTTCAGCATGGGTCCTAATGGGGTCCTGTGTGCAGACGGTATTAACAGATCCATACCAATCAAGTACCTATCGGATTCCAAATGGGGTCTTTGTTCCTAGTGCAACAACAGCTTAAGTTCCCTATTTTTTGGGGGGGGGGGAATTACTAGACACCCAATGGATGACATGTACCAACCCATCCTCAAAACATTTCAACCGACAGGTGCTTCAGGAAAGGTGCCCTATAGTTGAGATGTAAGTGACTGCAGCAATAAAGAACACAACACCTTCTATGTGGTGGCACCTACCCTTTGGAATTGTTTTCTCTTTGATACTCATGGTTTATTTATTATTTATTAGGCACCTACACTTCTGTTTTTCAGGTGCCAACTGGGATATCTTTTCCCCCAGGCCTTTCCAGAGGGAATCCATGATTTTAAATGATTTTTACATATAATTATTATGTTCTCCTCTATCCTTGACTTTAATCAGGTTTTTAAATAAATACTGATTTTAACTATTTTGATCATAGTTTTTAAAATTAATTTTTAATTACATAAAAATTGGTCACCACCCAGAAAAGCCTCTGAAGCAGACATACATTCCACCATGAACATTAAAGAACCATCAATAACATTTTCATCAAAAGGCCTGTTTGCACTTACCAGCCTGGTTTGGTAGGACAATATTATACCAGGTCAGCAAGGATCCAGCACCGTGGTGGCCATTCACACTTACAAGCACTTAACTAACCCCATACCTGACCAGCAGTGCTTGAAGTGCGGATAACCAGCCCAGAGCTGCCTGGATGGCCAAGGCAATCTCTGTACTAGCATCTGGTGCACATTGTGATGGTGATCCAACAGCTGTGTGCAACTGCACCACTGCAGTCATGTTGTCACACCTGCTCACCATGCACACCCAGAAGGGGGTGCGGAGGCTGCTGACCATGAGCAACCCAGCTGCTTCTGATCAGTGTGTAGACTGCTTTTTAGCAGGCTACAGCTGGATTGTTCTTGGGAGGGCTGTGGCTTCAGGTGGGTGTGGACAGAATAATCCCAGGTGCTGCCAAAGTGCAAAAAGGCCCTAAGTGTAATATCACAATCACAATCATAAGTACAGATAGACAAACTTTTAATCTACAAGCCTTCACATCTGGAAATCCATCTCCCTGGAGAACGGCTATAACTCCAGACTTATCACAAGACATTTCATCCAGATCAGTGGTTCTCAACCTGTGGGTCGTGACCCCATCGGGGGTCGATCGGCCATTTTGGCGGGGTCGGCAAAGGTCCCGCAGGCCCCCCCGCTTCCCCCCCGCCACGCCCCCCCGCCGCCACCGCTGTGAGGAGAGATCAGCGTCTGCGTCGGCGGGTGGCAGGTGGCGCTTGAGGCGAGCGAGGCGAGGAGGATGGCGGCGGCAGCGAATGTGGGCAGCCCTGGGCGGCTCAGCTGGCCACTCCTCCCGCTCCTGCTGCTCCTGGGACTCACCGCCCCGGCGGCCACCCTGGCTGGGTACATTGAGGTAAGAGGCGACGGGACCCTGCAGACTCCGCTGAGGGTGGGCGCCCACCCAGTGCTATGCCTGCCTGCCCGCCTGCCAGGCGGCGATGGCGGTGAAGGACCCGCACTGCCTGGCGCCTCGCCACCCGCCCCCTTCACCCGCTGGAATCCAGTGTCGCCCCCCCGAAGGTGGAGTTGCAGGTCGCGTAAGACCGAACGCGACGCCAGTGGCCCTGGCCCCGCCCCTGGCCCCACCCCTGGGGTCCCTGAAGCATGGCAAGCTGCATTGTGGGGTCACGGCCTTGGGAAGGTTGAGAACCACTGGTCCAGATTATCCTCCAGTAGGCATCTCAGAGGTGGCATGGCTTTTAAGACACCATTACCTACTCTGAGTTCCTAAGATGAAGACAGGCTACAAATCAAAACTTAACAGAAATAAAATCAAAAGCTGCTGAACACATCTTTTTAACCAGATGGAGCTGGCATATTCGTGTCCCATTAACTATGGCCCCAAGTACCTTTTTGGCTCTTTCAGTGATTGTTGGTGCTCTCTGCAAAATTTTTTCTTGCAAAAACTCTTTGTTCTGAAAAAGAAAGGAAGGAAGGAAGGGGGTGGAGTTAAATTACTTCTGTTTGTCCTAAAAGAACATAATGTGGCAAACATGAATTTTTCATAAATCCAAATCCCTGATAAATCCCAATCACCTTGAACACAACACTAGAACCAGGGGACATACTATGAAACTGATGCGTAGGAGAGCCAGATCAGGCAAGGGGAAGTATTTCTTCACCCAAAGGGTCATCAGTCTGTGGAATCTGCTGCCAGAAGAGGTGGTAACAGCAAGCAGCTTAGGTGGTTTTAAGGAAGGGTTAGATAAATTCATGGAGTACAGGTTTATCAATAACTACTAGAATGGATGCCTAAGTACATCTTTCAGGCTGGGGGAACAAGCAGGATGTCTCTAAGGCCATTTGCTGGGATTCAAGAGCAGAAGAAGGTTTGCCCTTGTCTCTGTTTGAGATGCCCATGAGCAATTGGTGGGTCACTGTGTGAGACAGGATGCTGGAGTAGATGGGCTGTGGCCTCACCCAGCAGAGCTCCTCTTAGGTTCTTATTCTATGAGTGAACGACACCGGGAAAACCATTTTTTAAACACAAGTTTTATGTACTCTCCATCAATTCCTTGCTGTTGCTGCTTGCTCTTACCTTTGACTTCTGGAAAAACTTGTGTCTTAGAAGTTCGGCTGCCGTTGGTCTATAAAAAAAATAAAAGAGAAAGGTCTCTAAGGCAAGGTATTATCTCTTCCATGTTTCTTACGATACTAAAACAAACTTTGCTGCAGAAGTCTTAAACGGCTTTTCTGGGTGAAGACATTACAGGGTAAATTTGCTGTGCAACGCAAATGTGTACATTCCAATTCACATCTCAACACTGCAACAGGAGCTGTCAAAGTGTTGACTCTCAAGGGAGTAAAGCCTTGCAAAAAGGGATTCAGTTGTAAGTGGCTCTCATAACCTTCGAGAGGAGAGAAAGTAGCTCCCGAACCTACCTGTGGTTTTAAAAAGCGCCTGTATGACAACAGAGATGTTTTACACTTAGTTCTGTCCTACAGAGGAGAAGGTTGTTTAGAAATAGGGGAATGTTATGGATCAGCTTGACTGCATCTTTCAGGCTCAGGGAACAAGCAGAATGCTTCCAGGGCCATTTGCTGGGATTCGAGAGCAGGAGAAGGTTTGCCTTTGTCTCTGCTTGAGAAGCCCATGGGCAATTGGTGGGCCATTGTGTGTGACAGGATGGTGGACTAGATGGGCTGCGGCCTGATCCAGCAGGGTTCTTCTTATGTTCTAACCTTAATAAAGGCAGCTGCAACATGCACAAATGCATAAACTTAGAAAGTTCTCTTTGCTTTCACTATGGCTCGCTTCTCAACCTATTTAAAATACATCCTGCATTACAGAGTTACAGGTTGCACAATAAAGCTGGAAAAAGTGCAGGAACAGACAACCAGAATAGCTAAGGGCACTGAACACTTCCCTTACAAAACATCTAGGCCTTCCGGTTTGTAGCCTTGAAAGACAGTGTTTAAGAGAGGACCTGACTAAGTATAGAAAATCATGCTTGGGGTGGAAACAGGGGACAGAGTAAAATTATTTTCTCTACTGGGGGTGCAAGTGAGAGGAAGGGGATTACTGTATGTTTTTAATTATGTTTTACTATTCAATACGTTTTAATTCCATTGTAACCCGCCCTGGGACCATTCCATGAAGGACGGGATATACATTTTCTAAATAGATTAGACAGAGAGACAGGTAGGTAGGTAGGCAGGTAGGCAGGCAGGCAGGCAGATAGTGCACAGTACTAGAACCAGGGGGCACCCAATGAAGCTGATGGGCAGACGAGTCACGACTGACAAGGAGAAGCATTTTTTCACCCAGAGGGTCATCAGTCTATGGAATTTGATACCAGCAGAGGCGGGGAGAGGCTACCACCTAGGCAGCTTTAAGAAAGAATGTATACCTAGATACCACCTCCTAGTTGAAGGGAGATGGTCAGGAGGCCTCTAAAGGCCATTTGCTGGGATTAGAGAGCAGGTGGAAGTTTTGCCTTTGTCTTCTGCCTGAAACGCCCATGAGCATTTGGTGGGCCACTGTGTGAGACAGGATGCTGGACTAGATGGGTTGTGGCCTGGTCCTGCAGGGCTCCTCTTACGTTCTTATGGCCTATGCTGCTATGCTGCACACATGCTGCTGAAGCACTAAGGATGGATTGCAAGTGATTATGTACAGTGGTACCTTGAGATACGAGTTTAATTCGTTCTGTAACCTTGCTTGTATGTCAAATCATTCGTATCTCAAAGCAATTAATTAATGGAATTCCATTAATCCGTTCCGGGTCCCAAAAAACCACCTCACCTTCCAGCTCCACACCCAAATTTCAGTCCCTGAAAGCAGCCAGCAGCTATAACAGCTCCATTTTTTGCCCTACGTCTTTCTGGAGCTGCTATGTTTGGATTACAGGAGCGGCTGCCAAAATTCAGCCTGCCCTCGGCGCTCACTTCCTCACCCCCTCCCTCCCTCCCTCGCCTCGCAGCCGTCACCTTCTTTTTCTCTCGGTGCGTCACAGCCCCGCCCCTCTGCCTTGGCTTTTCCTCCGCGCGTCGCAGCCCCCGCCCTTCTGCCTCCTCTTTTCTTCCGCGCGTCGCAGCCCCCGCCCTTCTGCCTTGGCTTTTCCTCCGCGCGTCACAGCCCCCACCCTTCTGCCTCTTTTCCTCCGCGCGTCGCAGCCCCCGCCCTTCTGCCTCCTCTTTTCTTCCGCGCGTCGCAGCCCCCGCCCTTCTGCCTTGGCTTTTCCTCCGCGCGTCACAGCCCCCACCCTTCTGCCTCTTTTCCTCCGCGCGTCGCAGCCCCTGCCCTTCTGCCTCCTCTTTTCCTCCGCGCGTCGCAGCCCCCGCCCTTCAGCGTGTCGCCTTAGCCTCAGCCCGCAGCAGGAGCGCCGGTCGTGTGATTCCTCGTATCTCAAATTTTGCTCTCATGTCAAAGCAAAATATCTCTCACTCGGCGCCTCGTATCTCAAAAAAATCGTAAGTTGGGGCACTCGTATGTCGAGGTACCACTGTATTGCATTTGAAGGGCGGGGGGGGGGGGGAGTGGTGTCCTCTGAATGGTTAAAAAAAGGATCGCTACTGAAATTTACTGTGTGCACACACATATACACAAAGCACACAGCAGAAAGACCCCCAAGTAGAAGAACTCAGCCAGCTAACCAGAAGGGGAAGCACGCCGTTCTTATGCCTAACCCAAATTCTGTCATGGTCTGTTTCCTTCACAAAGCCTCTCAGAGTTATAACCGGGCAGCAGCAACCCTCTCTTGAATTCCTTTAGATTCCATCTGGCTGCCATTTTCACAATGGACATCCACCAAGGAGCTTTAACCTATGGCAAGATCTACCTGGCAGGCAGCAAGACAGACGACTCTTTACCTTTTCTCAGGGTCTTTCTGCAGACACAATGATATCATCTTCCTAAAGGACTTCCCGTATTTTTTCAGCATTTCTTTGTCCTGCACCCCCGTCTCCAGCGACGGTGGATCGTTTTGTAGCGTCAACATTAAGACCTGGAAGGAAATGTACTTATTAGAAAAATCAGGAGCACCTCCCTTTACACTTTAGCAAGAGGAAGGTCTTGAACGTGCATTAATCCTAAAAACCTGTGCCAAACTACTGAACTAGCAATAAAACACCAAGCCATGCTGTGGGGGGGGGGGGGGGGGGGATGAGAGTGCAAGCCCATATTTCCACTCCTCCAAGTAATTACAGGGATGTGAAGGTTGTTCACATATGGATTATAGAACACAAGATTCCCGCAACTGGATTCTTTAACCCAACACACCTCAGATCTGGCCTGCTGTATAAACTACGCTGTTCTGTAGTGACACCTTGTGGCCGTAGCCAGCAATTAGCTTGACAGTTCATTTTTACTATAAAAGGGGGAGTACTGTGCAAAGGAAGAAGACAGGTGGCATGCAAGGAAAACTACCCAGCCCTTACAGTTCGTATTTATTTGTGGTAGTTCTGAAAACAGCCCAATATGTTTCTGTGTTACCCTTGGGTTGCCTCCCATTGTACAGCAATACTTCAGAGTATGCTACTCCTGGAATAATCGCTTGTTGCCCAGACTGCTGGGTAACTGGAAGTGCTTACTAGACTGGCTTTGCTCCTGCAATGACGCAGTGCCTACCTCCAGGTATTTTGATGATGTGAAATACCTGGATCCATTGGTTCCATTGGTTTTGATCCTGCATGTGTGCAATTTTCCTTTGACTGGTCAGAGACCATGGAGTTTTGACAGCTGAGCAGAATCCAAACCTGAAGATTCCTAGATTCTAGTCGGCACTTGAGTTACTGCAACTAAACGTCCTCTTTTTCATCAGATTAGCTTTGGGAGAACTTCATGGGTCCCTAGGATATGGCATGAAAAATAACTATGCTACTGCTTATCCATCCATCCATCCATCCATCCATCCATCCATCCATCCATCCATCCATCCATCCATCCATCCATCCCTATCTCTACCTATAGCCCACACCTTGTACCAAAATATATTGGTGTGTGTGTGTGTGTCACAATAAAATAAGTAAAAGCCAGTCAAAATATAAGCTAAAACTGTGAAAGGGCATGTAATGGGAAGGGAATCTGTTCTGTCAACCAAAGGCATGGTTAAGGACGTCTGGTGTATATACAATGAAGGCACCTGACACACCTCAGAGAAGAGATGATTCCACAACTTCGGGGCCAATTCTAAACCGCCCCCTCCCCATGTGACCCCCCCCTTTGACAGCTGAAGGGGGCAGCATAGCCAATAGGGCCTCACTGGCACATTTCAGACCACGGAGAGGTCTAGATGAGAGAAGGCATTCAGATAATGGATGGACGAGACACCCTCTCTGCTATCCTATAATATAGGTCATTTTTCTGATCACATACCCTCCATCAGGTCAACATTACAGCTCTCATGTGTAGGTGAAAAACATTCTTCCAGGTGCTCACAGTTAGGTAGGTACTTTCTAGGGCTGTCTAATGCATATCCGGAAACCCATGTGTTTCCTAGGGGCCAGGCAGTATTGTGGATCCACAAAATAAATCGCTTACCTTCATAGGTGGATATTTGTGGTAAGGAGCCGCTCCTGTTGCTAATTCTATTGCCGTGATGCCAAAACTCCAGATGTCTGCCTTGAAGTCATAGCCTCTCACCTGGAAAGTAAGGTACAGGTAATAACTTATTTTTCTTTAGCTATCTCATGTTCTGACATACAATATTTTTATTTCTTTGTATTTTTATCCCACTCCATATCAGAAGATCATTTATTTTTACAGCTATTAAAAAAAAAATTAAAATAGTAATTGTGCCTGAAAGTGGGGAGGGAAACCTGTTTCTTCAACCAAAGGCCAAAGTAAATAGATTTATCTTAACCAATTTTGTAAATGGTGCATGGTATACTTCAGGCTGTTCATAGTCTAGAGGCTACCACCAAGAAAGCCTTGCCCTGATGATCTTAAGGCACGGGAAAGAATAGGAATATCAATATAGGAGATGGTGTTCCTTTAGATCAGTGGTTCTCAACCTGGGGGTCGGGACCCCTTTGGGGGTCAAATTATCCTTTCAGAGGGGTCGCGACGAGCCTCCCGCCGCCCTTCCCTCCCACCTCCCAGCAGCTTTGCCCCCATAGTTGGGGGTCCCCACAACATGAGGAACTCCATTAAGGGGTCGCGGCATTAGGAAGGTTGAGAACTGCTGCTTTAGATATATGGGGCCCAAGCTTTTGAACATGTTTCCATCCACCACCATAAAACTAACTCTGCATGCCGGTTAACCAGGCCCAAATGTAAAAAGCACATATTTCTCCCACTATCACTACAAGAAAGCCAATTCTTCCCCGCCATCTAGTTATTACTTGGCTTCTAAAGCAGATCTTTTGGCTTCACCCTTAGCTGGAAAGAACTGATAAAATATATTCTGCATTCTCTAAAAGAACAGTAAGATACCTTAATTCTTTTGAATAAATAAGGACTTAACTGTCCTAGATTAGTCAGAAAAATTAACTTGTTTAAAATCAAATGCAATGAGTTGTTTGCTATTTAGTAATGTCTGAGTGTATTGACTATTACATTCCTTGCACATAATACTGCTATAAACAGTTTCATATAAGAGGATTTTTAAAAATAGGAAAACCATCCCTAATTTTGTTTTACAAATACATTAATGTGTTTTCTTTACAAACTTCATGTAGTTTATTTTCCTAGCATTATTATAAAATGTGTCTGTATATGTAACACACACACAAACAGATGCAAGCATCTGTCTCTAGGATTTTATAACACATTTACAGGCTGGTTTACACTCTATACATAGTGAGTTTTGGCCTTTTTCTCCTAATTCTGTTTGTGCATCCAGAGATGAGATGCTTTTACTTATCATCAGCAAAAGTGTGTGTGATGCTGACAAAGGTTGAACAGATGGGACCACACTTTTAAAAAGCCAAGGGGTTTATTAAACAGGAAACTTGCATCCACACAGGGTGTAAAACCCAAAATTATCCCGGGGCTATGTGTGGATTGCAACACATGTCTGTTGCAATCCCAGCACAGCCCTGAGATATTGGGTGAAATCCCACAATAATGTTACTGCAGGAAAATCAACTCCCAAACCGAGCTTTATGTAACATGTGTGAGCATTTATCTGATCTGGACAGCTGCTCAACTGATCCGCCATCTTGGAAATAGCCACTGCACACATGCAGGATCAAAACCAGCGGAAAATGCACATGGAGTGACAATCCAGGTATTTCACATCATCAAAATACCTGGAGGTAGGCACTGCATCATCGCAGGAGCAAAGCCAGTCTAGTAAGCACCTCCACTTACCCAGCAGTCTGGGCAACAAGCGATTATTCCAGAAGTAGCATACTCTGAAGTACTGCTATATAATGGGAGGCAGCCCAAGCTAACACAGAAATGTATTTATACAGGCCTGTCGCCGTATCGATGGGGGATAGGTTCCAAAACCCATCACGGATATGGGAAAGTGCAGATATTTGGGAATGCTGAGAAATCACATGAGATTTCCTGTGATTCCCAACTGGAGGCAGCCATTTTAGTTGCGTACATACCTCCAAGAGGCCTTGGTTGAGCCTCTGAGGAGGGCCCGATGATGCCAGCAGGTGGGGAGAGGTTGGTCCAGTCAACTGCAGATGAGCTTATTTATTTATTTATTTATTTATTTACATTTCTATCCCGCCCATACCCGAAGGTCTCTGGGCGGGTTACAACAGGTAAAAATAAATTAAAACAAGATACAAATCCATGCTCACCACGTCAGCAGAAGTGAAACATCATCCAACCTGCTGGACCAAGCCTTATTTTGTTACGCTAATAGTGGATCCCAGCCTTTTTCCACTTGCACACCCCTGGACAGCCCATTTCCCAAAAAACGTACCCATCATATTAGCACAAAGTGTTTGGGATTAATATAGTTGCAGTTTTTTTTCAGATATTCTGACACGATTTTTCAGATATTCTGACACGATTCAATTTTTAAATTTACCCTTAAACGGTTAGGAATCACTGAGCTAAAATACAGCCAGGGAAGAGTGTTTGCTCTTCTGTGAATACGTTTCTTTGTTATTCCAGTTGAAAGCAGCAACCAGCCCTGAAGTTTGCAAATTTTTCACATGAATGATTATCTTTAAGTTCAAAGCTCTGCAACTTTTTTTTCTGAGCAGCTATTCTAATTCCCCATACATACCCTCCTCCTCTTAGCAGCCAAAAGCTCACCTAGGAGTAAAGAATTTTCAGATTCATAAATTAAACCTCTCTAGTTCAACCTGCTTCCTTCTTGGGGGTTTTAATATCTTCCCCCACTCCTTCACTGAACTGGAGACACCGCTGCGTATTAATTTTCTAATTTTCTTCCACTAGTTTTTCTGAGGCATCAGCACTACCTGCTTCTGCAAAGAGATATTTGCAGTTTCCAAAACTCACGGTATAACCTTCAGGCAGAAAAAACTAGGATGTAAAAAGGTCTAGGGCCCATAGGAAGCAATCTCAGGTTAGCAAACTGCTAGCTATATCAGCAAATTCTGTCCTTCAGCAATTTTGCAACTCATAAATAAGTTAAAAAAAAATCTCCTAATGTTTATTTTAAAGCATTTTTAAATTGCCCCACAAAAAGTAATAATTAAAAAAAAATCAAGGGACACTGCAGAACACGAGTTTCCCCTTAAGGACATGATGTGTCTCCTACCTTCCCAGGTTCAGTTGTCTATAGATTTTGATCCAGCCTTCTCAATAATAACTATATAAATGTAAATTCAGGGCTTATTTTCTAAGACAACCTCACCGCAAGTGCCTCGAGGGCTCCATTGACTCTTCCCTGAATAGAATGGTCTGGGAAGATCATTCCAAGTCAGTCAACATCCAGACCTACCAGGGCCATTCACCCGCTGGGCACAGAAATATTCCTGTTTGAGCCCCAGCAGCTTCAGGGACGTAAATAGTCATGTTCCAGACCTCGCGTCCTGACCTCCGATGCCCATCCATCTCTTGCACACAGCTGGGCGACCACGTCAGGACAGAAGGACCGGAAGCAACTGTTTGCACTGTATGGACAGGTTGTGGAGACCTTGGGGATGGTTTCAGGTAAATCGCAGTGTGTATGATTCGTTTCCATGATCTGCCTGGAAGTGTCTCCTAATAGTTTTTCTTACCTGTTCCATGACTTCAGGTGCCATCCAGCAAGGCGTACCCACAAAGGTTTTCCTCACTTTGTTTCGAGTAATGTCACCTCCAGTGGCTAAAAAAGCACTAACACCAAAGTCTGAAAGTTTTTTGAAAAAGAAAAAAGGAAATGAGAAAAATGAAGGCTAAGGAAACTTCTCAAACCTTATGCAAACACACACATCACACTCAACAGTTTTGCTATGCACCATTCACTTGTCATTCTGGCAATCTGGTAGTTGATGTGCAACCAAGTTGTTGAAATGATCAAACTGAGCTTAACTGGGTAGGAAATGAATTCGTATCTTAGCGTCAGCCACATAAAATCACTGCTTACTCAGTGTAGCATTCTAGGATGAAATGGAACGTAGTTTAATTGCACAAAGCACACTCAAATCTTTTTTTAAAAAAATCTTTCAATCTATTGTTGACTCATTTAAAGCTGGGGGCAACACAGGCCCAGTAAACTACTGACAATTTAAGGGTGCGCAGGAATGCAATTTTCAGGATTCAATTCGAATATCCAAAAATTCAATTCGAGCCTTTGAAATGTGAATTTACCCAAATTCGATTCAAATTAAGAAAATTTGAATCTATTAGTTTGAATTTTCGATTTGAATTTGCACTTATGAATGTTGACAACACTCGTATGTGCCCGTACGCATTGTTATGCATCCTGTACGCATCCATATGCATCCTGTAGTTATCCCGTATGCAACCCGTTTTCCTCCCATATAGATCCGTACAAATGCGTACAGATTTGTAAAAACGCGTATGCATCATGTATGAACCCATACACATTTGAATGTCCAAATAATTCAAACGAATAGACTCAAAATTCAAAATTCATTCGCATGTTTAAATTAGAATTTATGGACATTTGATTCAAATTCGAATGCCGAAATTCAGACAAATTCAATATTCATGCTCATCCCTATGGCAATTATGAGACTGAAGTCATCAGGGCATAATACTCCCTGATCATACTATTGGTGACCAAGGTTTGCAACGAAATAAAGCCATTAATAAGACATTCGCTGCTCATGCAGGGAGTGTATAACCTCTATTACAATGACTGAACTGGAGCTACAAGTAAAAACAGGCTGCTCTGAGCCATTATACAGAAGAGCTACATGTACCTACAGTACCAGGCCCTTATGAGAATATGGGCAACTTACAACATGTGCATTTCAAAGAGTTCTGTTTTTTCAACCGTTACTTCAAACCTTCCTTGAAAAAACCTTTAGATCTTATAACTAAAAGAACATCTACATGAAGCAGGGATAGATTCCAGGACAGCACCCTACAAGGAAACAAACAGCTCCTGCAGGAACAACAGAGAGGATTTGTTCACCCGGAGTCACTGGTCTATCGAATTTATTACTGGAAGAGATAGTAACAGCAAATTACCTAGACAGCCTTAAGAAAGGGTTAGACAAATTCATGGAAGTCAGGTGAACCAATGGTTACTAGAATAGAAACCTAGGTATTGCCTACAGTTTGGAGAGACGGGCAGGATACCTGCAAAAGCCCTTCACAGGGAGTGGAGAGCTGGTGAAAGATTTGGCTTTGTCTTCTGCTTGAAATGCCCAGAAGTAAATGGTTGGCCACTGTATGAAATGGGATTCTAAATTAGAGGGGGTGTGGCCTGATCCAGCAAAGCTCCTCTTTTGTTCTTGTAGGGTTGCACAAATCCTTGGAGGTCAGATGTATCAATGGCTACTACAATGGACTGATGCCTAGGTACATCCTCCAGTTTGGAGACAGGCAAGATGCCTTTGAAGGCCACTTGTAGGGGGTTGAGAGCAGGGCTCCTTTTATGTTCTTATAGGTACACTTCCTCCAATCCACCTTAAAGAATATCTATCTATCCATCCATCCATCCACCCACCCATCCATCCCTATACCCTGAGGTCTCTGAGCAGGTAACAACATCTAAAATCAAATATCTAAAATAGCCGAATGAGGACCCAAGTATGCTTATAAAGCCATAGGGACTCTGCTAGTGGAAAAATAGAGGCGGAAGAGCGAAAGAATGTGGTGTGAATTCCAGACAGGATGTACTCCAGGTCACCATCCCCCTTTTTCCCAACACAGTCAAAGATCGGGATCTTTGAGATGGGGTCCTCTTGAAGATCTGGATCTTGAAGATGCCTGAAGACCCCACTGTGGACACATTTAATCAGGTCCACACAATACCCAGATTTAAGGGCCTGAAGGACCTATTAAATCTGGATTTCTCCTGCCCTCGTGGGGACAGGGCCTGCCCAACTGGTACAAATCAGGTACCTATCGGGTGCCTAATGGGGGTCTTAGAAAGATTCTAAGCCCTAGTGGGAAAAGGACCCATATTTAACATTTTCTTTTTTGCTAGAAAATGAGAGTTAAGCAATTGGTTAAAATAGGATGTGTAAACCCGGCTCATTCCATGTCCCCAGTAGCCTCATTTTCACTTACTGAGCTGGTAGAATTTTGGTTTGAAAGAATTCAAAGCACAAAGCATCAGCAACAATGTCAGAGCCTCTCATATCCTTACCTCCCACCCAAGAAACCTTACACTACCCAGTCACAAGATTTCGGCATTGTTCTTTCTCCTCAGATCATGCATCCATTCATGAAGCCTTTTATTGTCTCCAAGAACAAACAAAAAACAAAAAAACCAGCAGGAGAAGCCAGATATCTTGTTCTGGCCTAATCTGCCTTGCATGGAATTCACGCATTTTAAACAGCTGTGTATCACACCAGCAGCATCACAACTACCATTTCAAATTTCTCCACAGTCGTTCAGAAGAAGGAGGACCATGCCAGCCTGTATTTTTAGAGGACATTTCCCAACAAAAGGGTAAGAACGTACTCACAGTACGCAGAGACACACCCATTTGCAAAAACACCCCAGAACCACCTTAGCTGTAACAGAAACTGGGAGGACCAGAACTCCCATCAGCATGGTAAACATTCAGATAGGAGATCTTAATAATATCTGTAATGAGTTCAATACAGCATGGGGGTCTTGGAGTTGGTAGAGAAGAAAAGTCAGTTGTTCTACCAGACCAGGCAAGTCCTTGAGTGAACTCAAGCTGCAGTTTCAGCTCAACAATTGATAATATCTAAGATTCTACTGCGTAAACAAGCTTTTTGGCGTCTGCAACTCATACGAATAAACAGAATTCCTCCACAGGCAAGATGAACCTAGGCTAGGCTGAAGACTTTTTTCCAGACCAGCCAAGATAACAGCAGTTGGCCTTACCTGCAAAAAGAAGAAAAGTTGGCTTTTCTACCCCACTTTTCTCACCCATTTAAGGGGACTCAAAGCTGATAACAAAGATTTCTGTTCTTCTCTCCACAACAGAACACTCTGTAAAGTAGATGGGGCTCAGAAGAGAGCTGTGACTAGCTCAAGGTCATCCAGCTGGCTTTGTGGAGTAGGGCGGAATCAACGCCGGTATTCCCAGATAAGAGTCGGGCTCCCTAACCACGAGACCAAACTGGCTCAGAAAAAGAGCAGGAATTCGACTTAAGAGGAGTTTGACATCTATAGAGTGGAATATAGAGCCTAGATTGTGGGTAACAAGACATTACCAACTGGGGGCTTGTTTGCACATACCAGTTGAAGCAATTTCGTCCACTGCCAAGTGAGGCCTGTCCGTACGCCAATGCTGCCTTTCCAGAGCTCACTGAGCCTGCCCCAGTCCCAACTAGCTGTAGGGAAATAAAATCTTGTCTGCAGCTTGACTGGGAGAGCTAGGGAGGCAGCAACATTCACACCCAGTGTCATGTGCAATGCAAGTAGGGGTGCGCAAGAATATTCGAAGGTATTCAAAATGTGATCCAATGTTGACATTCAAATTCAAATCGAATGTCCATTAATTTGAATTTAAACACGCAAACAAATTTTGAGTTTCGGATCTATTTATTCGAATTATCCAGACATTCACCTGTGCATGGGTCGTACAGGTTCCATACTAGCACATACGCATCTTTCCCGCATCCGTACTCATTTGTACAGATCCGTATGGGAAGAAAACGAGTTGCATACGGGATAACTATGGGATGCACATGACGCGTACAGATGCGTACGGGCACATACATTCGTAAGTGCAAATCAAAAATTCAAACAAACAGATTCGAATTTCCTTAAATCAAACTGAATTTGGTTAGATTCAAATCAAATCGAAATCAAATTTTTGGATATTCTATTCGAATCGAATCCTGAAAACTGCATTCATGCAAACCCCTAGCTGCACGTGATTGTAATGGTGCAGCTATGGCTGCACATTTGCACACTGTATCCCAACAACCATAGCAATATCCAGGTGCACTGATGCCTTCCCATCAAATGCCTCCCTTTCCCAAATGTACAAGAAGAGGTAGGAAGCCTTTTTTTAAAAAGCTGCTAATCGGAGAACCTGCCCATGATAGTCATAGAACACTCTGAGAGACAGAATTCGCCATGGTCCTTCAGGTAATACAGTTAAAAGCAGAAACCAGAGAGTACAACATTTGTACACTGATATTCGTATTTGTACAGATGCATCGGAAGGTGGGAGGTGGGAAAGCGACTACCACAGTCACATTTGCAACAGATCCAGGGTGCATTCAACATGGATTGAGAGCAGATTCAAAGTGGATTCAGGGCAGATAGGACGCTTTCAGGGCAGATATGTTACGGGATACGTATCGGATGTATATGTGTTTGTATTGGATCCGACCAGAGAGTTATGATTTGTGATTTGACTAGGGATTCCTGCATAACTTTTTCTTTTTATATGTACGTTATGGACTCTAAGCTTTCTTTAGCTTCTTTTATAACCACGCGGTCTATAAAATTATTTTAAAAGCAATATAAAAAAGTCACAGGCTTCCCATCTCTGGCCTAATCTACAGGAACACAGAAATGTTATGATGTAAGTGTTCTCCAAGCTGGACTTGCTTCGTGACCAGGCAAGTTTGCATTATTAAATAATGCTACCTAGACTGCTGGTGATATAGCTAGAGCAACGATAATCAGCTCAGAAAATCATCCAACGGAATACACAGGTTTTCTTGACTGTATCACAGAAATTGTGTTTTACCAACCCCAGCAGTGTTTATATTGACTGTCAACACTTCTTCAAGACTGTGAATCTTTCCCAACCCTATGTGAAGATTTTAGGGGTTGAATCTAAGAACTGCCTTCCTGAAAAGCTGCAGTCCTTCACCAGGCCGATTTTTCTCTGGCTCTCAGGTTCAGACTATAAGGCCTTTCTGCAATTACCTGTTGTGATCTAGATTGGTGGTTCTGGATCAAGCAATCCCTTCTGGTCTGAATCATGGCAAGGTCTGGACCAGAACAGCACCACCTGCAACGGTGATGGCACGTTCCAACCCAGACCAAATGCCAATCCTGAAACTACATAACCCCAGAAGTTCCTGGCCTCAGAAATAGGGATGGGTAAAAATGGGTTTTTAGACATTTGATTGTAATGAATCAAATGTTAGAAAATTGGTATTTGTTCCAATAGATTCCCTTCAAACGTGGTAGGATTCTATATGATACAAACGTATTCGTACAAATTCATACGAATATCCAATACAAATGCATACGTATCTTGTAACATATCCATGCTTTGATAGCATCAAATCCGATTGAATCCACTTTTAATCCACCCTCAATGAATGTTGAATGCAATCCTGATCCGTCACAGGTGTGACGGGCGCAGCTGCTTTCCCACCTCCCAAGTTTAACCAATGTCTGAACTATTTGTATGAATGTCTGAAACATTCATATGCGCAGGAATGTCCAAAACATTCATATTTGTACAAACATTTGATTTGTGTGCGAATGTCCCAATTTGGGCAAATAACGAATGCTACGAATATTCATGTACATCCTTACTCAGAACCCTTGGGGGACTCATTTTAGCTGTGCACTTTGTTGCGTCCTCTGGTAAACCAGAACATGAAGATCTACACCTCCTGCACACCTCCATGGTTGGGATCACCTCCTTGAGATACATTGGTGGAGCTGTTTAATCAGGTCCACCAGCATCTCAGATCAGGGGCCAAATGCAGGACCCCAGAACACCCCCCCCCCTTCCAACCACCTTTTCCCCGGTTGAGAGACCAAAGAGAGGGCAGGTGAACTCTACCATCAGGTTAACATGCTCCTGCATGTACGATTCACTCACCTGTCTTGCCCCTCCAAAACTCTACAGGCAAAACTGTTAAAACACATGGGTGGGGTGGGGAGAATGGGCTTCCTTTACAGAGAGAAAATTACTTTCCTCTGAAGTACAGCCTTTTATTTAGACAGAGGAATGTCTTCAGTGTAGAATAGTTTGCTATTACATACCCATTTAAACTGTCAAAATAAAGGATCACTCTGACAGCCAAAAACCCCCCCAAATTCCTCAAAGAGGAAAATGTGATTTTAAAGTGTTAATCTCAGACACCTGAGACTGCCTATTAATCTAAGTAAGGGGGTGAAATCAACTTAGTTTAAGAAAGCTCATGCTTCCTGTTTCTTTGTTACTATCTAAGGTAATATTAGACCTCCTTGATTGCTGATCCAGACTATCACAGCTACATCTTAAAAAGTTGATAGTGGATTCTTCACAGTCAAAATCCACATTATACACAAAAGTACCCAACATGTGATCTCCAATCTTCAAACTTTTAATCCAACTTCAGTTGAACGTTGCAACCCCGGCTGTTCACCTGGACCAGATCTTTCCACCAGGTTGAAATGCGTCTGAGGAGGCCACAGCTGTAGAACAGAGCTAAATTTACACCAACCCTCAGCAACTTGGCAAGTTCAAATGCTGGTGCAAAGCACCTTGATGCAAAGCAAGGACAGATAGTAAACTGGTCTCTATCTCATCCCTTGGCTACGAGTTTGCTTTTGTCATCTCCATAAAGAAGAAGGAAGAGTAGTAGTAGTTTTCACTTATTATTAATATGGTTTTGCCTACGCTCTTTCTAGATACAGAAAAAGAAAAATACAGATACAACATGTTTTTTTTTTCCTGGATCTATGCTTGCAGTTAATCTCTTTTATAGAAACTCCAATAAAAGAATAAAAATTTTATTTAAAAAATTGAGCAGCTGAAAAAGAGATCAGGGTGCGGGATTCTCTGGACTTTCTGAGTTTACACACAATTGCGGGAGTCAAAGGGCTCTGTGATCAGTCTAAGCAGGTTTTGAGTAGGTCTTTGCTTTATCTAGATACAACATGAATGGAACACATGACTTTTCCAGATATGAATATCAAAGCTCCTACGTAAAGAGAGTCATTAACACAGAACACAAAGGCCTCTCTCTCTAAGGTATGGACAATAGATTTCCAGTCAAAGCATCATTAAAGATTCAAAGAAACTTGCTTGAAAGGCAAGCTGAGATGCTTATGCAGTTGTTTTGATATTTAGATGATCTCACACGGCTGGCTAAGTGATCCTGGAATAGGATGAAACAAAAAAAAGGCAAACTGCATTTAGACTGCAGCCATTACCCACTGTGTACAAATTGATAAACTTCTGAAGATTTAAAAAAAAAAAGGGAGAAAGGCACTCAAGAGTAATCCTTGAAATTGCTTGCTTGCAGTGATCAGAGATCAAGGAGAAATGAGATAATGGCTTATTTCTTGTGTTCTCCTTGCAGGAATTCTGAGGAAAGGAAGGGACCCCCAATCTTTACATAAGAACCTAAGAGGAGCCCTGCTGGATCAGGGTGCAGCCTATCTAGTTCATAAGAACCTAAGAGGAGCCCTGCTGGATCAGGCCACAGCCCATCTAGTCCATAAGAACCTAAGAGGAGCCCTGCTGGATCAGGCCACAGCCCCTCTAGTGCATAAGAACCTAAGAGGAGCCCTGCTGGATCAGGCCACAGCCCATCTAGTCCAGCATCCTGTCGCACACAGTGGCCCGCCAATTGCCCATGGGCATCTCAAGCAGAGACAAGGGCAAACCTTCTCCTGCTCTCCAATCCCAGCAAATGGCCTTAGAAGCAAAGTTTAGCATGGGGATCACAAAGTCGGGCACCAAGCAGTGACGGTTGGTGTGGGTGAGCACAACTGGACAATCAAAGGAAGCGCGCAACCCAGCTTCCAATGGGGGAAGGGACTTCCAGCTGCTCACCTGCACCAGCCCCCACAGGCAGAAAGAGCCTTTCTTACTTCCTCCCTTGGCCTCATCTCCACATTCTCAGACAGGGAAGAAAAGAAGGTGCTGTGGCTTCCACCTGGGCCAGTCCACCTTCCATTCAAGCAGCGGCTACTTCTGTCACATCCTAGTTCCCAAAGATGGGCCCCTTTCCTGGCCCAACAAGACCTGCTACTTTTGCTTTCAGAGAGGAAGATGATGGACGGAACTACTCTGAATGAAAAAGCAGATCTTAAGAACATAAGAGGAGCCCTGCTGGATCAGGCCCCAGATTATCTAGTCCAGCTTCCTGTCCCACACAGTGGCCCATCAATTGCTTCTGGACATTTCAAGCAGAAGACAAAGCCAAAACCTTCACTTGCTCTCAACATCCTGCACTTGGCCTTCAGAGGCATCCTGCCTGTCTCTCGAACCTGGAGGTAATACTTAGACATCCATTCTAGTAGCCATTGGTACACTTGCCATTCGTGAATTTGTCCAAACTTTTCTTAAAGCCAACCAAGGTGGCTGCTGTCACCACCTCTTCTGGTAGTAAATTCCACAGCCTGACAACCTTCTGGGTGGAAAAAAAAATTCCCCTTGTTGGTCCTAGCTCTCTTACCCATAAGCTTCACAGAATACCCCCTGGCTTAGTGCTGTTTGATACAGAAAAGGGATGTTTGATCTATCCACCCTTTCCACACTATGAATGATTTTACATACTTGAATGCCACCTTCCAAGGGTGGAAAAGCCTAGATGTTGAAGCCTGGTTTCATAAAGAAGGTGTTCCAGCCCCTTGATCATTCTGGTTGTCCTTGAGCAATTCCTCTCCTAAAAACCTCTTCTGCGCAGAGTGGATGCTGGTCGACAAAGGCAAATGGGCAATAGCTAAGAGCCTCAGTCTAGCCTCCTTTCCCTTCATACATGGCATAACCTTGAGTTCACTAACCTAGGCAAAAATGCATGGTGTTCAATTGATCTGACTTTACATGCACATGCACAGAAGCAGTGTTCCTTACGCAAGACTCATTTTGCAAGGATTTTTGGGGCTACGCAAGAATGCTTCGAAACAGAAGATGAAGCCAGAGGTAGTGATTTATCACGGCTACCCGCAACTGCCAATGCACCTGGGGAACACCATCCAGAGTGAAACTCTTGGGAGGAGGATTCAATTTTCATAGCAGAAGATTGTTTCAGGGAATACAGGGATGGTGGAGAAATATCCACACAGGGCACTGCACCCCAGAGGCGACAAGGGTCAGATCTTACCAACGGAGCCATAGTCTTGGCCTTAAAAGAAGAACAGTGCTGCCCAAACATGGTGAGCAGAAGGGGTTGATGGGAAGAGAAAAGAGAGGTAAGCAGCACACAGAAGGCAAACAGAAAACCCCTTTTCCGAACAAAAAGAGCAAAACCTGGCACCAAGGGCTCTTGGCAAGGCTTCATTGACAAAGTCTGGCAGCATCTGCAAAGTATAATTCACTTCCAGCTGGATCCAGGTTAGGCAGGATGCGGGGGTGTTTATACTAAAAAAGCATGGCATGCCATTCCTTCGGCCTTGCCAGCCAATTCCCTGGGCACAGGACGCGATGCGTCAGCGTGCTGCTGTCCATCTATTGCCACTCGCAAGGCTAAGGCGATGGACTAATACAAACACTGATGTTCCCTCTCCGGCTCGGAGAGGAGACACTGAGCAGATATATGGCCGTCCCCGATTGCCTTCCTTAAAGCCAAGCCCTCAACGCTGCCTCCCTGGAGGACATCAAACGCAGAAAGTATATGAACTACATGAGAAATGAAAAAAATTCACCTGCAATCTGGACGGAGCCATCTTCTCCCAGAAGAATGTTTCCAGCTTTCACATCCCTTTTTCGGGGGGAGGGGAGGGAGGGAGAAGAAAAGAGAAGACAAAACAAAGAGACATAATACAAAAGATAAGTAGAGAGTATGGATTCTTCCTTCCTTCTACATCAGTGTTTCTCAACCTGGGGGTCGGGATCCCTTTGGGGGTCGAACTACCCTTTCAGAGGTGTCGCGACGAGTCTCCCACCTCCCAGCTGCTCTGCCCCCATGGTTGGGGGTCTCCACAACATGAGGAACTCCATTAAGGGGTCGCAGTATTAGGAAGGTTGAGAACCGCTGTTCTACATCCTGATCTGAGAACAAAATGCTGACTTTTCCATCTAAAGAAAGCTAGCTAAAGGCTGGGGAAATGCAAAGCAGAGTTCTGCCTGCCTAGAAGAAGAGTTGGCTTTTCTGCCCCACTTTTCTCACCCATTTAAAAGTGGATGGCAAACTTTCCATTCTTCTACCCTGTGAGGTAGGTGGGGCTGTGAGAGCTCAGGAAGAGAGCTGTGACTAGCCCAAGGTCACCCAGCTGGCTTCACAGAGGAGTGCGGAATCGAACCCAGTATTCCCAGACAGGATTCTGGCTCCCCAGCCACTAGACCAAACTGCCTAGGATGTTTGGTTTGCAAAAAGGGACACGGATGAGATAACACAACCTGCTCAAGGTAATATACAGAGAGCCACATAAGAGGAGCCTGGCTGGATCGGGCCACAGCCCATTTTGTCCAACCTCCTGTCTCACACTATAGCCCACCAACTGCTTCTGGCTGGGCATTTTCAAGATGAAGGCAAAACATGGGCCTGCTCTCGAATCCCAGCTAATGGTCTTTAGAGGGATCCTATCCATCCCTCCAATATAGAAGTGGCCCCTGGGCATCTTTTCTGGCAGTCGCTGATACTCCTGTACTCCATGAATGTGTCATAAGAACATAAGAGGAGCCCCTGCTGGATCAGGCCACAGCCTATCTCGTCCAGCATCCTGTCTCACACAGTGGGCCACCGATTGCTTGTGAGATTCTCAAGTGGAAGATGAAAGCAAATCCTTCACCTGCTTTTGACTCCCTGCAAATGGCCTTTAGAGGCATCCGGCCCATCCCTCCAACATGGAGGTGGCCCCTGGGCATCTTTCCTGGTAGCCATTGATAGACCTGTCCTCCACAAATTTGTCTAACCCAATCCAGGCTGGTCAAAATCTTGGCAAACTCAAACACGGATTACTTTCTAAAATGAACAGTTAAGATCACCTCTTTCTTCCAGGGGTTTGGCACATACTCTGTTCCTGTATTCTGTATGCCAACAGTTTCTATTTACCCCTATGATGACTGGAAAAACCCCACATATTGCTTCCATATGTACTTCTGACTCTTCTTGCTCTGGTATTTCCCCTTTACTATAACCTCTTGGGAAGGGGTTTCTCCTTCTACACTGTGTACAGTGCATCTGACCTTGGCAATGCTATATAAATTTAAATTTCCCAATATTTTAAATAACCAATTCTACTTTTAAATTCCCAAGGCAGCCTACCAAGATGAGAATAAGAGAATGGCCGCTCCTTCAGGACCCATCGTAATGAAATAGTTAAGAACCAGTGTAAATATTTACAGTGCATTCATCTGATTGCCATATGTTGTGACAATAAAGAAAATAAAAGCAAAAACACAGAGAGATGCTTAATCCTTCTCAGGATGAATGGGGGTAACTCTGCTCCCCTACCAAGAGGGGATGCAGACGTATTTTCTGTATGCAATTAAAGGGAATATAGTCGCACCCCCATATCCACTGGGGATTCGTTCCGGCTCCTACCGTGGTTACCTGAAACCGTGGATAATCGCAAACAGGCCTTCAGGTTCTGTGGTCGTGCAACCCCAGAACTTTCTGCCCTCCAAAAGGCTTATTTTGGCCTCCAGAGAGCATTGGAATAGGCATGTGACACCACCAGACACCTCCCCCCTGCCTCCCAAGCAGCCCCTTACATTTTGGGATGGGCTCCAGTGAAGTCACATGCCTATTCCAGCGCTCTACGTAGGCCAAAACAGACCTTCTGGAGATCGAAATAGCCTTCTGGTTCTGGGTGCTTTTCCCATATGGTGCCTGTGGGGGTAGGGTGGGGCTCATCTGGTAACAGTGGTTAACTGAAAAAACATGGTTGCCAAATCAGTGGTTACTGGGGTCTGACTGTACAATTGTGTCGTACATTTTTACAATTTTAGGATACCCTCCAGGAGAAAATCCTGGCAGGACTTGAGCCAATAACCATATGTGGTTTGGCTGCAAGCCCATAAAACAAATCCACTCTCCACAAACTACATAATTTTTTGCCCAAATTGATAAGGGTTAAATTCCTTTCAGCAACAAGTTTCCAAGTTAACTGAGGCCAATTGTGGTTTAGTCGAAAAGGTCTGGAGGACCCTCAGTCATGACAATCAATTGGTCCACTTAATCAATATGGTCTCTTCTATCAGGCAGCAACTTTAAGAGGTCTGTACCTTTAAATCATCTGCTGATATGCTAAGCATTGCCATTTCTGAACCTGACCACCTTAGACTGACTCTCTCAATACAGACCTGTAAGACCCTTAAAAGAATTTTTTGGGGGGGGTCCTGCGGCAGGTAACATGAATCATGAATGTCATCTAATGGCTACCAGCAGTTGGGCCTCCTCTGTGGTGGCACCGGCCCTCTGACATAACCTCCCCTCCAATATTTTGTAGAGCGCTCACACTTCTGGTGTTTAGGAACCAATTGAAGACCTATCTTTTTAGCCAGACCTCTCCATACTAAATGTCGGCTTCTTCATTTTCTTGTTTGTTTCCTCATCCTTGATTTTAACCATGTTTTTATGTAACTATTGTGATTTTTACTGTTTTTATTATTTGTACACCACTTTAAGATTATATTTTAAATTCAAGATATTTTTAAACAATAAATAAAATACTCCACTAAGCTACCATGACTTTTTGCATATATCTATGGCCAGGGACCTCAACTGTGACCTCACAGATGCCCTTGAACTACAACTCCCAGCATTCATCAGTCACCACCCTGTGCCAACTCCAATGGAACTGACTGCAGTTGAATGCTGGAGTTCAATGACGAGAGTTGTAGTTTAGGAGCATCTAGAGATTCACTACTGAGCATCTATGATCTACAGCCAAAGAAAGGCCAGAAGAGATTTCAAAATTTTCCACAGGACTGTTTACATATGAAGTGAAGCAAGCCAGACTCGAGATGGTTTTTTTTTTAATTTTATTTTAAAGCATCAGCTTAACATCACACAGAAGTGTCTTGTATCACTTGCCTGCTGGCCACCTATTTACTTTCAGCAAGTGCCAGAGAGTAGCAAAAGCTTTTGTCTCCCACAGAAAAGCTCTACTTGTTTTCATTTTGTTTCATAACCCAACGAGGGAGGGAGGGCTTGGGTTTTCTCCAGAACAAAAGGGAATTTCCATTCAACACTTCAGAATGTTAGTGAAACATACAGTATTGCCTAGAGAATAATCAAGGCTGTGATCAGACACAGTAAAAAAAAGCATCTCTGAGGGGCCTCTGAGGTGGCTTCGAGGTGGGACTGTTCACAAACCAATCTGTAGTTCCACCCTCCCCTGAACATCCTGTGGTAGAAAAGGTGGATTTGAGAAAGGCTGAGAACACAATGTCTTTCTGAGGTGCCTCTGAGGCAACTTACAGAAGGCTTTGAGGTGGGATTCTTCAGACACCAATATGCTCCCCCACTTCCCTGAATATTCTGTGGTAGAAAAGGTGAATTTAAGACAGGTTGGGAACATGAGGGCCACACACCGTCTCTCTGAGGTGCCTGAGGTGGGACTGTTCACACACCAATCTGCCCCTCCCCCTCCCCTGAACATTCTGTGGTAAAAAAGGTAGATTTGAGAAGGGTTGGGAACATGAGGGACACACACTGTCTCTCTGAGGTGCCTCTGAGGTGGGATCGTTCACACACTAATCTGCCCTTTCCTTCTCCTAAATATTCTGTCCTAGAAAGGGTGGATTAGAGGAGGCTTGAGACACGAGGGTCAAATGCTGTCTGATGTACCTTCTGTCATGTCTGAACACAGTCCAAGATGCCCTTATACACCCAAAACCTCTGGTGTAAAGTCATTTCCCCCTAGAGTTCAGAATTTAGTCATGATAAAATAGGTGCTCAGGGTGTTTGTAAGGTAATAGTTTTCTCTAGCAATAAATGGAGAAAGCAAGTAATTTTTAAGCAAAGGTTCAGGAAATACAGTGGTCACGTTCCCACCTATCGCAAATCCAGTTTACTCTGATCCAGAGTAATACGGGTTCTGCTGCGGGTTAGGGTTGGAGGCTGGAACAGCACCGAACATGCATTGGGCTGTTCCCAAACCTCACAGCGGTTACTGGACAGGAACTGCCACTGCTGCTGCTGCCGCCGCTGCCGCCCTCCTCCTCCTCACCTGAAAGGAAGCTGGGGCCCAGCCATGCCCAGCCCCGAAGCCCTCAGCACAGCACGGCCCTCAAGCACCGCGTGGTTCATCTCTCCTCCTGCTGCCGCCGGCCGGGCCTCACTGTCCTGCACACGCCCACCCTCTCGTCTGCGGGCTGCCACCACCTACCTGCCTGCCTGCTCATCATGCCACCTTAGCGTAGCTCATCACAGGTTGGAGGAAGGGGGGCAATCGTGCCACCACACCGCCCTCTTCCTTCCCTCCTTCCTCCATAGGCTCGGTGCAGCAGCCCTGAGCTGCCAGCTGTCCTCCTTGGCTTGGCTTTAATCTGAGTCAGCCAGAAAAGCCCTGTTGAAACAGGAGTTTTCTTTCCCTGGATTTTCCTCAGAAAATCTGGGAAAAGAAAACTGGCACGGGAACAGGGCTAGAAAATCCAGAACAGATTCGGAGTACTGAGGGAATTAATGGGAACTCCCAATGCCGAACCCACTCTGGATTTTAGAGTCTATGGCAGAGGTTCTCAACCTTCCCAATGCCGCGACCCCTTAATGCAGTTCCTCATGTTGTGGAGACCCCCAACCATGGGGGCAGGGTAGCTGTGAGGGGGGAGGGAGGTGCAGCGGGAGATTTGCCGTGACCCCTCTGAAAGGGCAGTTCGACCCCCAAAGGGGTCGGCACCCACAGGTTGAGAACCGCTGCTCTATGGGGATGCGTGCAGTATCTCAAAGTACCGTATTTTCCGGCGTATAAGACGACTGGGCGTATAAGACGACCCCCAACTTTCCAGTTAAAAAATATAGAGTTTGGGATATACTCGCCCTACAAGAAGACGACACCCGCTGTATAAGACGACCCCTGACTTTTGAGAAGATTTTCCTGGGTTAAAAAGTAGTCTTATACGCCAGAAAATACAGTAGATAAAATGACATTTAAAGCAAAAAAGCAAAATAAAATAAAATCCAGGCTCATCTGATCCAAATCAAAAATCCCTACAAAAATAAATAAATAGATAAAAATAAGGCTGCTACCAGAACTGGTAGCCCTGGGGAACTCTATGCACAGACAATTGCTCATCATCCATGAACATAAAACTTTGTGAGTTTTCTTTATTCACGTGTGAGGAACTGATACCATTCCTTGCTATCCACAACTAACCAAAACCAGAAAACTTGTGTAACTGTGAGTTTGATGCCACCCCAAAGCTGACTGTAGGGGGAGGGGGTAAAAACCAATAGTTCTGTGATTCCCTTGAAATTGGGAAGTTTTAGGATCCATGACATTTTTCAAAACTCTAACCCTCGTAGGTTTAAGAAAGTGTTGGACAAATTCATGAAGGATAGGTGCATCAATGGCTACTAGAATGGATGCCTAGGTACTGCCTCCAGGTTGGAGAGACAGGCAGGATGCCTCTAAAGGCCATTTGCAGGGAGTCAAGAGCAGGTGAAGGTTTTGCCTTTGTCTTCCGACTGGTATGCCCAGAAGAAATTGGCGGGCCACTGTGTGTGGCAGGATGCTGGACTAAATGGGCTGTGGCCTGATCCAGGACCATGAAATTGTGACTCACCCATTACAGCCAGGCCAAGGGATTAGGGAGAAACTTAAGTCCAAGAGAAGCTAGAAATGGTGGACCAGAGGAATGAGCCTCATCCATGAACCAAACTCAGATACAAACCAATCAGCAAACCTTCTTGAATAGTTCCTAGCAGCCAAGAAAGCTCACTGGAAGGAGCTGAAGACCCCAATGTCTAACAGAGATTCCAAGGATACCTGACAATCTTGGATCTGTGGGTGAAGGACCACATGAACATGCCACTAAGCAAAGAGAGTTTTATCTGCTACACATCCCATCCAGATTGAGTTTAATCAGATATCTGGATGACAGACGCGGATTTTTTTTTATGATTCTACTCTCACTGCCTAATGCATTTCCCAGCAGAAACCAGGTTCCAACAAAATTCATTCTTTTGCCTGGGGTTTTTGACCTTGCCCTGGTTGCAGATGTTATTTTTAACTGCTGTGATTAATTAGAAGCGTTTTTCTGTTACTTAACAGCATCTGCTGTTTTCTGATTTACTATAAACCTTCCAAATGCATTTGTATTACAACATTTTACATTTTTATTTACTACTGGGCTTTTTTTGCCTTCACCCTCCATTAAGCTGGCATGAATGTCATCTACATACATAAAATTCTGACCAACGATTCTTAATTTTGCACCCCAAGATACTCTGCACACCCTCTCTCTCCACCCCTCTCCGAGAGACCCCCCAACTATTCTAATTTCTAACACACTGGCACTTTCAAAGCCAAGAAAACCACCTACCCTCAGCTCAGCTTTCATATGCTATCTCAAAATGGGCGCTTACAATTTGGAGCTGGTTCCTTGCAGGTCTGGGTCCCTGTTGTGAGCTGCTCTGGACTCCACCTGGGGCCTTTCTGCACTGGCCCTTATTCTGGAATATATCCCAGAATAGGGACCTGCCATCTACATGCCAGTGCAGACTATGGAAGGGCCCAATTGAGGCCTGCCATAGTCTGCATTAGCTTGTGGCCAGCAGACCACTAGCCCGAGATGCATTCCAGAATAAGGCCAAGTGCAGAAAGGGCCCAGGTCTCAGCTACACCAGAGACCATAAAGGACAGCTTTCAGTTGCCAGAAGCCCTGCCTGAGGAAGAGAACCTTGCCATCTTTCCTGGGGGTGGTCTAGTGGTGGCAGCCTAGATCTCTCTGCCCTCTGGGTGACTCTCCAGCCTGGCTGGGCACAGACAGGAGGCGATGATTCTTTGTGGGACCGGGGCCTTTGGTCAGCTGCTCTGGACTCCACTTGGCCTCAGCTGCCTCAGTTTATGTGTGTGTTTGGCTTATTTTGCAATGTTTTGTACGATGTGCAGTTTTTATAATGTGTTTTTATTTTAATGCTTTGATTATTATTTTGCATTGAGTATTTTCTGTTTGTTGTAAACTGCCTTGGGCAAAGTGTCTTTTAGAAAGGCGGTATTCCACACTCCCAAACAGGAATGCATACTGCCTTAAATACATCCCAGTTACCAGGGTGCATATGAATCCAGCTCTACTACTATTGGATCAATTTAAATCTGCTACTTCTACTACTTGCTGTCCTACGTGCGCACATTTGCTTGACAGTTCAACTCCTTCAGTGCAAACTTGTTGCCTTCCCAGCAGTGTAAATGGAGGTAACATTACTGGCAGAGCGAGTAAGGTTATCCCATTCATCCCCTCTGGGAGTGTTCACATGGCACCAGGACAATACGTGTTAGCCCCTTATTTCGCATGCAAAACACTTGTGAAGTGGGGTTTTCTTAACACGTATTGACTCCCATGTGCCACGCATTAAGGCTTTGTATGTGGGCACTCCCGAGGTGGACACGGAATCCTTTTCGATTATTTTTAGCATGCAGACGGGCCCACAGTGGGTTGCAGAAGAACAACACGGAATCATAGTAATGGAAGTCATCACCACCAACTTCTGGCCCAACTCCTTGCTCAATGCAGGATTCCCTAGACCATGCGAGACTGATGGTCCACTTGAAGACCTCCAAGTGAAGGGAAATCCCAGCATCTCAACTTTATACTTTGGGGTTCATAAGAGCAGATGAAGAATGGTGACCGTCAGTAGCAACTGGAAGGAACTGTACACAAGCAAAATGATCCTGTAGCTGTTCCCCACCACTTGGTGGTGGGAAAGAAGGAGCAAGGAGGGAGGGAGGGAGAAAGGAAAGAAGGAAGGAGAGCGAGCTGGCTTTTCTACCCCACTTTTCTCACCCGTTTAAGGGGACTCAAAGCGGCTGACAAAGCTTTCTCCTCTTCTCCCCACAACAGACACCCTGTGAGGCACGTGGGGCTGTAAGAGCTCAGAAGAGAGCTGTGACTAGCCCAAGGTCACCCAGCTGTGTGACCTTGTGAAGGAGTGCAGAATCAAGCCCGGCATTCCCAGATAAGAGTCTGGCTCCCTAACCACTAGACCAAAGTAGCTCTTCCTCCCACCTTAGCAAAATTATGGAGGAGGGGTATGCCACAATTTTGACTAGGTGTCTTGTCTCTCCAGCCTAGAATGAGTTCCTCCAACTGGTAGCAGTTCTCCAAACCTCCAGCAAAGGCCCTTCCCTTCACCTGCTAGCAATAATCCTTTAATCCAGATTTCTGACCTTCCCCATGCCGCTGAACTCCTGCTCAGATCATCTTTACCATTCTGGATGGAGCTGACAGCACTGTCCAACAGCCCCAGGGCGTCAGAGGCCCCCGACTCTATTTGGACAAAACATGCCAGAGTCTGACCCTTGAACTTGCTGCATATAAGCCAAGCATCCTGTCTCTGAACTGTGATCGCTGCCCAGCAGCAGGACTGGATTAACCTTATCTATTGTTAAGGTCAGTGCTGATTTAGCTCGTGGCTAAAACTGGGAGAGGGGAAGGGAAAGCCATGACCCGGGAGAGAAGGGTTTGAAAATGAGCGGTCCAAATGCCTGCCCTATTAGTCCATTTGGTACTGCATACAATAGAGGGATGCAAATTGTGACCCTCAGAGAAAGAGGAGGAGTTGGCTTTTCTAGCCTGCTTTTCCCATCTATTTAAGGGGACACAAAGTAGCTGACAAAGCTTCTGTTCTTCCCACAACAGACACCCTGAGAGGCAGGTGGGGCTGTGAGAGCTCAGAAAGAAAGCTGTGACTAGTCCAAGGTCACCCAGTTGGCTTTGTGGAGGAGGGTGGAACCAAACCCAGTGGCTATGAGATGAAAGTCCGGCATTCTAACCAAAGACCAAACTGCCAACAGCATCAGAAAGGCCACCCTGGTCTACCCTGGCAGCAGCAATGGGTTTAATCCAATACTTTACAATGCCTTGCCAGTAGATACAAGGGATTTACTTTACAACATTCTGCATGGAAAACACACGCTCTGTCCTGAGCCACAAGCCCTCCTTTGCTAAACTTCTTAAGGACTACATGCGCTCCTAGGTTTTCCATCTTTAGCAACAGAACCACCCATCAGTAATCGCCTTCAACCGGTCTCAGGCTTTGAGAATCAACAGCGAGAGAGCAGAAGAAAAGAGAGGTGCCGGAACTTGACTTTAACCTAAGAGAACCTAAGAGGATAAGAGAAGCCCTGTTGGATCAGGCCACAGCCCATCTAGTCCAGCATCCCGTTGCACAAGGTGGCCCACCAAATGCTCCTGGGCATTTCAAGCAGAGACAAGGACAAACCTTCACCTGCTCTCAAACCCCAGCAAATGGCGTCAGAAGCACCCTGCTTCCACACACCCCACCCCCGCCCAGCCTGAAAGATGCACCTAGACATTCATTCTAGTAGCCATTGATACATCTGTCATCCATAAATTTCCCTCATTATGTCTTCTTCTGATCTTGGCTCCCATTGGATCTCTTCTGCAGTCCTGCAGAAGCAAAACCAGACTAAAGCTCAATGGAGGATGAATAGCTTTAAAGGACCAGGATCCTTTCTGCACTGACCTGTAAATCTGCATCTAGGGACCTGTTCCAGATCTCCTCCGCCGCAATTTTATGCAGATCAAGGAGGTTGTCCACCCTGTTAGCCCAGATCTGTCTGCACAAGACAACACCTGATCCAGATTAAGAGATTCGGGATGTACACAAATATTTGAAATATTCATTATCTGTACGGATCCAGACATTTGTCTATTAATTGAACGTCCAGAAATTCAAATTTCCGAATACGAACAAATATGAGTATCTCGAGTTATTCGTACAAATAATTCAGACATTCGTATCTGTATAGGTATGTATGCATCCCATACGTACCCCATACACATCCTGTGTTTATTTTTATATGATGTTTTTATTACATTTATTGTTGTTAACCGCCCGGATTGGTTCGCCACAGGGCGGTATACAAATAAATATTATTATTATTATTATTATCCGTACACATCCGTACGGATATGTATGGGATGAAATCAAGGTGCGTATCATTGCATACGTATCGAATATTTGAACGAATACATACAAACGTATTTGTATCGAATCAAAAGTCTGGACATTTGTTTTTCCTTATTTGGACAAATTCGGATTTTTGAGTATCTGATTCATTATGAACCGAATGTCAAAAATTGCATTCCTGCACACCCCTGTAAGAGAACTTAGTCCAGATCTATTGTAGAATCCGCTTAATCGTGTCTACAACCAAACTAAGGGCCTTGTTCTGGATCATGAAGGTATGCTGACAGCACACCTCCATAATCTGGAACTACTGGGGGCTCTTATTCAGCAGCATGCATAGCCCACTGCCAAAAAACACCCACCCCAACAGCTAGGAGCAGGGGGGGGCTGCTATTCAACTGCACGCCACTGCGCATTGCCAAAGACATAAGAACATAAGAGAAGCCCTGCTGGATCAGGCCACAGCCCATCTAGTCTGACATCCAGTTGCACACAATGGCCCACCAAAAGACCACCACCACCCCAGGCTAGGAACGGTTGTTCCTAACCTTCAGAGGCATGGAGACACAAGTGCAAAGCTCACACAAGCTTTGCAGTCATGGGGAGGCATGAGCCACCAACGCAGATGCCCCTATTCCGGCCCGTGCGTCTACAACATCCACTGGTCCGGATTTAACTCAAGTAAGTGAGGAAAAGGTAATACATTAATATGCAGCAACCCAGAAAACAGTGGGCCCGGTACCCCACAGAAATCATGGGACCTACTTTTCTATTTCCAGGGGATCCCGCACAACCGCTTGCAGAATCAAATGAAGCAATGATGGGTCACATTCGTCCTGCTTCGTGCAGTTCAGATTGGAAAATCCTTTCGTGAAACGCAAAATTATCGAAAGCAAAGGGAGCATTTAAGTACAAACAAAATCACATTCCTGAAGAGGCCCTTAGCAAACCTCTCTGGGATAAAAGCAGGATCTAAAAGCCACAGATAAGTGTCTGTGTTTCACAAGGCAGCGTGCTTTATGGGAAGGGAGCAGAAAGTACCCAAGGGTGGGGTGGAAGGGTGGAATTCCAGATCACTTGACGTTCTTTTTAAAACATATTTTTGGAAGGTCGGAAGTGTAGCACAAAGGGAGGGTTATTTCTTCTCCCTGTGAAGCTAAGGAATCCCGGGCTCAAAAATAAAAATCCAGAAGCACAATTTTGCTGGATCGCCCAATAATCCAGCAGGGACCTTTCAAGAAAGCTTAGGCGCTTAGGTCCGTGAGCAAAGGTTGTAGGCCAGACAGATCTGCTTCCTCTGGGTGTAATCCTGCAAGGAGGGTGGCAGGGAACATTACATTTTAAAGATGCTTTAAGAATATTTTTAAGTATTATTGCTGTTGTAACCTGCCCTGCAGCCTTTTGGTGAAGGGTAGGAAATAAAATAAAATAATAATAATTAATTAATTAATTAAAATAAATTAAAAAAATAAAAATAGGTAGGTAGGTAGTTAAAACTACACAGCTCTGCCTCCAACTAGAACGTAATACCTGATTTACATGGAACATGACCCCAATCAGTCAGTTCCTCATCGGGATCACTAGCAGTGAAAATTAATTGTGACTACCAGGCAGAGCAGAATCCCAAGGAGTCGTGCCGAACAGAAGCAATTTCAAGGGAGCAATTTCAGTAGTGCAGCAAAGTATGCCCCTTCATCTCAGGTCAGATTATTCTACAGTCCGGGGGGCTACCACCAAGAAGGCACTGTCTGCTGTTGGAGGCTGTAAGACAGTCACCCCTGGTTCTCGTTTGCTCGGTTTCAATGCATTCTAATTGTTTTCTGCACAGGTGAAGCAAAGCTTTAGACTTTATTTATTTACATTTACAGAATGCCTATATCCTTCAGACTTCAGGGTGGGTTACAAAAGTCAAGAACATAAAAGCAAAGGAAGGCCCAGGTACAAAGGGGCACCTTCACCAAACACCTGAACACATACAGGGATGAGGCACCTCAGAAGGGAGGACCTTTCACAACCTGGAGGCTACTCCAGAGAAGGCCCTGTCAGAGGTACCCAGCCATTTAGCTTCCGAGGGTAGCTGTACTGACAGATGGGCCTCACAAGCAGACCTTAACGGAAGGGCAATTTCTTTTAGATATTTAGAAAGAGATCCATCTCAACAATCTTGACACACCAAATTGTACAGCCACTGTCCATCTGTCCGTCCGTCCGTCCGTCCTCCCTCCCCCCCCCCCCCCAGGGCTCATCGAACTATTCAGCTACCCAAGAGCTAATCACCAGCTCGGAGGCCGACGTTCAGGGAAGAAAGGCGCTCAGCACCCAGCTAAACCGCCCATGGCCAGCCTGTCAGGAAGCTATTTTAAAAGCACACACCTTCGAGGGCTTACATTTCAGGCTGTGGATGGCGACTTCCCGGCATTGTTCCCCTTTGCTTTGGTTACGGCTTACACAGGATCATCCATCAAGCAACTCGACACCTGATAATCCACCACCAAGTGGCCTGGCAGGTCAAGCATCCCAAAGCAGGAGGGGTGCAAAATGTTTGACATATCAACTAACTTTTGTCACTCAGGCTTCGGAGAACCTTCCCTCCCCGCTAGAAAGCACACTTGCATCTTCAAAGCTTCTGAGCATGCATAGGCACACTGGGCCCCTGTCTTTTAAAGACCACAGGGATGAATACAGAATGGGAGGAATCTGGCTGAGTGAAAAGGATCTGGGTGTCCTGGTTGATCACAGGATGAGCAGCTGCAAAAAAGGCAAACACCATCCTAGGATGCATCAAGAGGAATACAGAGTCTAGATCATGAGAAGTAATTATTCCTCTTTACTCAACCTTGGTCAGACCTCATCTAGAGTACTGTGCCCTGTTCTGGGCACCCCAGTTCAAAAAGGACATTGACAAACTACAGCAAGTCCAAAGGAGGGCTACCAGAATGACTAGTGGTCTGGAAACCATGTCCTACGAGGCAAAGTTGAAGGATCTAGGAAAGTTTAGCCCACAGAAGAGGAGACATGATAGCTGTCTTCAAGTATCTGAAGGACTGTCACAATGCAGAGAGAAATCGTCCCTATTCTACTTGCACAAGATGGGAGGACTAGAAACAACGGGATGAAACTTCAAGGGAGTCAATACAGATTAGATATTAGGAAAAACTTCCTGACAACAAGGGCGATCAGTCAATGGAATAGGTTGCCATGGGAGGTAGTGAGCTCTCTTTCACTGGAGGTCTTCAAGCAGGCCGGACCTACATCTGTCTGGGATAGTTTAAGCAGGGGATTGGACTTGATGGCCCAAGAGGTCCCTTCCAACTCTATGATTCTATGATGGGCAGAGGCCAGACCAGAGATCACTGACCCTGCAGGTGGGTTACCAACACCACCTAAAACATCCAACCCAGATGCTAAAAGCTCTTCCAATAAAGAGAGGACAGCTGTCAGCACCATGGCTGTATCTACTGCATTTCCCTCTACATCTCCATCACTGGCTCAGCCAAGTTTGCTGGCATTCCCCATGGATCCTGCTTTCCCTCTTTGGGGTGCTTAATTGGTAGGCCTGATGAGATGTCTGGGAGACTGAGGGATGGTTAAAGAACTACACCTGGGCACTGAGATACAAGCGAGATCACAGGAACTGGGGAAAACCAGGAAGGAGTTGAAGTTCCAGAGATGCCTTGGCCACTACTCGGCCCTTGGTGTTCATTAGAGAGTAGCACAGACCCAAGGCTGTCTCTCTGGCTGGATTTCTCTGAATGGGGCCTGGGTAGTGACACTAACAACAACAAACCAGAAGCATGCTGCTTCTCATTTGGAAAACAGCTGGGGTGGAGAGAGAGAGTCTGTGTCTTTGTGCGTGTCTGTGTCAGTCAAGACAGTTTTCCTGGCAAATTATTTTAGGGGATTACAGTGATCCTTGAAAGCCATTTTTAAAGTTGTGTCAGAGTCCTCAGGTAACAGAGGCAGCTATGCCTGTGGACCACAAGATGCACCTGGGTTCGCTCTTTTATCATCCGTGAACACTGCTTGTGGCAGCTTTCACCAATGAGAATCTAAGTCCACCCTGCATAAGGATATAAGAGGGCCACAGCCCATCCAATCCAGCATCATGTCTCACATGGTCGTCCACCAATTGCTTCTCAGCTGGAGATACGTGCAAATGTTTTTTTGACATTCTATTTTAATCAAATCGAATACCCGAAAATCCAATTTAATTTGAATCTTTTAAATTCAATTTTAACAAGATTTGATTCGAATTTACCAAATTTGAATCTATTCGTTTGAATTTATTCGAATCTGCACATACAAACGTTGACAACATTCGTATGTGCGCGTACACATCTTCCTCACATCTGTACACATCCATACGCGTCTCTATGCATCCCGTAGTTATCCCATATGCAACCCATTTTCATCTCGTACAGATCTGTACAAACCGCATACGGATGTGGGAAAGATGGGATCTTCAAGTACGCATTTTTGTACGAACCCATACACATATGAATGTCTGGATAATTCATCAAATGAACAGATCCGAAATTTGATTCGAATCTTTACATTCGAATTTCGGGTTCAAATGTCAAAATTCAGCACATTTGATCGGATTTCGAACGCCTACAAATATTCGTGCACATCCCTATTCTGAACATCTCAAGCAGAAGATGAAGCCAAAGTCCCCACCCGCTCTCAACTAAGGGATTAATTCCTTCCTCCTCTCTCTCAAACCACAACAGGTCCTGGTTCCCGTGCAAAACCAGAGGCCTTTTCACACGAGGTTGTCTCAAATGTGCGGAGAACACGCAGAGACGGAGCATTCACACTGCTGGGGCGGTGGTTCTGTCCCAGCCTGTCTCTGTACATTTGTATCTGTGCACACATTTTTGCACACTCAAATGTTTCAAATCATTCAAACAAACGTTTTGGAACATTCAAAATTCGTTCGAACGTTTAAATTTGATAGTGTGGACATTCTATTCAAATTCAAATGTCCACAATCAATCGAATTCAATCGAATTCTGAATGTTTAGCGCATTCGTACGCATCCCTACGTAGTAGTAACAATGTCATCAGAAAAATACAGTGCAAGCCCAAACAGACAACTGGCACAATAAAGCTTTGCTTGGACAATTATTGGAGAAAATCAAAGAGAAAGTAGACCAAGGAAAGACTGCGGCTCAGAAATGGAGCACTGAAGAAAGAAATGGAAGGCCTGATTTTAGCTGCACAAGAACAGGCTATCAGGACTAATGTGATAAAAGTCAAGACAGAAAAATCAGCTGTAGATATCAAGTGCTGATTATGCAAAGAAGCTGAAGAAACAATCAATCATGTACTCAGCTGATGCAAAAAGATTACACAAACCAGGGATGTGCAAGAATATTCAAAATATTCGTTAATCAATCGAATTCGGCCGAATTTGGCAATTCTAATTGAATGTACAGTCATTCTTTTTTTAATATTTGAATGAATACAAATATTTTGAATCATCTGTATGAATAATTTGGAGATTTGTATGTGTATGGATATGTATGCATTACATACGTACCCAGACACATCTTATTTGTACCCAGACGTACCTGTACAGGATGCGTACGGGATAAAAACAGGATGTGTATGGATGCATACAGACACATACGAATGTTGTCGACATTTGTATCATCAAATACTTATCCAATAGTCGTTTGAAAGATACAAATATATTTGAATCAGTTTGAATTTTAATACATTTTTTCCCTATTTATACGAATTCGGACATTTGAATTTTTTCTATTAGTAGAAACATCCAGATTTGTACAAATTCATATGCATAACAAAGGTTACAAACATTCGTGCAAATCCCTACTGGGAACCTTTTCACGCCCTGGAGGAAGAATTCTGAACCAAAATATACCTAACGGGGCAGGTGGAGAACATAGCTACGACTCTCACAATGCAAGAGGGAATTTAGCAGCAGGAGGTTACTAGGTCATCAGTTTTTCATTTTAAAAAGGGGGCCCTGGACCTAAGCTTCATTCATTCTCCAGGTCTAGCATCATCTACAGACTTCCTGCAAATACAGCAAACAGCCTTGGAGAACCTTAAAGGCTACCTCTTTATGACTCAGCCTTCTCTAGCTTACAATGCCACTTACCAAAGAAAAGTTCACTAATGCTCATAACTTGTAAGATAATACACAGGTACTGTTATGTATTACATAGCTTGTAAGATAATACAAGGTACTCTATTTTTTCTGCAGCAGACGAGTGTGGTGAACTTCTGAGCAGAGCTCATGAGGGCTCCATTGATTTACTAGTACAACTGCATGACCTCCTCTGTCCTCAGTCCTGCAGCATGGCATGCCGCAACTAAAAAAAGGCTCCACTCCAGAAACTCACTCCCTTCCTGCTCCACCAATAAGCCGGCTGCCAAACCTGGACAGTTGGACTCGCTGCATTCATTCTGTTCGCACCGTGGCTCTAAGTGCACTCAGCTGCGTTTCTACGAAAGGTGTGATCTATGACTCAAATCTTCCGCTGCAAATGGGACCAAACAATCGTTTTATTGTGCAAACTTGGATGAGCTATTTGGAACTGCACAAAACTTTCAATGCCTCCTTGCTCTTTTCCCCTGGCAGCGGATGCACTATGCTCAGATGGACATGCATTTAAGGCTGGCTCACAGAAAATATGACATCAAATGTCTGGCAGGACTGGTATCTTTGTATCAATAACAATCACATTTGTTATATGTATGAATCTGTACAAATTCGGACATTCGTACACAGATCAAATGTTACGATATTCATACACTGACATCTGTACAAATACAGATGTTTCAGACATCCGTATGAACAGTCTGGACAATTGTACAAACAGTTTGGACATTGGTTAAACTGGGGTCATGGGAAAGCGGATGGACCAGACATCTGCAACAGATCTAGAGTGCATTCGGCATGGATTGAGAGCATATTAAAAGTGAATTCAGGTTGGATTTGACGCTTTCAGAGCAGATTTCTTAAGGGATATTTATTCTATATGTATCTTGGATACATCCGCTGCCTATTCGTTTGTATCTAATATTCGTGCGAATACATTCGTATCAAATAGAATTTTACCGCATTTGAAAGTGTCTATTCGTACACATATGAATTTTCAACCATTCAATTCATTACAAATCGAATGTCAAAAACCACATTCGTACACACCCCTAGCAGCTACTCAGTGATGAAAGGATAGAAAATGTCATAAGAATTTAAGCGGAGCCCTGCTGGATCAGGCCACAGCCCATCTAGTCCAGTATCCTGTCTCATACAATCACCCACCAATTGCTTCTGAGTAATTGGCCTTTAGAGGCATCCTGCCGGTCTCTCCCACCCTGGGAACCCATTCTAGGAGCTACGGATACATCTGTCCTTCATCAATCTGTCTAATTCTTTCTTAAAGCTACCCAGGTTGGATGCTGTCTCCACCTCTTCTGGCAGTAAATTCCACTGACCAATGACCCTCTGGGTGAAAAAATACTTCCTCTTATTGACCCTAACTCTCCTCTGCCCATCAGCTTCATAGACTGCCCCCTGGTTCTAGCTCTGCACAACAGAGAAAAGAATTTTTCTCTATCCACCTTTTCCAAGCCATGCATGATTTTAAGTACAGTACTTCAATCAGGTCCCCTCCCAAAGGCCGTCTTTCAGTGCTGAAGAGGCCTAGACATTGCAGCCTGATTTCATAAGGGAGGTGTACCAGCCCCTCGCTCATTCAGTTTGAGAGAAGAAATTTTCAAACCTTACAAGTTTTCTAGCCACATCAGCCTCAGTCACAACACTTGCAGATCCACCCAGAAACACCATATGTTTCGACAGCACTGAGTGAGATCCATAGAATTTTACCACATTCAAAAGCCTCTATTCATACAGATATGAATTTTTCTAACAACCAACCATGCTTCGAATGAACCTGGAGTTAGATCAAAGAGAGATCTGCCATAGTCCTGTGGACCTACAGTAATGCTGACAAACCAGCACATGAAAGTCTCATGCGCACGGGATACGCCCTGGTGCAATTCACATAATACTCATTTAAGATTATATATTCTATTATTTTGCTTATCTTTGCCACCTGACTAAACACTCACCTCCCAAAGACCTTTGGAAACCATGTGGCTACAACAGAAGGCACTCAAGTGAGGAGGAAGGGGACAGAAACCTTTGGTCCTCCAGCTGCAAACAAAATATTTTTTTTAAAAACCCAAACCCTCACATTTTAACTCCTTTGATGTCACATTTGACAAAAAAGTATTAAGTGGGCCAGTTTGGTTTGGTGGTTAGAGTGCCGGACTCATATCTGGAGGTCTCCCAGTTTGAGTCCGCACTCCTCCACGAAGCCAGCTGGGTGACCTTGGGCTAGTCACAGCTCTGTTTCTGAGCTCTCATAGCATCACCTACCTCAGAGGGTGTTTGTTGTGGGGAGAAGAACAGAAGGTTTGTCAGCCACTTTGAACCCCCTGAAGGGTGAGAACAGAAGGTTTGTCAGCCGCTTTGAGTCTCCTTAAAGGGTACGAAAAGCGGGGTATAAAAGCCAACTCTTCTTTTTCTAAACATGATCAGACATTTTGAAGGGGCTACAATAACGGGCAAATCACACTTCCACGTTCAGGCACAACAGAGAGAATAACGGAAGAGGCAGGCTGCACTCTTCATTTGTGAATTCTCATTTTAAATGGCTTGTAAACCTTTATGAATTCACAACTGGAGCCAAGATTTTTTTGGGTGGGTGGGTGGGTGGGAGGAATCAGTTTTTTCCTCTCTCATGTTCTTAGCTTTATTTCTGTATTTTATTGCTGTCAACTATCTTGGGATGTCTTATATGTGATGAGGTGAGGTATAAATTTGGAGAGGGAAAAAAAACCCACAGCCATTTTTTCATGAACTGTGGTTCTGTTGCGCTTTTAAGCCCTCTGAGCTAGCCAAGCCCTCCTGGACCCACCTTTCTAGGTCCTGCCAACTAGTTCAGGCAAACCAGGAAATGATCTGATTTGTGATAAAGCTGGTTTGATTTGCATCCAACCCGAACAAGCCAACATGGCACCAGGAGCAAGCCACGCCACTATTTGTGGTCCATGCACATCCCTGCTGGAAAGAACTCGGATCCCTTTAGAAAGCAAGCCACAAAAGCAAGTGGCCCACCTGTGGATTTGTCCGTTTTTATGCAGGTAGTCCAGGCCTTCCAAGACCTCCTTCAGGATGGTGGCTATGATGGGTTCATCCAGGACTCCATTCTTGTGTTCTCCTTTCGCCACAATATGCTTGATAACATCCAGGACGGACCCTGTATGAAGGGAAGAGGTGTTAACAAAGGAGGAAAGCAACCACTTGTTTAGAAAAATTATCCTCCAACTTAATACTACCAGCAGGTGGCCCAAAAATCATCTGAAGCTGGATATGCCCATCCCAACTTTTGGAAACAGCTGCTGATAGGCTTATTTACTGCATTAATATCCTGCCCCAAGCCCAAAGGAGTCCACTCAGCATACAATGCTTTAAAAATGCAGTGCAACCAAAACGCAATAAAGACACATAAAATATTAACCAATCTCATCCAAAAGCAGAGAACAAAGAACAAGAACGAAGACCATGTATGTTTGCAAGACTTTTTGGTCTAGTGGTTGAGAAGCTGGACTCTTATCTGGGAATACCAGATTTCATTCCACACTCTCCCATGAAGCCAGCTGGGTGACCTTGGGCTGGCCACAGCTCTTAGCTCTCACAGCCCCACCTACCTCACAGGGTGTCTGTTGTGGGGAGAAGAACAGAAAGCTCTGTCAGCCACTTTGAGTCCCCTTAAATGGGTGAGAAAAGCGGGGTAGAAAACCCAACTCTTCTTTTATAAAAGTCACTCCGCTGGGGTCCATCTTAATTCTAAGGGTAAAGCGTCCCATAATGGAGGTGTGGCCATCTACAAGGCCCTTAGAATTTTGTTTTCCAAATTATCTACCCAAAAAGGGTCATTTCAGGAAAGGGGCAGACACCAAAGAAATTGTTCAATCAAGCATCCAGAATGCCAAACCATGCACAGCTTTCACTTAATCGCACAGAATGATGTAGCTGCATCAATCCACTGCTACATCATAGGTTCAGGGACAGAGGGTGACAATTGCCCTGTGAATGCTGTATATCCTCCAAACTTACTACCAGTGCTCACAGTGCGCACCCGGCCACTGCCATGGCGATCATGACGTGGTGTGAAGCTATGGGGAAGTAAAAACATCTCCAACAGCTTCAGAAGATCAGCGATGCTCTGGGATGGAGCATCTCTAGGCATCTTGGAACACCCCCGACAGGTAAATACAAACTGGCCTTTTATTCGTCTTCAGAACATAGTAGAGATTGCAGAAGCTGTGAGGAGCAGAGGTTCCATACCCCCAAAGCTGTATTCCTTCTGCATGTTTTAAAATTCAAATTCCAGCAGAGCCAGTCAGCACACCATTCATGTGTCTCCTATCATACAATTCTGGAATGAGTTTGCAGTTATTGGGTACCACTGAGTCAAGGGGTTTGTTTCCACTAGCACTAAGGACCCATTAGGCTCATAGCAGGAAGACCCTGTTTCCACTGCAGACCCCATTAGAGCCACATTTGTTTCCACCTGTTCTAGGGAAATCCAGATTAAATGGGTCCTTCAGGGTTTTTTTTTTCACTGACCTCCCTTAATCCAGATCTAAGATGATCCAGATCTAAGGAATGGGTCCTTCATCTAATCCGGATCTAGTAGGATCTTCAAAGAATCTCCAGAGTGTCTATGGAGTTTGCACGCACATACACCCCGTGGCGCCCCCCCCAAAAAATGGGGTGACAGGCAGGCCCCATGTGGGTAGATTTGGATTTGCCACAAGGGTGGCTCCAGCATTTCTACTGTGAGCACACAAGCAGCCATTGCTATTGGGTGCTACACCGCCCATGGAGACACATCAGGTACCTCCTTAGATCCGGATCTACTAAATCCAGATTAGTTGAAGGACCCATTCCTTAGATCTGGATCATCTTAGATCCGGATTAAGGGAGGTAAGTGGATGAGAGGCTGGGGATCCAACTGTCAACCCTCTGTTTTCCAGACAATTTGCCCTACTGCTGCACTACAGGCACTCCCAGATTCCATGGGGCATCTCTATGCAGTTTTCTTGACAGAGGTACAGAAGTGGTCTGCCCTTGCCTACTGGGGAATGGATGGGGTTCAAACCAGTAACCCACAGTCTGTTCTACCACTAAGCTACAATGACTTATCTGGAATGATTACTCCAAGCTCTACAAGGAGGACAAGCAGAGGGTGGAGTGTCAGGGGAGGAACAGGACCGCAAAGAAAAAGATGCAAGCCGTCCTCCAAATGTTTGGTTGTTTACATTTTTATCCCACCCTTTACCCAGGAGTCTCTGGACAGGTAATGACATTTAAAACCAAACATTATAAAAACAATAACAGTATGTATTAAAACAATAGCATCTGCAAGTGGGAAGGGAAAAGTGTATCCCCATTTAACCAAAGGCCAGGGCAAAAAGGTGCATCTTCACTGCCTTCCAAAATATGTACAATGAAGGTGATTGATGCACCTCAAGGGAGGGGGGGGAGACTATTCCATAGCCTAGAGGCCATCACTGAGAAGGTCCTCTCCTGGGTGCCCACCCCTTCTGCTGCTGAGGGTGGTGGGACAACCAGGAGGGTCTCCTAGCCAGATTTTAAGGCACGGGCAAGTCGCTATGGGGGTAGGCGTCCCGTTAGATCGTTGAAGCCCAAGTCATTTAGGGCCTTATAAGTCAGAGTTAACACCTTGAATTCAAGGCAGCCAGTGCAACTCTTTTAAGACTGGCATGATGTGCAATCTAGCAGCTGCATTCTGCACTACCTGCAGCTTCCAAACCGTCTTCAAGGGCAGCCCCATGTAGAGCACATTACAACAGTCTAGTCTCAAGGTTACCAGAGCATGGATAACTGTGGCCAAGTCATCTTTGTCCAGAAGAGGCTTCACCTGGCGCACCAGCTGTAGCAGCAAATAGGCACTCCTGGCCACTGCCTCCACCTGAGCTTCGAGCATCAGCACAGCATCCAAGAGCGCCCCCAAAATTCGCACCTGTCCCTTCCAGGGCATTGCAACCCCATCAAGCACAAGGTGTCTCCCAACTACACGGACCCGATACCCTGTGACACGCAGCACCTCGGTCTTATCTGGATTCAGCTTCAATTTATGAGATGCAGTTCCCACCAACAGTGCCAACAATGTTCACGGACATCGAAGTCTAGTAATGCCTGGGAGCGTGCAAGGCTTCTGCCACCAAGCATCCTGACGAAGCAGCTCATCTTAGGTTTAAACCAGCTCAGAGAGTGCTGAGAAACTGGAAACATAAAATTCTGCTCATCTTTCACCCCACTCTATTATGCAATCAGCCGCATTAGCAACAGGAACAGCCTTCTGAGAAGATTTTGAAAATCCAGGCGTTCTCCTTCAGAAACATGCCAAGAGCTGCTCCTAATCCAGTTTAATTTTTTTTAGAAGGATTTTAGAAATCTTGGGATACGTGGTAGGCTACAAATACTGTGCTGAATGTTTAATTTGAAATACGAGTTAAAGACAGTTCATTTTGCTCAGCTCCAGGATTAACACCATGGGATGGGGGAGAAGGCAAGCCAGGACTTGCTAAAGGATGCCTGAAAAGCCTAAAATCTTTGAACTTAATTTGAATAGGTTTAAGACTTAACAGTAACTATTTGGATTGCTGATTAATCCTGAGTGACAGTTAACATCACTAAGATTTGTCATACATGTGTTAGAAAGGGTTACGTGGCAGGCCAAGAACTGATTTTCCTCCTTTACTCATGCAAAGCTTTCTACACTCAGTTGACCTGTATCAACGTATCTGCTAGGGATCTCCACAAATGCAAAATCTGGACCCAGTACAGATGGGATGCTTCTTAAGGCGATCTGCAGGGACTGGAGAGCAGGTGAAGGTTTTGCCTTTGAATTCTGCATGAGATGCCCAGGAGCAATTGGTGGGCCACTGTGAGAGATAGGAGGCTGCATTAGATGGGCTGTGGTACAATCCAGCAGGTGTCCTCTTATGTTCTTATGTATAAGGATCAGTTGAAATGGCAACCCAACAGAATCACCCCTTATTTCACTAGGTGGGGAAGTTGCAACCATCCACCTACTGCATATGCCAACTCCCATTACTCAGCTCCTCACCATACTATCTGGAGCCATTGGGAATGAAGATCTACCAACTTGTAGTTTGCCAAAGCAGCAAGGTGGGGAAACAGTAACGTGGTACAATGTGAGGGTAAATGAGATGCAAATTTTCCTTGTGCTCCCCAAGAACAGTCCATTTCTGGAGTGCAGAATAATGAGGTGGTTCAGGTAGGGACCATGAACTGAAGTGAATCATACATGTTTTACATCCTACTGGGAAGGCAGGCGGTGGGTCAACAACACTACAGCATACTGTACTTAGTATCTTGCTTTCTGGTACTCAACTGTTCCTGACAACAGCTTGGATGTTCTTGTGCCCACTGATTCAACAAAGAGCATTAATACCATTTCATTGTCCTCTGTTAAACTCATAGTGTCCATCATCCATCCATGGTGGACTACAGCTCACAGCATCTCCTATTACTAACCTGGGGGGGGGAGGCACCTTCCATCCACAGCAGACTACAGCTCACAGCATCTCCTACTACTACCAGCTCTGCTGATCAGGCAGGCTGGAAGCCTATTAGCAGTGGACATTCCCATGTTGTCTATCCCACAGATGGCAAGAGGGAATACTGGTCCGCATCTACTTAACCTCCACTTAAGAAGGCTGCATCAACTGACTCACAAGACCTCCAATGAATGTAGTATTCGGGAGTGCTTTGGCCGACATCCAAGTGGAGGAAAGTTCAAAGACAGGGAAGCAGGATCCTAAGAGCAGGAGCGCTTCACAGAACAAAAAGCTGGGCCTGATCAAGCAAGTGGCAGATTTGGGATCCATTTCCCCTGCTCCCCTCCCTGGAGAAAGTGAACATTTCCAGAGGCAAGGTCACAAGCTTGCAAGTACCCACACAGAGCAAAGCCATCTCTGGAAGGCTTTGGGGGAAGATCCCTTTTTGGGGGAGGAAAGCCAGAGGATTTAAGGAAACTGCCAATGGGCCATGCCAAGACAAAGGGTAGCAACCCCAAGTTATTTTTAGCATTCCATTTAAATCTAAGTAGTTAAAACAAGTAATGGAAGCACTAACGGCAAATGCTCTTTAAAGACCCAACTGTGGCACAAAACCTAAAATACCCTCCAATATTTTGAGCAAGTTGACAAGATAATGGTACATTAAAACCATCTTCTCACCGCAGCAAATGGCATCTGAATCACCAGCATTTACTAAAAATTAAACGTTCAGGCCTCCAGGATCCACAAGAACAACTGAAAAGGCTTATTCACCGTGCCTTGTACATCAATGAAATTACTAGTTAGGCTTCCATTCCAGACGTATGCTGGAAAGCAAAATAGGACGTAAGGAATTAAGGGTGGGGAGTCAGACAATCTGTATGCATACTGAGAAACCCTTGCGCAGAAAAATAAACTGTTGTAAATAAATCAGGAAAGGTAAAGGGATAATATTCCCTGCTGCAGGAGCAAAAAAAAAATCCAGATGAGGAGAGAGAAGTGACCTGGTCTCTTGGCTATAATGGTAGCTTACAGCTGCTATAATTAAAATTCTTAAATCAGCCTGCTCCATTTTTGACTTTCATACCTGGTGAGATATGCAAACAGTCTTCCAAAGGTATGTCTAGACATTACGTACACGTTGCAGAGTTATCACAGGACATTAAGGGCCACACCCAGACTTTACTTTGCCAGGTCTCTATCACAGGCATTCTATCCGGCCCTTTAACCCTCAAATTGGCAAATTGCAATAGATGCCTTAGCAAAACATTACAAAGCAGCTCTTCAAGAAAAAAAAAGGAAAAGGCAAACCATTTCAAGCAAGCAGGGATAGCTCAGTGATTGAAAATCTACTTTGCAGGACGGCCGAGGGCAAACTAGGACACCTGCCCTGGCCAGCAAGGTCACTAGGGTGGCAAAGATGAACCAAATTATTAAACCATACTGTCAAATCACTACGGTGGGGGCAGCAAGACAGCAACAAGAAATCTGCCCCTCTGGTTTTTTCTTCTTCTTCTTAAATCTACTGTTGTCTAGACTAGAGGTATGCACAAATGCAATTTTTGGGATTTGATTTGAAGAGAATATCCAAAAATACATTTCAAAAACAATCTTTAAAATCTGAATTTACCCAAATTCGATTCGAATTAAGCAAATTCAAATCTATTCATTTGAATTTTTGATTCAAATTTGCACTAACGAATGTCAATAACATTGGTATGTTCCCGTACGCATCTGTACACATCCTTATGCAACCCATTTTCATCCCATACAGATGTGTACAAATGCGTACAGATGTGGGAAAGATGCATACGTGCAGGTACGCACGGTGTATGACCCCGTACACATACGGATATCTGAATACTTCAAACAAATAGATTCAAAAATTCAAAATTCATTTAAATGTTTAAATTCGAATTCATGGAGATTCGATTTGAATTCGAATGTCGAAATTTGGACAAATCTGATCAAATTCTGAACGTCTTTGAATATTCGTGCAATTCCCTAGTCTGGACACAATAGGTCCCAGGCTAAATTCCCGCCATCTCCTAGGAAGAAATCACAGCAAAACAAAGACAAATTCATGGATGACAGATGTATCAACAGCTATTAGAATGGATGCCTAAGTACATCTTTCAGGCTGTGGGGACAAGCAGGATGCTTCTAAAGCCATTTTCTGGGATTCGAGAGGTTTGCCCTTGTCTCTGCTTGAGATGCCCATGAGCACTTGGTGGGCCACTGTGTGTGTCAGGAGGCTGGACTAGATGGGCTGTGGCCTGTTCCAGCAGTGCTCCTCTTAGGTTCTTATGTTCAGATCTTAGGGCATAGGCAGGGAGGAATTCCTTTAGATATTTGGGGTCCAAGCTGTTCAGAGCCTGAGCGTTAATACCTTGAACTGGTAGCTCAGCCAATGGAGGTGTTACCTCCTTTAGGGCCCAGACTGAGTCAAACATTCACCTTCAAAATGTGCTCTGGAAATCTTTGAAAGCAACCCAGAGTCTTTCATGAAACTACCAAGGCGAAAAAAAAAAGTGATTTTAGCTTGGAACAGGCAAGGAAAAGACGTAGGCATTTACCTTACACAGTCATAATCAATTTAAACAGTCATCACCTTGGAACATTTCCCTTTTTACTCCTCCTTCTTTAAATGCCAGGTAAGACAAGGTAACTAGATAATTAAGGGAGGAGAAAAGGTCAATAAAAAGTTGATTTATGACACATGCTGGAAGAGCCAAGCACAAAGACAGGCAACGGTGTTCCTCAGAAAATGCTGAAAGGAGCTGAAAAGTGCTGGGCGCCGACCCAAAGCCAGCTCAGCATGACAGCATTTGCGGCCAATCACAGAGCTCCATCCAGGACCAGAACGTCAAGGGGCCACCGCAGCAAGATGGCCTTCAAGGAGATCTGTCAAATCCCTTCAGCTTTCTTCCATGACACTGATTAAGGCTTGGCCTTTTCACTCATGTACATCCACGCCTACAAAACAAACAGCCTACCAAGAATGAAAAGCATTTATTGATATAGCACACCCCTTTTTCTCCTCCTCCTCCTCCTCCTCCTCCAAAGATGAAGAAAAAACTCACACCAGTCTTCAAATCACCTCATTCATTCTGAATGTGCGGGGAGGGAAACTGCATCTCTTATCACGCTTCTTTGATCTAACAGCCCTGCAAGCCTCACAGGGTTGAGTGGGTGGGCCTGCTTGGCAATTTATCGCATGAGCAGCTCCAAAAAAGGAAGATCAAGATTTCTTTTAAACACAGATTCAATTATAGATCTTTTAGAGGTCATGGATTTGCACCCAGCATGCCTCCAGGGTCACACTTAAGGTTTAATCCAGCTTCAGTCCACTTTCAGAGTGAGAGAACACATCAGCAAAGCGACAAGCTGTTTTCTTTCAGTGCTAAGTAACTCAGAAAATTCACATTTGGGATAGATAATGTGGAAAGAAAATTTCTGGCCACTTTCCTGATGTATTCTCTCGCTCTGAAGGCGGAATGAAGCTGGATTAATCCTTAGGTGTAACCACAGCCCATGACTGGGGCAAAGTGGAACAGAAAGGCTGGAGTTGCAGAGGGCAAAAACAGAGAAGACATTTCCATGACAGAGAAAATGTTTCCATAGGCCCCAAGTGCCAGTAGTAATGATTCAGTCTTGGACTCATATACTCCTACATCAACTCTTTCCAATTCAGGCAAAACATATATTTTATATATTTATATTTGATCTGAGTATTTATAGACCGTAAGACTGTAAGAGGGGCCGTTGTATTGGGCTGCAGCCCTTCTAGTCCAGCATTCTGTCCCACAGAGTGGCCCACCAATTGCTTCTGACACCTCAAGCAGAAGACAAAGGAAAAACCTTCACCTACTCTTATCACCTTGCAAATGGCCTTCAGAAGCATCCTGCCAGTCTCTCCAACCTGGAGGTGGTACTTAGGCATCCATCCAAGTAACCACTGATGTACCTGTCCTCCATGAATCTTATCTAATCCTTTCTTAAAACTATCTAGGCAGGTAGCTGTCACCACCTCCTCTGGTAGTAAATCCCACAGACAGATGATTCTCCCCTCCAGGTGTTCCCTAAACTGTATAAGTACTTGTATCTCATTCTTTGTCTGAAGGTTCAAGGGCGACTAACCACATTAAAACGATAAAGCACATAAAACAACCTAAAACATGTATTAAAATACATCCCACAATTCACCAACTCTGCAAGACAAGACTTAAAAGGAACTAAGCATCAAAGGTCTGGGTGAAGAGGTATGTTGTAATCAGGCACCAGAAGACACACAACGTTGGCACCTCGCATGCCTCCTGACAGAGGTTGCTCCGAAGTCTAGGAGCCACCACAAAAAAGGCCTCTCATGTGTACCTGACCCTTGGGCAGCTGAAAGAGGTGAGACTACAATACAGCCCATAACAAATCCCAAGAGGACTAAACAAATGAAACCCTATTATGCTGCCTGAGTAACTGATTTATGCTACAGCTGATGGGGATCTGCTACTGCCTCCCTGGAAACACAACACATGCACACAGGCGCGCACATCTCCGCCTGTGCCAAGGAAGAAAAGAAGGCTCACTGCGTCCACCAGGACAGTACCATTTCATGTGCTAAGCTTGATTTCCCGTTCTAGCTGGATTGCAACCTATGGACTGCCCAGGAGAGAGGCCATCACAGTATTACAGTTTACCAGATGAGGATGGTGGGCGTGACAGACTGGAAAAGCTGAGGCACAATAGTTTCCTAGTGACGTGCTTAGTAGTGAAACAAGCTGCACTGAGTTGCTTGGTGGGGGGGAGTCCAGTATTTTGACATGGGTTAATTTTTTGGCTTACCAAAATGCAAATTATAGGGGAAACAAAGGAAACATACCCAGTCCTCAAGGTACAGTGGGAGCAGGTACGTTAGAGTATGAAATCTGAGCTGGAAGACTGAGGCAAAGGCCATAAGAACATAAGAACATAAGAGAAGCCCTGCTGGATCAGGCCACAGCCCATCTAGTCCAGCATCCTGTCGCACACAGTGGCCCACCAAATGCTCACGGGCATCTCAAGCAGAGACAAGGACAAACCTTCTCCTGCTCTCGAGTCCCAGCAGATGGCCTTAGAAGCGCCCCAGTTCCTCCCCCCACCCTCAGCCTGAAGGATGCACCTAGGCATTTGTTCTAGTAGCCATTGATACATCTGTACTTACCCCTCCATGGTCCAAACTACTGGGTCTGGCCCAGCCAGGTCTGCTAAGGTCAGATCACGAAAGGCATAGTCTGGAACAGAGCCATCTGTGTAACAGCACTGATCCACATCAGCCCCTGCACCGTAAGTTCGGGGCTGGGCTACAAGTGCCCTATGCGATAGGAACAAAAGTTCCTAACTTTGGTGCCTTAGGAGGTCTCATTTGGCACCACCAAAACAAGTTCCCCAGTAGTCCCAAACACAGGAGGCATGCCTTCTACACGCTTCCATGTCATGTCTGATGGTCTGCCAGTAGACCTGTTTAAACAGGTCTACCAGTAGGCCAGTCTGGTCTAGTGGTTAGGGAGCCGGACTCTTATCTGGGGATATCAGGTTTGATTCTGTTCTCCTCCATGAAGCCAGCTGGTGACCTTGGGCTGGTTACAGCTCTCTTCTGAGTCTCACAGCCCTACCTACCTCACAGGGTGTTCTGTTGTGGGGAGAAGAACAGAAGCTTGGCGGCCGCTTTCAGTCCCCTTAAATGGGTGAGAAAAATGGGGTAGAAAAGCCAACTCTTCTTCTTCTAATCCTAAGCAGGTCCTCCTAATCAGGATCACGCGCCATCCACTGTAGGAGTGGGACCTCACAGGTCCACACTAATGCGCAGACCAATGAAACCAAAAAGAGGACCTCAAAGGCCTTTATTCTGGCGTAATGGCAAGAGCAGAAAGGACCAAGGAGTCACTCTCTGCAGATCCTTGAGCAATTTGTTGGTTCCAATGAGTTCTACAACAACCCAGGCAGACTGGCTTCCACTGCCCTCAATGTTGGAGACCACACGCTTCGCCCACAAAATGATACCGCCCCCCGCCCCCCCAGCCAGGCCCCATTCAGAGAACTAAACACCTCCCCGCCATGCCCACATTCGGAGGACTAAACACCTCAGTGATTTTAAAGGTAATCACAATCAAAAGGTTCTGCTTTGCATCTCTCAAGCAAATGACTCAATGGTGACAGTACATTTCATTAAAAAAATATCAGAAAAGAACACACAAACCCAGAAACCCACAAGACACAGACAGCAGCCTTATACTTACCCCCACTAAGGAGTTTCATCACTAACCAGAGTTCATCTTTCACTACAAAGGAAGTATAGTATGACACGATGTTAGGGTGGTGGCACTGGCTCATGGCTTGAATTTCTTTCTGGAAGAGGAAGCAGAGGGGGAAAAAAAGAAATGCTGTTAAATAACTGTAAAGTACTTGTATCTGGTGCCACACACAGAAAGGACAAAGCAAGCAGTCTTTCAGGAGAAAGTTTATGGGAGATGATCCCAACTGCAGTGGGAAAGTGAAGGAATCAGAAATCCATTCTCAAAGTTGAGCTATACAGTTCGCCTCCCCAGATCCATGGGGGGTAGGTACCTGGTCCTACCACAGTTACAGGAAACCGCAGCTATTTGAAGCACTGGGAAATTGTGCAAGATTTCCCATGATTCCAGGGAAATCGCACAAGACTTTCCTGTTATTCCCAGGAAATCAAGCGAGATTTCCCCAGAATAATGGAAAATCGAGGACAATTTCACCTGATTTCAATCTGCCCAGGCCTCTAGGAAGCCTCCAGCGGGCCTAATGGTACCGGGGGTCTGGCCCAGTTGACTGCAGATGAGTGAAACCGCGGTTACCAGACCAGCAGATACAGGGGACCCAACTACATTCAGTTTCAGCAAGTTGAAGGATACAATAGGTAGGCCTTCACCAGCCCAATTGCTTCCCTCCACCCCACTCTTTTGAAGGAGGATTCCTAATTAGCGATGTACATGAATGTTCTAAACTCAAACAGAATGTCTAGACATTCGAATTTAAACATTTGAATGAATTTTGAATGTTCTGAAACATTCGTTTGAATGACTCTAAACCAGTGATGGCGAACCTTTTGAGGTCAGTGTGTCAAAATTCACAAGAAAACTTAGCTTAGCTGGGGTGCTGTGTCACATCTAGAAATATCCATAATTTTGTAGCTCTAGTAAAAAGTTATATTTTTGACATATGTATTTTATTAAAAGCAAAAACAAATAATTCTTTACTTTAGTGACCTTTGTTGCTGAATTTCATTTGCTAAATCTTCAACTGAAAGTTGGTATTTCATACACTTCAAGAACAAGCAAGCACTACACGCCCAGGTGCCAGGGTGACCATGTGTGTCACCCAAAAGGGCTTGGCGTGTCACCTGTGACACGCCTGTCATAGGTTGGCCATCACTGCTCTAAACATTTGAATGTACAGATATGTATGTACAGATACAAATGTACATATATGTATCTGTATGCCTCTCATATGTACATGTAGGCATTTGCGTACAAAATGCATACAGATACATATGACACATACGAATGTTGTCGACATTCGTATCTTCAGATTCGAATCTAACAGTCGAACGAATAGATTCAAACGTACTTAATTCAAATCGGATTTTGTTGCATTTGGATTCTAAACACTCAAATCGAATGTTTTGGCATTTTATTCAAATTGAATTCCAACGCAAAAAAACATTTGTGCACACCCCTATTCCTAACACAAATGCAAGATGACAGTTAGGAAAGCTAAGAAAGACTTTGAGGAGCACATTGCTAAAAACATCAAAAGAAATAACAAGAACTTCAGAAGTATTTCAGAAGTAGGAATCCACCCAGGAAAGCAGTTGGACCATTAGATGGTAAAGAACAGAAAGGAATAATTAAAGAAGACACGGAGATTGCAGACAGACTAAATGAATTATTTGCCTCCGTATTCATGAAGGAAGACAGAAGACACATGCCAGTAGCTGAGCCTGTATTTTCAGAAGAATTAAACTGGACAGAGATAACCAAAGAAGAGGTCCTTGCATGTCTTAATAAACTAAATGTTAACAAGTCACTGGGACCAGATGGTACTCATCCAAGAGTCCTTAAGGAACTCAAATGCGAAATTGCCGACCTTCTAGCAAAAATATATAATCTTTACCTAACATCAGGCTCTGTACCTGAGGACTGGAGGGCAGCAAATGTAACACCAATCTTCAAGGAGGGGATTCTGGAACATTGTTCTGCAGAAGGTTCACTAAAGGCAAGCCGGGACCACCACATAACGAAGAGGTGAAGGTGCTACACTTTTAACAGCTTCGTAAAAAAAGCAATTTCAGCAGGTGCTGGCCACATTACAAGCCACATCTGCTGAAACTGACTCAACTACAACCATTAAAAGTGTAGTATTACTCTAAAAATATTATTATTGCTATTATTATTATTATTCAACCATTAAATGTATTTGTTTAAATTTGTATACCACTTTTCCCAACAGCTAATACATTACACTTGAGGCATTCCAGGAACCCAGGACCTGGAAGGCTTGCTGGGAACAAGCATGGTCCTCCATTTCTAGAAGACCCACAGCACACAGGCCAGCTGTTCAAAAACAGTATAGTTGGTAGTTACAGCCCAGCGGGGGCTGCAAGATCCGTTGATCAGAGGTGGTCCACAGCAAATCAAAGGTTTGCAAACTAGCCACTCAGTTCTAGATTCATTTACAAACCATCCTTAATGCTGGTAATTTAGGCCCAGTATGAACTTGAGCCACAAAAACAAGCCGGTGCATATCTCTGGCTACGTGATCTGTGACTCATGCCCTTGGAAGGAAATCCGAATAGGTGTTAACAGGGACTGTTAATACCTGGGCTTCAGTCCCACAAAGATTTCCTACCACAGCAGCTAGCAGCAACAAAAGCAATCATACCAGAGGTATAAAGCAGCACAAGACATCACACTCTGGTCTGCTGTGGAAAACAGGGAGACTTTCCTCTCTTGCAAGGTACCAATTTTGTGCTTTTGCAAACAACAAGATCCTCTGAAGCGTTTCTATATGTCCCGCTTCCACATTAATGCAAGCGGCACTGCATCATCATTAGCGGTAGGTTCCTAGAAATCTTCACAAATGTCAGTTTCATAAATATTAAAGGACTGTATCTTTGGGGAAATGGACATTAGGGGAGTCAAATCTAAAAACTCTGTAGGGAAAACAATCCCAGAAAAAATACACAGCTTGCTTCAAACGCTCCCCAAGCCCATAGGTGTTACTGCTAGTTAAATGCAACTGACTTCAACATTTCTTACTCACAAAGAAATGCTAAAACGCACCACAAAGTTAGTAGTGCCAGAACATAGTAATGATCAAAATGAGTAGTTTAACCACCCACATTAAAATACATGGTAGTAGAGCAAACTGCTTGGAAAGTAGAGATGATACGTTTCATCCTCAGCCTGCCCACCAAAGTAGGCAACAGCATCCTGTTTCCGCACTCCTGCCAAGTGCATCATGCCCACGTGGCAGTGTATATAGCCAACTCAATCACACCCAACAACACACACCTATGGAAAACTACCGGTCTCTGATGCTAACTTGTGAACGTGCAAGTCACAGAAACCAAAAGCCTGTTCAGTTCTGTCATTGCAGACATCCAAAACACAGAGCTACTGAAACTGTGAATAATGAGAAGAGATTGTAGTTGTGGTTTCGTAAACGGCAAACTACCTCTGTATTCCTGCCAAGAAAGCTGCATCATGGTTCCCATGGAGGCGCCCATGGAGTCAACCGGGAGTCAGCCCTGACTCAGTGGTGCCCCAACAGCAACAAGTACTGTGGTGTGGACATCCATGATCCTTGATATTAATATACAACACATCCACATGGGGCTACCCTTGAAGACAGTTTGGAAGCCATAACTGGTACAGAATGCATCAGCTGGACTTCTAAGGGGCACTGTTGGCTGGACACACACCATGCCAGTCCTAAAAGAACAGCACTGGCTACCATGTCCAATCCATTATAAGAGTTTGGGACATGCTACCACGTCCAGTCCATTGTAAGAGTCTAAACAGCCTGGGCCTCAAAAATCTAAACACCTTCTCCCATCTAGACCTGCCCATACCCTAAGGGTGTGGAGGCCCATGGGATGGCCTTCTTGGTAGTAGCCCCCAGGCTTTGGAACAGTCTCCCCGCTGAGATGCAACGGACACCGCCATTGTATGTATTCAGACAACTATTGAAGACACACTTCTGTATCCTGGCCTTCGGCTGAGGGAACAACATCCCCTCCCCATGCGAGCACCGTCACTGCTTTTAGTTAATCTAATCAATTTTTAAAAAATATTGATTAGTCCTGGAACCATATCATACAGACAGACCAAGATCAGTTACTTTATGTTGACCCACCACAAGACCTTTAGGTATATAGGAAGGAACAGAATTATAAATTAGGGCTGCATGAATATTCATAAGATTTGTTATACATACAAATTCAGACAAAGTTGGACATTCGTACATGAACTGAATGCTACAACATTCAAACATTAACATTCATATGCATATGAATGTTTCGGAACATTCATAGGAATAGTTCATACATTCGTTAAACTGGGGATATGTATGGGATACGTATCGATACATATGCACTCATATAGGATAAATATCTGATATGTATTCGTAATGTATGCACTGGTATAGGATCCGTATGCATTTGTATCGGATATTTGTACGAATTCGTATGAATACACTCGTATTGAATAGAATCCCACCACATTCAAAAGGGATCTATTTGAATGAATACAAATTTTCTAACATTCGATTTATTACCATTTGTTCACATCCCTACTATTAATTAAAAAATAAACCATCTCAATTCAACTTCCTCCTCAGCTATGAACCTCTCAGGTGACTTTTAGTCACCTGAGCCCTCTCAAAACCAAATTATCCCTGTACCCAAAGGGCAGGAGGAAAGCAACTTTTTACTTCCAGCATAGGCTCTCGTGGTGAGATACGTGCAAGGGAACCTGAAGCAACTGACGGGCTTTGGTTTTCTATCCGACAGCTAGGTCAACAAGCTAAAAAAGCAGCATTATGACCATCCCATGCCTACATGAAAAGAGCAGAGAACACACCTTCTGCCTCTGCTAAGAAGACATACAGCATCTTTCTAATAAGGTTCATTTCAAATTGGAGGATGGTAGACGACAACCGATTTCTGTAAAAGGATGAAGATGTCAATTATTCATGGACAAAGCTGCTGCCTTCCATTAGGTCTCCACAACGGAGCGAGATAAGAGCACAGAATAAAGTTTTAATAGCCCTACAACACTCATTTATCTTACCATGAAAGCTATGCAGGGGAAAGTCACTTAGGGCATTAGACTCCGCAGCTCCTAGAATTATCTAGTTGCACTACTAACAGTACTGCTGCCTCTAATAAACAAGGGAAATTCCAAAAGCTAACCATGGCACAGGTGATAGTAAATGTGCCCATTCAGGGCTGAATGAATGAGTCTACTGCAGTCACAAACCAGAAATTCAAAACAAACTTAGGGGTTTTTTTTCCCTTAATGGGTGCTTAATGGGTACTCTAGTGGCTAGTGTAAAAGCACCCTTAAATACAACAGTATATAACCAAGTATTTGTGATGTGTATAATATATACAATTAAGATCAGCAAAATAAAATCTACAAAGTATTGTCTACGAATTAAAATTTTTTCGATATTAAATATGCAAAGTTGACAGATTTTACAATAAGTGTGCGGAAACTTTATTTGTTCAAATCACTGACAACTTGCCTTCGTTTTACGGCTGCAGTACAAATCTTGCCACATCTAAAGTGATCTGGGATTTTCTGTCATCTGTTAAATATTTTAGATCGTAATCATCTCATCTGTCTGGGATTCGCTGCACAATAGAGGTGATAAATGTGGCAACGCAGCAGACTCCGACTGGCGGTTTTCACCTCATTCAGTCCACATGGACGTACTCACTCTGAGTAAGGTATACTCCAAATCTGCCCTGAAGAAGTACTGATTTGACTAAATTTGGGATTATCCAAGCTTAGATCTTTACACTTTCTTGTAATATCCAGGTACCTGACCATCTCATTCAGCTGTCCTTGTAAATCCATATCCCAGGTACATTACCTAATAGTTCTGGCTCTCTCATACCCAAGGGTTATTAAGGCCTGAGCTATGATGTTGTAGTAGTAGCAGCAGCAGCAGTAGTAGTAATAGTAGTAGAAGAAGAAGAGTTGGCTTTTCTACCCAGCTTTTCTCATCCATTTAAGGGGACTCAAAGCAGCTGACAAAGCTTCTATTCTTCTTCCCACAACAGAACATCCTGTGAGGTAGGTGGGGCTGTGAGAACTCAGAAGAGAGCTGTGACTAGCTCAAGGTCACCCAGCTGAACTTTGTGGAGGAGTGTAGAATAGCACCCAGTATTCCCAAATAAAAGTCTGGCTCCCTAACCACTAGACCAAACTGGCTAATTCTAAATTCTCAGCTTCTCCTGCAGCATAAATGTCTATTTTGTCTGGGATGTACCCACTTGGGGGGAAAAACCAACTTTAGTCAGTAATGAATGCTAAAGATCCACACTTGGGTCTCAAACCTAATTTGTCCCATCTCCAGCTAGACAGCAAACACCACACTGGCCACTACAAACTCTGAATTCTCAGACCTTCCCTACTCTTTAATACAAGCTAGCAGTGAACTCAAGAGACATCATTTGTGTCTATGGGTTTTTTCCACTACCACTAAGTACCCATTAAGTACCCATTAGGCTCAGAGCAGGAAGACCCCATTTCCACTGAACCTGATTTGTTCACACCTGTACTAGGGAAATCCGGATTAAATGGATCATTCAGGACCTATAATCTAGATTTCCTGTGAACCCTATTAAAGGGGTCTACAATGCAGTCTTCAGACATCAAATCCAGATTAGAAGCATTGCCCCCCCCCAAATGTGGTGTGACAGACGTCTCCCACTTGGGTACAGACGGATAGTCCACATGGGTGCTCTGGCATTCCCACTGTGAGCTTGCCTAGCATCCATTGCTATTGGGTGCTACACTGCCCATGGAGATGCATCAGGTACTTTCCTTAGATCCGGATCTTCTAAATCCAGACTAGTTGAAGGACCCATTTCTTAATCTGGGTCATCTTAGATCCAGATTAAGTGGGAAAAAACCCTATGATTGTTCCAACAATTTATCCTCAAGGTAGCCAGGCATAATATTAAAGTATTAAAGAAAAGAAAAGAAAACAGAAATTCCAGCTGACTAGGAATTGCAGACTGCTGTAAATACACAACCAGATTTCAAAAAATTTGATGTGGGAAACCGGCTTGCGCACTTGGGATGCAACAGCTGTGCATCGCACTTCGAAATGAAACTGGTCAAGAGGCAATCCACCATCATTCCTACAAAAATAAAAATGCCACTCTGACCATTTAATCTCTGGGTTTACCACAGAGCAATATGTATCTGTGCACTGGAGCTGCAGACATATCTGAGAACTTTGGAAGATCTATAATTATACAACGTTCCCTCTTCAGAATTTCACTCTCCACTGGCTGGAAAGCACCTGAAACAAGAACCGGCATGTGAAGCCATATCTGACCTAAAATAAATCACAGCCAAGGCCAACTGGAGCCAGTGAGAAGCTCAAGAAACATCCTTTACTCCCACCATTAATCAAGAGCAATTAGCATAAAGAAAGAGAATGTGTTTCTGATCCAAAAAACTCCAACGCACTACAGGTAGGGCCAATCGATATATATCTAATCTTCGTTGCCACCTAGAATGGTGGCCTAAATAACTAAAGTCTGGGGCGTAACCCCGTAAGGAGTTACCTCAAAGTAAGCCACCACCAAAACTTGAAGAGCTTAGTTCTAAGAAAACACGCGTGAGGCAACTCCAGTTAAACTGATAATCTAAATAAACTTATTTTTAAAAACAGAATTAAAAAAAAATAGGTGACTCATTGTGCCAGTTTTTCATAGTTAGCCCTTGGTTTCCACAAATAAACATGGAGCAGAAAATGAATAACTGCCACCTACAGAAAATTAAGGAACCATGGAGAACCAGTCAACCAACGCAACTCAATGGCACTGTAGAAGGGAGACTTCACCTCCTATTGTGCCAAGCCTGATGTCAAGGGAAGGTCTAGGCCAGAGGTGTCAAACTCAATTTTGCAGAGGGCCGGATTTAAAAAAAAAAAGGTACTGTCAGGGCCAGGGGGTGTGGCCGGGGGCGTGGCCGGGGGCATGGCTAGGGCACAGAGGAGGGGCTGGGGCGTGGCCGGGGCGTGGCTAGGGCACAGAGGAGGGGCTGGCTGTCCATGGCGGCGCCCGCGCACTTGGGCAGTGGAGGGTCCCGCCGCACGCTTGCTCGCCTCGGCTCGCCTCGCCTCCTTCGCGCCCAAGGAGGACAGCGGCGGGCGGCGGGGGCGGGTGGTGGCGGCGGGCGGCGACCGTGGGCCGTATCTTTGACATGCCTGGTCTAGGCAGTTTCTCCACTTACCGTGGTTAATCCAGATTTAGAAAATCCAGATCTTTGGAAAGGGGTCCTTGCTGAATCTGGTCCTTGAAGATCTGGATCTTGGCAAGGACACCATGTGTCTGCACTGTCTGTCTAGCACACAATGATAACGGGTGCTAGACAGGGTTGCAATGTGAATGCTGAAGCAACCATCTGAAGGATCCGTTTGGCCTGAAGCACGACTGGCCGACATGGACTCAAGACTCACTTCTGTCAACAGTGGGTGTGGTGGAGAGGCATAGCTTCGTAACTCCCAACTCAGATTTTAGGTAAAAAGTGAAAGTATTTACTTGTTTGGGAGCTTGCTTGCGTGAGCCCAAAATGGCAGCCTCGAATGTGTGTGGGGTGGCAATCACACACTCTGGGTATGAAATACCTGGATGTCCATGGCGCACCATCATGGGAATAACCATTTACACCGATTAGTGTTTCCACTTGGCCCGTGCTGCTGCCCTGATGTCCAGGCCAACATGTGATAACTCCAAGACCACTTTACTTCCAGGATATCACAATATGGTGCAATAAACAGAGACTGTCAGGAGACAGCCTTAGTCTTGCCCAGGGAAACTCAGTATCACCTCAAAAGCTAATTCACATGACTGTGATCCCGAATACCATCATAAGCAAAGTCACGTTTAGTTAACCATGAAAAAAATAACGGTTATACAGAGCTGTGTTATACAAAGGACAACTGTACCAGCATTTAATGAGAGCTTCAGGGTGGCATGGATGATCTCAACAGGGACCGCTATTCTACATCCACAATATGAGGGCAAATGGAGAGGCCTCCTCTCCAGAAAACACCTGCCACCACACCAAAATGCTTGTATTAACTCTACAAAATGTGATCCTCTGCAGAACACAATGCAGTAATTGACCAGAGGCAACATAGAGTTTATTTTTTGTTTATTTATTTACATTTTTATCCCACCCTATACCCAGAGGTCTCTGGGCAGGTAACAATACCTAAAATCAAACATCATTTAAAACAATAACAACATCTGCCAGTGGAGAGAAAAGTGTGTCCCCATTTAATTGAACAAAAAAGTCATGCCAGACTAATTTCATTTCCTTTTATGACAAAATCACCGGAGGAGTCAATCAGGGATATGCCCTAGACATAGCATATCTTGACTTCAGGAAAGCCTTTGATAAGGTGTCTCATACCGTACTAACTGAAAAAATCAATCAAAGGTGGGGTTGACAGGATAACTGTCCGGGGGAACCATAACTGGTTTGGTGATTGTACTCAAAGAGTGGTCATAGATGGCTACACATCCAACTGGAAGAGCGTCTCATGTGGGATGGCACAACGGCCAAGTGCTGTCCAACATTTTTATGAACGATCTGGATGAGGGAGTCATGGGGATGCTGATCAAATCTGCAGACAACACAGAGCTAAGAGGGGTTGCTAACACTAGGGGAGAGAAGGAGAGGAGTCAAAAAGATCTAGACAAGCTTGAATAGTGGGTCAAAATATTTGATTTTAAATGTTATAACCAGCCCAGAGACATACATAAATAAGTATGTATGTAATGCAATTAAGTTCCTAGCTTCTGGCCAGCTAATTCATATCCTTCCATCTCCAGTGGCAGTAGACGCTTGGCCTGGACAGAGGCAAAAGGAGGACATCACCTTCTTTGAATTGTTGCTGCCATCTCGGTCCCTCTCAGCCCAGACGCTGAAGCTGAGCTATAAATAAGAACCAATGTTGGTCTACAGAGTAATTAAAACTCAGCCTTAAGCTCAGGCAAATGCATGTCTCAGGAACCTCCTTTGCAGAAGGATACAGGCTGCTGTGTGTCCACCAAGCTCCGCCTGTCCACCAGACTTCCTTTGAACTGAAAGCATCTGCTTGTCGTCAATACTCTGGAAACACACTCCTCTGCTCCTAAAAATTTTACACTCAAAAGAACATAAGAGGAGCCCTGCTGGATCAGGCCACAGCCCATCTAGTCCAGCATCCCACCACACACCAGTGTCCACCAATTGCTCACGGGCATCTCAAGCAGAGACAAGGGCAAAACTTCTCCTGCTCTCCAATCCCAGCAAACGGCCTTAGAAGCATTGTGCTTGTCCCCCCAGCCTGAAAGATGTACTTAGGCATCCATTCTAGTAGCCATTGAGACATCTGTCATCCATAAATTTGTCTAGCCTCAGTATACAACACTGCAATTCAGTGTTAAAGCTGATTTTGAAAGCCATATTAACAACTTGGGTCCCAAACATCTCCACAACATCCACAGTCCTTGAGAGATGCTCTCCTAGCAGTTCTGTCATCTGAGGTTGTCCTTGGTGCAGAGCCCAGGAGAAAAGAGTCTTTTTTGTGGTGGCTTCCAGACTGTGGAACAATCTTCCTGAGGAAAATCACTAGACAGAAGAGTGTGCCGTTTTTCACCAAAGTTGTGTTTGTTACAAGCTAATGACAGGTCCCTATTCTGGGATAATAATCCAGAACAAGGCCCAGGGCAGAAACGCTGGAGAATTGCAATGTTATCTAACGGTCTTGTGAGGCGTGATACGGCGTGAATATACTACACTTCGTTACAGAGACAACTTACTTCTTTAATAGTTAGTTCCGGGTGCCTGTTACCGTGCTTTAGCAATTTCCACTGATTTTGATTATTTTTATAAAATACAATTTTTATCCCTAATGTTTTTTATGAGGGGTACTCAGCGTTACAAAAATTATAGAAGGGGTACACATATGTCAAAAGTTTGGGAAACACTGACCTAGGTGATTCTGTATATAGTAGCTGCCTGTTGTTTTGGAAGTGACAGTTGACTCCCCCCTCCCTGCTGGGGTCGAGTGATACATTTTGGCTCCAAGTTTAAACTGAGTTTTGAAAAATAGTTATTGTTGATTGGTAGACGGCCAAACCCCGCCCAGCTATGAAACATATAAATATGCTGGGCTTTCTGTTCAAAGTTGCTTCCAACAAGAAATGCCTTAACACTGAGCTGAATAAATAATTGTTCATCTTTTTAAAGAAAGAGTCTCATGGCCATTCTTTGCCAGTCTGACAATACTCTCACTTTGGGAAAATACGCCTACAATCACCAACTCTCTCCCCCACCCCTTGCACTGCATGACAGCCAAGGTGTCCTTGAGTTACTGCGTGCACATTTCCATGTTAAATCCCCCACACTAATCCCCTGTGTAGGCAAGCCCCAGACTTCTAAATTTAAAATACTGCCACTGTGTATAAAGATGGCATTCACTTAGAAATGCACACTTGTTAATTATAAACGCATCTCTGTTGCAAACCACCACATGACACCAAGGTGTGAGAGGGTCACAGGAGGCCTTGAGTGTATTTCGGGATTTCTAAAGGGATCAGGATAAAGTATCTGTAAGGTACATGCTTGCCAGATGTTTCTGAACTCCAACTCCCAGCATTCCGAGTGCTGGGAGTAGAATGTTGGGAAGTGGAGTCCATGAACATGTGGAAAGCTGCAAAGTCGAGCATCCCTGATCGCAAATAAAATTCATCTGGACAAATCAAAGGAGGAGATCTCTTTATCACACTCTTGTTTCTCTCCAACCTCTGCTGTCTTGACAGACCACCAACATGCAGGATGAACACGTGTGGGTTTCCGATTCATAGATTAAGGAGGCCTCATCTTAAAAACTACTCCAAAGACTTTAAAAACCTCACAGACAACCATCTAAACATGTGGCAGACGACTGGACATGTGGATCTCAAACTCTGGTCCTTCAGATGCTATTAAACTGTGGTTTCCATTACAATCAGCCACAGGGCAGCTCAGAAATATCTGGAGGGTACCAGTTCCAACCTTAAAATTACTTTACTGGCAAAATCTTCTACCTGGGCATGGAGGAGGAGACTTGGACTTTCTACCCCACTTTTCCCACTCATTTAAGGGGACTCCAAGTGGCTGACAAAGCTTTTTATCCTTCTCCCCACAACAGAACACCCTGTGAGGTAGGTGGAGCTGTGAGAGCTCAGAAGAGAGGTGTGACTAGCCCAAGGTCACTCAGCTGGCATCGTGGAGGAAGAAGAGTTGACTTTTCTACCCCACCTTTCTCGCCCATTTAAGAGGACTCCAAATGGCTCACAAAGCTTTTTATTCTTCTCCCCACAACAGATACCCTGTGAGGGAGGTGGGGCTGTGAGAGCTCAGAAGAGAGCTGTGACTGGCCCAGGGTCACCCAGCTGGCTTCATGGGGGAGTGCAGAATCAAACTCAGGATTCCCAGATAAGCAATCATGCATCTAAAGCCATTTGCAAGGAGTGGAGAACAGGAGAAGGTTTTACTATTGTCTTCTGCTTGAGAATGCCCAGAATCAAATGTTGGGCCACTGTGTAAGAAAAGATGCTGGACCAAATGGGGGCCGTATCCAACAGGATTCCTCTTGTGGTCTTATGGAGGACAGATGTATCAGTGGCTACTAGAATGGATGTCTGAGTACCACCTCCAGGTTGGGGAGACAGGTAGGATGCCTTTAACAGCCATTTGCAGGGAGTGGAGAATAGGTGAAGCTTTTGCCTTTGCTCTCTGCTGAGATACCCAGAAGCAACTGGTGGGCCACTGTGTGAGATGGGTTACTGGACTAAACAGACCATAGCCCGATCCAGCAGGGCTCTTCTTACCTTCCTACCTTTTCTTCTTTCTTCTATTACTGGATTATAACTCCTATTAAAAGACCCTTTCATTTTGTTCAATACGATATCCCAAGAAGGCACATATAATGCAATTCTAACTCCAACTTGTCTGCCCTGGGAATGGGAAAACATGGATCTTTCCTTTAATTTTTCTACTCAGAACTGAGTGCAGGAAAAAAGCATACAATTTCAGCGCTGTCACCTGTGGCCTTTCAAATGTTTCTGCCAGGTAGGGAGGGAGGGAAGGAGGGCTATATTCTAAAGATGTTGTTATATATTTTTATTGCTGTGACAGGTGAAAGACAGGATATAAGTCCTTAAATAAATAAATTAAAGATTTGTGGTTAAAGATACACCTTGGGTTGGCTGCAGGCTATTTTCTTAAACTTTTCATCGCTTGTAATCTGTGGAAGCAGGAAGTACAACCTTAAATCTTACGACTTGTGTTCTATTTGTTTTGCAAGACATCCTCACAACGGGGAAGAAATTAAGGATGTGGACAGATACTTGAAAATCCAAATATTCTATTCGAATCTGCCAAATGTTGACATTCGAACTGGAATCGGACTTTCGAAAATCCAATATGGATTTTCAAATAATGCAAACGTGTAGATTCATATCTGTTGTATACAAATCTGTGTGAAAATTTTACGCATCTTGCACTTAAAATATGGGATTAAAATGGGATGCATACAGGATAATATGGGATGCATATGGATTTTTACGGAATGCACCAAGATACATATAACAGGTACAAATGTTGTCAATATTTGTATCTTTAAATACGAATCTAACGTTCGAATGTACAAAATCGAATCAGGTTTTATGACATTCGGATCCCAAATATCCGAATCGAACTGGATTTCTCAACATTCAAATCTACTCGGATTCGAATGTCAAAAATGTATTCGTGCACATCCCTAGAAGAAACCAGTTTTAGCTCAGGGAAGAGTATTGTAGCTGCGGCCTACAACAGCCTACCCCGCAAGGGTTTCTCTAAGGCGCCTCCTTGAACATATCAATTTAATGCTGCCATCCCTTGCGTAATGCTATGCTTCGGTTCTACAGCGCGGCCCAAAACTATGGGCCCTTCTGCACTTGGCTCCATAAACTGCATGCAGTACTTTCCCAGTGGACCATCTGCACTAGAAGGGGCCATTTCCAGCTCAGAAACAGCCCCTTCTATGCAGGAGATTAACCTTCACCAGAGAAACCTATCCTGTCTCTGATGCGCCTATCTGCACCTCTATGGTGCTGAGCCAGTCATCTGAAGTCCCAACAAAAGCGTGCAAGCACCTCAGAAGATCCCAAACACAAGTGTGTATGCGTGGCACACCACTGTCATCCTGGTGAAAGCGACAGCAAATGTGAATGCTAGCACATGCCAGTGGAAGGGCAGTGCAGAAAAGCGCCATGTTCAGCAAGTAATTCCTACCCATTAATAACTTGGAACTGGAGAACCAATGAGCCACAGTCCACCAATGTAAATCAATGGCATTGCAGGAACCAAACTGCGTTGCAATCAGTCTCCAAGATCAGTGAAACCAGGGAAGTCACCTTCTGCTTACAAGCAGCACTGCTTTGTATAGCACCGAGTTATAGAAGGGACAACTGCCAGAAGAGGCAGCAACAGCAGTCAGCCTGGATGGCTTTAATGAAGGGTCAAACAAATTTATCAATAGCTGCTAGAATGGATGCCTAAGTGCATCTTTCATGCTGGGGGGACAAGCAGGATGCCTCTAAGGCCATTTGCTGGGACTTGAGAGCAGGAGGTTTGCCCTTGTCTCTGCTTGAGATGCCCATGGGCAATTGGTAGGCCTCTGCGTGAGACAGGACACTGGACTAGAAAGCTTTGTCAGCTGCTTTGAGTCCCCTTGAATGGGTGAGAAAAGCGAGGTAGAAAAGCCAACTCTTCTTCTTCTGCTTCTTCTTCTGCTTGAGATGCCCATGGGCAAGTGGTAGGCCACTGTGTGAGATCAGATGCTGGACTAGATGGGCTGTGGCCTGATCCAGCAGGGCTCCTCTTTATGTTCTAACTGTACTTATTTGAGCCAATGCACATTTCAGCCGATGAAACTTAGAAGGATTTAATAACCAAATTCTGTGATGTTAGTTTACGTTCAAAATGCATATCCAGCTTTTTTCACAGCTGACAACAGTGTTTTATTTGAAAACAATAGTTAATAAAGTCACTCATGGGCATCTTTATATGCAAGGTTGCTGCAACTGTGCAGCCCGAGAAAGCAAAAGGCTTCCATACAGTACCAGAGAGAAGGGAAAGAGATAAAAGGCAGGAATTACTGCCTAAATGAATTAGCACTGCTGGTAAGCATTCTTTATATGAATGGCTAACAACTGCTGCTGTTCTCGCCAGCCCTATTAATCAACTTCTACTTGCTGCCAACATTCCAACAAGCGTTGTATTATGAAAATCACTGAACCATATTTAAAATCCTAATTGAGTGGACTGCAGCAAACTGCCTGCAGGGCAGACGGTTGACAGTTCGATCACAGCCCTGCCCCAAAAGCATGCAATGGTAAACCACTTCTATCTCAGGGCCAAGAAAACTGCACAGGGGGACTCACAGAAACTGGAAGGGGCTCAGGGGCAGACCAAATTGCCTGGTAGAACAAAGGGTTTCCAATTCAGTTCCCCAGGCTCTCCCCAGAATTATGCAATGGCAAACCACTTCTGTACCTCTGCCAAGAAAGCTGCACAGAGATGTGCATGCAGTCAAGCAGAAGACAGCCACAACTCAGTGGTACATAACAACAACACTAAAAACGCTAGCAGAATGTACCTGAAGAATAAGCTGTGGTTAGGGGCCTTAGGCTAACCCAGGAGTCCTTTGGGTCAAATCTCTGCTCTCCCATGGAAGATCACTATGGGTAAAATAGAGTCACTGCCTTTTGTGAATGCCTTTATGGATGACAGACGTACCAATGGCTACTAGAATGGATGCCTAAGTACATCTCTCAGGCCATGGCGACAAGCGGGATACTTCTAAGGTCATTTGCTGGGATTCGAAAGCAGGAGAAGGTCTGCCCTTGTCTCTGCTTGAGATGCCCATGGGCCACTGTGTGCGACGGGATGCTGGACTAGATGGGCTGTGGCCTGATCCAGCAGGGCTCCTCTTATGTTCTTATGTTCTTGGGGAAGGGGAAGGCTAAGGAAACACAAGCTGACAGGAAGTCTGGAGTGGAGCTCCTCTGGGGGGTTGGTGGACCACCTTGAGATCATGTGGGATATGGATATAAATAAAAACATTACTATCATTTTAGCTTTGTACCGAAGCTTTCCCAAATGGTTATGATATCAAGCAATCATATGCTGTAAGAATGGGTATCATAGAAAGCTTAGGTTCAAAGCAGAGCTATGAAACATGGCCTTACAACCCCCAAACTAGGACAAATTACCCACTTTTGGTTTTACACAGTTGGTAGAATTTGCTTCCTTAATACAATTCTGGAGACGTTCAGTGTTATGATTTAGGCCTCAACAGCCTCACTGAGTTATGCTAATAGACAGGACCTCCATGGTTTCCCTAACCCCCAGTTTTCTACGGGCAGCAATTACATCCATATGTGTCCATAGCAATCCCTACATCTCTCCGGCGTACCGGGGTGACAGCTCACAACCACATTATTGTGGGGAAATCAACTATCAGTCCAAGTTTTATGAAAAACGTGTGATCCAGTTTGGTCTTGTGGTTAAGGAGCCAGACTCTTATCTGGGAATAATGGGTTCGATTCCGCCCTCCCCTATGAAGCCAGCTGGGTGACCTTGGGCTAGTCACAGCTCCCTTCTGAGCTCTCACAGCCCCACCTACCTCACAGGGTGTCTGTTGTGGGGAGAAGAATAGGAAGCTTTGTCAGCTGCTTTGAGTCCCCTTAAATGGGTGAGAAAAGTGGGGTAGAAAAGCCAACTCTTCTTCTTCCCCTTCTTATCATCACCATCACCATCATCATCTGGACAGTTGTCCGTGCAATCCATCATTTTAAAAATGGCCATCACACATCTGCAGGGCCAAACAGGACCTAAAATGGCGGCTGCAGATACAACATGCACAAGGTGGCAACAGCACACTTTCAGGTATTTAATCCCCATCTGTCTGGGATGTTTCTGGAAATTTTGCATTGAGCAGGGGGTTGGACTCGATGACTCTAGAGGTCCCTTCCAACTCTATGTTTCTATGATGTGTGCATCATGGCATTGTGGGAACAAAGCATCCAAACAAGGTAAGCCCTTTCGCCTCTCCCATGCACCACACACAGTTTCTCAGTCATCTAGGCAGCCAGCAATTAACCAAGCAGTGGTTGCTTCCAGAATATTGCTAAATAGCATGGTCTTTAGGTGCCGTCCCGAGGCAGCCTATGTGAGTGACATAGCATTGCATGACACACAATGGCTTGTGGGAACCCAGCTAAAGCATTACACACAATGAATAGCTGCATAATCAAATCCATTTCTTGAGTCTGTAATCTGCAGTTGCCTTGGGACCGTCTCGCACAACTTAATTTGTCTATGCTTATCCACACAATACAATACTGTCTGGAGGCTAATCTGGCAGCCAAACAAATTCAGAGGGGCAGAGACATTTCCAAACCAGAGTGCCTTAAAATTCAAAGCACCAAAGCAGCAAGGGAGGACGAGAAGGGATGGATTTCCACAGACAGTAGAGGGTCTTAATTTGAAAGCGTCTTGCAAATCTAGCTGTAGCGTTTCCCTTCTAGAGGGTTTGGTTAACCTTCAGCTTCCATCCCTCCACACCACACCAAAGCAGAAAGGACAGAGCTTTTGATATGCAAGGAAAGCTAAGATTTTGTTGCCTGGAGACAGAACAGAATGTGTTGCAAGATGGTGTCTGGGTTCTCTTCTCAATCAGCAAAGTAAGCGAGGAATAAAAAAAGAATAGCCACTTGTTTCTATAAAGGCATTGATTCAATCTCTTATCTTTTTTCCAGTGTTTGTTTAATTATACTACAGTATTAAAAGAGAAATCAAGAAGTGCCTTTAAAAAGCATTAGACCTAGAGGAGATGCTTGATTTTAAAGAAATCCTGATCTAATGAAGAAGCGAGCGATAAAAGGAATGCTTCTCAGTTATTTATTCCCGCTATATTTGGATACTCTGGAATATCCATGCTTTATTCAAGAATCTCAAAATATACTGGGAAAAGTAACTGACCTCAAAATATACTGGGAAAAGATGCAGCCTCCGATAGCTGCAACCACTTGTGTTCTCATTTTAAAATAATGTGCTTCTGCCCTGCACTGATGTGGTTCTGTTTGCAGAAACTGCCACATTATTTAAATCACAGTAAATTAGTATGACAATCATTTCCTACAATGCTTAAGGAAACTCAGCGTGGTTGACAAACCTTCTGTTCTTCTCCCCTCAACAGATACTCCATGAAGTAGGTGGGGCTGTGAGAGTTCAGAAATAAGAGCTGTGACTAGCCCAAGGTCACCCAGATGGCTTCATGGAGGAGCACAGCATCAAACTCAGTGACTACGAGATATGAGTCCAGAACTCCAAGCACATGGCCAAACTGCCTCACACAACTTAAGTTTATGAACGGGTATTCTCTCTATCCCTATCAGAAGCAAAGTCTAAAACCTAACTACAACTAACACAGATTCAGGAGATGAAGATTTGGACAGCATTGAAAAATAAAGTGTGCAGTTGAAGCTTAGCTGGTCCTCCAGACAGTACTGAATTGTAACTCCCATCATTCCATGGTCCCAGCCATAATAATCTCCCTCCAAAAAATCAATCCAGGAAGATGCAACAACTCAGAAGTCCAACCCTTGGGTCTTCAACATTCCTGAGACCAACATTCACCACCACGCTGCTGGATATGAAACAAGTAAAGGTAAAGGAGATGAGGCATTTCCTTCACATCATTGTGCTAAACGACTGCTGAGAATAACTGTCTGGCCATTGTTGGTGGCATACCTCTGAACATGATTGAGCCTTCGTCCAATGAAGTGGATCTCAAGAACATGACAAATACCCTGCTGTTTAGTGCCCATTACTTCCAGTGGTCTTTCCTCACACTGGCCCACCAGCTGCACATGGGATCCCATAAGCACAACATACCTTGCCCACAGTTTCCCAGCCATTAGGCTTTAGGGGCACATCACCCTCCTACACTAAAGCTGTAGTTGTTAAACTGTGCTCCACCGAAGGTTTTGAGAAGAAAAACTCCCAGAATTCCACGTCAGAAGCAGGGCAGGCAAGGGATGCTGGAGTGGAATGCTGGCAGTTAAGAACATATGAAGGACCACAGTTTGAGGACCGCTACCCAAAAGGGAGTCAAATCATCATGAGGGCCAGCAGCCCCTTGATAGAAGACTTCATGGAAGCTAAAACCAAGTCATTTTGGAGTCCCTCAGGTTCATGGTCAGCTGTGCATTTCACAGTGCTGAATTCCACCATTCAGATCTGCTCAGTGGTCTCATTTATCTATGAATGGGGAGAAGAGAACACTTTTCATCTCTCTTCTCTGCAAGTTTTTCCCGGGGAATTGGTATTTTGGGACAACTGTTTAGGGCACATTTCAGCCGTCTCCACATTTGCGATTTCAGCATTTACAAGGGTTGCCAAGGAATGCAACCTTCACAAATACTGAGGCCCCATTGAATTTCCCTGGGATCTGACCACTGCTCTTTATGTCAGGCTAAGAGCAGGATCTAACAAAATGGCTGGAAAATTCCCACCTTCCTGACCCTGAGAGAGTATAGCTCAAACGCTATATCCCATCTGAAAACTTGTTTATTATCCTTAATCCTCTGGGCGAAGAAAAGCACGAGTTTGCTCCCGCTACGAGTAGCCTGGTAAACAAAGAACGCTGCCATCAGGTCACCTAATTGGGACCTTTGGAGAAGGAAAAACTGCAATTCATTGCT